>VUJU01000052.1:0-215583 GCA_009835225.1 Aphis craccivora
ATAGGTGAAACATTTGATATAATTATTCTTTTAGTTGGATTAATCAGTTTCCGAATACTGATAATGTGATTGTTTACGTTAATTGTGTGGTTTTGATTAATAATATTTTCAACAATACTTTTGTTTGCGAAATATACGCAAAAACGGTTATTAGATATTCTCGAAGCGAACTTAATGTTCGACGGGTTAGTTAATGTGCTTAGTACTCTTATGTATTCAATTTGGGGGATTCCGTCGATTGTGTTGAATATGATTGCTTGGTCTTTTTTAGGAAATGTGAAATAAAATATTGTATAAATATGTGTTATAAAATATTGTATTATGAATAAAATGTCTAAAGTTACACCACTTTTTTTTTTTTTTAATTTTAACATAAAATACTAAAAGAGCTTGGTGATTCTTTTAAGATCAACATTATGCTTTTATTTTAAGGGCGTAACATTCTATTAGGCAGTTGGACACTTTAGTTTAATAGAATTTCGATTAATTTATGAATATTGGAGCTAAAATCTGAAAATAATTTTACTATTTGTGTATATGAGAAGAAACTATGAGTGAGGTAATCGTAAGAAAAAATATGTTAATGTTTTACAAAAAAGACAATTTCAAAAGTGCAGAATTCGATCAAAGGGTATAACTGAAGAATAATTTTGGTCCCTAAGGAAAGAGTCAAAAGTGAACGTGTACTGAATAATGCACTAACTGCAATTTAAACCAAACCCTTTAGATAATAATGCAGTCCAATACTTCAAATTATATAATGACCACAATAAATACAAATAGAAGTTTCTAAACTAAGTATCCATAGTAATTGTGACTTGAATAATTAACAAAGATTAAACAAAAATATCAATATAAAATATAATTTAACATTTAATTTGTATAAGTACCTATATTGTATAACTAAATTTAACCCAATAGGTATTATATATTATGTAACTAAAAATATGACAAAGTTGGAATTCATCATTCAAATATATTAAACTATTTAGTTAATTAAATATAGGTATTTTATAATTTGTTTTTTATATTTTATGTATACCTAATTACCTATTCGTATAGTGGATTATTTTCAGAATTGAATTATATTTAATTGCAATATACAAATTCCATAATACTAATATTTCATAACCTTTTTTTAAATTAATATTATAACATTATTTAGTCTCAGAAAGTTTTTATACAAAATTGTATTATATATTATGATACATGTTACGTAAAAATAGTATAAGACTACAAAATTACACAAATAATTATTATAGTAACTACTATATCTACTTAAACTATAACTGCAACTCAAATATATAATTTTACAATTTACAGATGAAACAGTTCATTATAATTATTTAATAGTTAACAGCCTAACGGACACATCACTATTATTATACACTTATGAGCTTAAACTATACAAACAATAAACAATAATACACTTTAAAATTAATTTAATGCCTAATTAATATTAACTCTGATGTTTACAATAATACTTAATCAAGTATCTAAATATTGAATACTACGATCGAACTATATCTGAATAGGAAGACATAAATCACCTATATTTTATAATTTAAATTAAAAAAACTAACATATATTTTTATATTTATCAGTCTCCACCTTTTAATATGTAATTATATTTCTATAAAATGTTTAGCTCGTTTAAATTATATCAATTTTCTACGCTACCAATGAAATGTATATTAATATTTTATTTATTTCAATAAACCCACATAAACAGTGATTGAAAGGACAATAATTACATAATACCTATTAATTGAGTTTAATTATACATATGCGCATAGTGTCTAACATGCACTACTTATAATAAAATACTACTTAAATACTTGATAATATACATTTTGGAAAGTTAAATATTATTCAATAAATTGGTGGCGATGATGAATTTGATGAAAGTTGGAAAAAGTTGGATGAAGTTGAAAGTAGAGTGGGGGCCTGCTTGAGTCTTTAACTGAGTGATTCTGTAATACTTTGAATTTTTTCTATTTTAGATATATAATATTGGTATAATATTGGTACCTATTCAATGAAAATATGTTTGATGTCAATACGAATATTGCAATATCTACATGTTAGCCATTAAAAAACTATGCACGATTTTGTATTGCCAATTCTTAGTCTTATAATGAAAACTTCCAATGTCTCTAGAAAATTAGAAAATGAAAGTCTAATGATACCTACACGTATATGTATATTTACTTGATTTCGAAAGTAATTTTTATTTCGGCTTATTATTATATTTGTATTTAGATTTATACACAACTTCTGGAAAAAAATGTCTAAAATGTTCAAATAAACCTACAACCATTTACTAAATGATTGTGTTTATGATTTTGAAAATTATATATTTTTATTATTTTTATTATTATTATTATTATTAACTAGACTGAAAAGAAGTAACAAGATACTGCATTATTATAAGTTAGTTATTCTTAAAAAAAAATATATATTTTTTTATTAATTTAACCACCAAAATATAACTAATTAAAAAAAAAAAAAACATTTTAATAGATCATCGTGGCTTATTCAAACATTACAATTTTTAAATCGTTTAAGCGAATTTTGTTAATATAATTAATATACCTACTATATTATATTATATGTTTGTATAAATATATTTAATTCATATGTATAATTATTGAAAAATATAGGTAAAACATAATATTATATTTATTCATAATAAACTATTAAATTATTAAACATTTTACGTTATAAACGAAGTAAAAAAAATCTACTAGTATATTGATTATAAAATTTTAATTTTTTTTTTCTTTATAATTGTTATCTAATTTATGTGATAATCTTTCATGGTTATTTAAAAATAATATTGAGTATCTCTAAGGGTTATTTATTAATTTATAATTAGTATAACATTAAAAATTTAATTGTTTAATCTAATATAAAAAAATTATTTTTAGAATATAAAGTTAGTAAATATCGATTACATAAAAGTGAACTCGCAAAATGTACTTTTTTTTATATCTATGTATAAAAATATATTAAAACACATACGAAAAAACAATTTCCAGTTATCGTTCGAGTATACGGTCAACTATCGTAGCAAAATATTTTATAAATGATTTTTATGATCTAAATAAAAATAGAATATAATCTTTTTGTTTTCAAATTCACAGTGCCTGGTAATTTAAATATAATTACCACGCCATAATAATTATATCCCGGAAATCATGTTCCTTGATCTATAATTGAAATAAGACTGTTCGATCACACCCAGCTGAATGATGATGATTTTGCCTCACTGCAGCCTGTCCATTACAGAAATACAAAACGAAGGCTTTTGTACGATGTACCGTTACTAATGGTCCGAGTCGATTTCCAACAAGCAATTAATCATATTTATTTTTTCCGTTCTCAAGATGCTATGTCAAGCACTCGTCAAATGTAGTTATTCTTAAAAGAGCGTTGATTATTCGTTATAAATTAATTAAATAATAATATTTATCGACTACATTTCGAATATTAATCACTCAACTGATTTTACAAACAAAATTAATCAATACGTCCAAAATTTAAAATGTTTACTATTTATTAGTAATATATTATATTACGCAAATAACAATAACTATATAATATTATGTACCATTCATTAATAATTAAATATATGTTTATATTGACTAATATTAAATAAATTATAATTTTCATATACTGTTAAGATTTATTATGAAATAATATTATAAACATTAAACAATGATGGTTAAAAGGTAGAAAATACCTACACCTTAATACAATTTGAGTCCAATTATTTGGATATAGGTATAAAATAAATATTATAGGTAATCTATTTATGAAAATTATATATCCAAGCAATTTGTTTTAGAAGCTTAATTAATTAAATACCCCAATAGTAATTATTTAATAAAATAATTAAATGTTATGTTACCAATATACTTATTTATACTTTACTTAATTTTTTAAACCGTGAAAATTTAATTTAATATTATTTTTTATTCGTTTATTTTATTAGGAAAAACATCTTAGCATAATGTATTTTCTACAGTTTTGTTAATAATCTCATATACTTACAATGCATACACTGAAACTTCCATTTAACAAAATTGTCTGTTTAACGAATTATTTTTGAAAACCATGACCTTCATTGTTAATCATGCATTAACTTTATTTAACGAATTCCTCTATGATACGATTTTTTTTTTTTTTTGTTCCCCGCGAGACTTCATTATGTGGATGTTTTACTGTATTATATTTTAGTTTAAATAAATGATTATATACTTACTAATGAATATTAAAAACAATTAAATGAAATATAATATCCTCTATTTTTTATGTATTTTTTTAGTTATACCTTATTATAATTTTATATCTATTAATACGATTTGCATGTATCTAAAACAAATAAGTATAATTACATTTTTTATTAGATACACATTTTAACAGGGCTACTTTATAGTATATTATACGAGTATAATATTGACTCTATGTGTGTCTACAATTAATATTGTACGTATATGGACACTAATAAATAGTTTTACTGCAGAAAATAATAGCTGTTATATTATTATTATTATTGGCATAAGCGTATAAAGTATATTGTATATTTATTCTAAATAATATAAACTCCTTATATACTATAGTCTATATACTTGTTATAGGTTTAGTTGTATTAATACAATAATTATGATTAGGCAAATTGTTTTTTTCGTTATTTAAAATTATCTTTTGATAATATATAGTGATAAAACTTAACACAATATAAAAGTTAATTAATTAATTAATAAAATCTTTAATTTTGAAGAACCTTTTTTGTAATTAGTTATTATAACACATGTAAAGAATTTATAATGTTTTAAAGATTTATCAATTATACACATATTGTGTGTACTGTATACCTACCTACTTATAGATCTACATTCTACATGGATTCGATAAATATTTTAATCCTATTATATGTGTTGTATTTTTTATTAACAACAGTCACGTATTTATATTTTATATGTGTAAAACGGAAATAAAAATAAATTCATCGTGTAAATTGTACACAATACATACTAAACAATATAAATTATCATTATCAAAAGAAAGAAATTATGTTCAGGCATGTCAGATTTGACTTCAAATATTCGGAAGGAAATCTAGTAAAATACTTAAAAGTAGATTAAATATCGTTGATGGGAAAACGGGAAGGTTGATGAAGCTGATGGGAAAGGGTCAACACAGTCCTACAAAGTGGTTTAAAAAGGACCGCTTTTCGCACTGTATAAATCATCCGATTGCAGCGGACCGGCAACGATATATTTTCACGCTACTCTTTTTGCAAAACATATTGCTACAAAAAAACTTGGATAGATTTGACCCTAAAATCTTTTTTCTCAGAGAGCTCTACAACTATCCTACCAACTATTGTATAGTAAAATCGTGTTATTGATCAATAAACGAATAACAATAAAATGTATAACTTTGGGTATAAAAAAAAGTTTTCTAAACACATTATTTTGGTTTTACAAAATCTTACAACTTTTCTGTCAGTAGCATTCCTAACATATTTTTATTTCAAAATTAATGTGAAATAATAAACCTTTAACACTACATAAAAGCTCTTTTTTCAAGAAAATGTTAATTATTACAGTAATTTATTTATTTATTATTTTTTTCTTTTTTTAACAATTTTTGATATTTTTATTTTCTAATAAACGATTATCATTTATTTTTATATTTTATTCAATTATAATATATATATATATATATTTTTTAATTCACATGTTCTACTTTAATGATATCATATATTATATCATTTGATTATGGTTTAGTTTTTTTTTTTTCATATATTTGACTTAATATTTTTTTGTTTAAAAATGTAGCTTACGCTATTCAATTAAATTAATATCATATAAAGTGTATAGAATAATACAAAATAGTAAATACCGGTTCAAATGGTTCAGTATATAATTTTTTCTTAAAATTAAGATTGCAAAATTGAAAAAGTATTATAAAAACATAAAACAGTACATAATATAAGCTTAATTGAAAATCGGATATCTAAGGAAAAATACAGGTTAAATGAACGACACATGTATATATAAATAAATAAAATATTCAATTTCATAATGTACACTTAATTTTTTAACTTTTATCGTGGTTGAATATAATTTTCAATTGAATATCGAAACTAAACCATGTAATTTTAGAATGTCCTTTAAGAAAATATACTCAAGTACCTAATGTATATTACGATCATTGTTTAATTTATAAACAAAGAGTGTTTTTTTATAATATTCTTGTTTTTTCCTCCCTGCAAATTAACTTATAATATATACGTTATTGAATACAAATGTGTTATAAAAATATGAAAAAGATAGGTATATAATTTAAGATTTTATGAGTTTTAAAATGCAATTTAATTTTATTTTGGTTGTTTTATGAAACCTAATTGTGTAATTCAAAATTTTATATTTTAATAAAAAAAAAATAAACTGATGAACTAATGATACATTTACATTAATTATGTTAAACTTATTGATCACTTGATGACTTTAGAATAAATATTCTATCCAATTAGTTAAGCTTTTTGATTTGTTTAGTTAAAGTCTGCAAGTTAAAATATCGAATAGTTATAATTTAAAGAGCATACTTGTATCATAAAATAACACAGTAACACAATATTCTGATTTATAATATAAATATTTCTGGTTACATTATAAATATTTTTAATATACATTAACTAACTAAATATGAACGTATTTTTTTCTTTAAAATTAAATTTTTAGAAAAGACCTTAAAGTTTATGTTGGTATTTTGATTTTATAATTTAAGTCAAACTAACTTTTATTTTAGTAAAATTAGTTTTATGGAAATTAATATTTATCTAAAGTTTTGAAAAAAGTATTATATATATGTATATTTAAAATGAGCTAAAATAATTATAATACTATCAAATAGTTTTAAATCCATTTTATTTAAATATAACACTTGTCACTCTTAGTTTTTATTTTTTACATTATACCTGCAATAATTTTATTTTATTTTTACAACTAAATAATAATATAATTTAATTATTATAACTTACTTTTTGAGATATATATTAGATATAGGTAAAATTTATTATTAAGTTTTGATAATTTATAAATAATCTACAGATTTCATCAACCAACAAACGACTACAAACTACTAAAATACCAAAAATAATTGTTTTAACTAACACTAATACTTAAACTAAATAATAATAAAATATTTTAATAGGTACTTAACTATGAAAAAAAGTGCATAATCTATACATGTGAAAATAATTTATAATTAATTATTAAATTCAATAATATATTTAAAATGGAGTGGAAAATAATTAAAAAAAAAAATATTTTATCAGTGAAATAAAAATCAGAATTAATAATTTTTTGCATTTTAATCAACATTTTATAATACACTAGCTGAACCCGTGCACTTCGTTGCCCGTTAAAAATGCCAATTCTATAATATGATTCACTAAGAAATTTTCATTGACCATTTTGATTCTCAAAAAACTTGTTCAAGCACCACTTTAAAGTGCGAATTTTGTAAAATGCTTTCTTATTGTAAACTAAATTTATGGTACGATTTTATGAATGTATCGTGTAAATTACAAACATCGATCTATCATTGTTCAGACTCTACGTTTATCTGTTAGTGATTTAGTCAAGTAATAATATTATAGTCATTCAACTTGGCGTTGGCCGTGAGACTCTTATGATTATGCGATCAGTATTATATTATTATGTAGGCAATTCACTTGTGGTGGATTACGGACCCCGCAATGTATACGTAAGTTTATAATATCTAACCCATTAAGTTTCAAAGTTATATCATTTTTATTTTTTACTATACAGTGGATAAAATACAATAATGTGCCATCTCGTGATTTGCATATTGTTATGTTAATCTATTGCTGTGATTTTGAGATTTACTGTGGACATTGACTTATTTCGCTAATTCTTATTTTTTTTGTTATGGTTTTGAGTTTTGACAAAATATAAAAACAGGTCTACAACTATTATATTCAATCATAACCAACAGCTACCTTAATATAGTTTATTTTCTTGCTAGACAGTGACGTCATTACATTACATATCATTACATTTACATAAGCATCTTCTCCTGCGACCAATATATGAGAAATCAGTGAAAAATGTTACAAAAACTTTGAAAATAAATAATAATAATAAAAAAATTGTTACTATGGTTACCGAAAATAAAATAATAATAATAGTCTACGTAACAGGTAAACTTTATCCTTATAATATGTATTTAAATAATTATTGTTTTGGATTTTTCTCTTTTGATGACTCATCTACACACCGAGTATTTACGTTTGAAAAAAAATCGTGAAAATCGGATCGGTAGAACTTCATATATAACTGTCACAAGAAATCGCCTCGCGTTTTAATAATATATATAAAGATAAACATTATTATTAAAAGTTAAATAATCTAAATTTGTTAACGTAATTGATAAAAGTTTAACTTAATCCTCTTTCTACATTATAGTTGGAACCAAAGTTCAAATAAATGAAAATAGATAAATAGTATTATACAGTAAAACGAAATAATGAATTTTTTAATAATCATAACATTATTATGTATTTATATTACCAACAGTAGACTATTATTATATGTTATATCTTATATAATATACATATCTAATACCATTCGTCCATGTATTTATATTAGAACTCAAAGAAAAAAAGTACTTTGAGCAATTTATTTTTATTCTAATGAATGACGATAGTATTCGTAAAATTATCTCCATGAACATGACCAAAAAATAAATGATTAAATTATTATAGTTGTTAGAACCTAGTTCAGAGGTTCCCAACCTTCTGTTTTACTCATGGCACCCTTGGTAAAAATCATGAGGCACCCTTTACTCCATATTCAATAGTAATATAATATGTTGTATTTATATTTTCATGCTACCCTAAATTTAAGTTCATGGCACCCTAGAGTGCCATTGCACCCTGATTGGGAACCGTTGACCTAGTTACTAGTTAAATCACTCACGCAAATTCACGTTTAATATTTTATTTGTCTTACCTTGTATTATAAGCGATCCATATTTATCTTGAAATATAAGTTAGTATTTATACATTTGTATAACATATATATTAACAATTATTAACGGATCATAATTTTATTTTCTTCATAGTTCATATATACCTATCAGATTTAGATTTTTTTGTTATTTTATAACATTAACTTAACTTTTTGAATAATTAATCACTACCATAGAATTAATATAAAGTAATATAGATATTATTATTGATGAAACTAAAATATCATTAATAACTTAAATATACTTTTAAAATATTAATGCCATTTAATTTTTTAAAAATCCATTTGCTTGTTTATAATGTAAGATACATATAGATATGAAATGTTTTTAGTGTACATTTTGTCATTACAGTCTAATTATTTATTTTTAAAACAACATTAAAATATTTATTTTATAATTCATAACCTACGACGAATATAAATTATGCATAACTTAAGAATTGAAGAAAAACATTTTAGAGATCTACTTGACAACAGTTCATTTTTTTAACAATTTAATAAAATATATTTTACTGCATGCAATGAAAATCAAAATGAAATGCGTTAATGAACAACAGTCATCAATCAGTCTTTGAAATATTTTTGAATATAAGTAATACACAACATGTATTTTATTTACTTCGTAGTTATATTAGTACTTTTAAGGATTGATTATATTATATTCATATTTCCAAAATATTTCAGGTTAACAAATTATAAATATTATGTTTTTATAAAAAATTACAAATTGTGTGTTTTTTACAAGAATAGTACGTACTTACTAAGATAGTAAAAAACTATACTTATTACAAAATACTTAGTTATTACAAGTATTTATAGATCACGTGTTTTATTTTTTAAAAAAAGTAATAAAATAGATATAAAAAAATCTATGAGCATTAAAATAATAATTGATATCCAGTGCTGTGGTTAACAAGATAAAATGAGAAAACAATCTAACTTAAATTATAAATATTATTTAATATTTAAATATTTAATTTCAAAAAAAAAAAATGTATTCATAATAAATTTATGGGCTATCCGATATTAATAATTTATAATAGTTCACCTAAATTGATGCTATCATTTAAATTTTATGTGTAAGACAGAGTAGATAGTATAGGTAAACATACTAATTTAAAAGAATGGTATGTAATTACTCATTTTCACTGGTCTACTATTATCTCATTAAAAAATAAATAATTTTGAATTAACGAGTGATATATATATCATTTATGAATGGTAAAGTTTTTATAATTTTTTAAGAATAACAATTAATTGTATTATAATTATTTCCGAATCATAAATCCATACCTTCATATTTAAAATAAAAATATATTATTTATTCATTTATAACGTATCTAAGTATATATTTTTATTAAATAACTTATGACATGTGCGTAAAATATGTTTTAATAGTTGGTAGATAATTTCAAGTACCTAATGCAAATCTATACAATAACAATACGATTATAACTTACTATAGTACCTATACTGAATTACATCAGGATGACTCTTGAACATTAAACACTCTTTAACATAGTCAACATTTATCTATTTTAATTAAAATTATTAGGCGACTCATTTTTACTCATATTAACCGATTTATGATTTTTTTTTTTTTTTTTTTTTTAGGGAGGAGTATGGCAGGAGTTTATATTGACGTGCACTCAATATTATTATATTGAACTGCTCCCCTCGCATCATCTTCATTTTCAATATCGCATATTTCGTATCCCTATTTAATTAGTATCTTGGGTAATTTATATATATCATGATACGAATTACGAGCGTACAATATTATTTAGAATGTTCCTCTATTAGTACCTACATAATATATTAATACTTAACAAATAATAACGAATAAATATGATTTGTTGACTGGCGTTGACCGTTTTAGGTATCGCTGAACAATAACTACTTTGTTACCGGCGCTTTCGACATCGGTGGTGAATGGCAATCGAGATAATATTGTTATTTGTTATTACTAATTCTTATTTTACTTATTATGAAAATGTTTATATCATTTTTATATTATCGGGCATACAATTGTTTTATAAGCGGTATAATTGGTATAAATGGGCGAACGACTGCACAATGTCCCTAAGCGTCCAATGGATATTTCCATATGGAAGTTGTAAGTATAGGATAGTGCGGAAGCACACCAAAATGTGAACTGATTTGAGTAATAATGATATCATTAATCATTATTAATTTTGCATAAACGGTGTGTGTGCGTTTTGTAAATGAAATATTGATAATCGGTGGCAGCTTTAATCACATTTATTTTGTGCCTAACCAATTTAAAAGTATAAAGATAGGTATTGTAAATTTCAATTTATTATTACATACCTATCGATTATATTATTAAATATTGTTTTATTTATTAAAAAATTATCGGAAAATCTTTCTATTTGTTTTACTTCCTAACATTTAATATCATGTATTTATTATATGATTATATATGCATATTAAATAAAATATTTTGATATAAATAACTATCTAAATCTTAAGTACCTACATATAATAAGTGATCTAAGTGAAGTAATCTACCTTTTGATTTTAAATAATTTTATTTTGATATATTATTATGTTAAATATTATATAATCATTATTGCCTTTTTAAATTAGAATATTGCACTTTTTTGTACGATAGTATATAATTTACGTTTCATAATTAAAAATACTATTGTTATTTAATATAATATACTTATCACTCATATATGCGTATATAAACACTTTATATCACAACACTAGAAAAATAACCTAAGTATTACTTCTCGCCAGACTAACATGCATAATTGTATAATTGAGAAATACAATTACAAATCAGCCTACATATTACAAAAATACGTTTTAAATAATAACATTAGCAAATGGCTATTTTAAGTAATGACTTATTAAGTGAATTGATCTATTTTTAACAACTGATTCACCACTTGATTTTTCTACCCCTCTTCTTAGGTTGACTGGTAAATTATTAATATACATTTATGTGATTTTACATTTATTATAAAATTGTTGTTTAGAAAAAAATACAAAACGCTAATAAACTTAAATTCATATTTTATAACATCCCTGTTAATTGATATTTATGATTAGAACTCGTTAGATAAATTACATCTCATATTTAACAGCTGTTAGTAACTACTAACAGTGTAATTTTTTTTACTGAGATTATATTGGTATAAAGGGCTTTGTTTCTCACCCAATTTGTAGGGAGCCACACGCTGTGCAAAAATAGAAAAAAATAGAAGGAAGTAAATAGTACTAGTTTTGACATGTACAAACTGCAAAACGTGCCTGATGTCCAGCTGTTTAATGGCTAGGTAAAGAGGGATAAAATGAAAATAGCAGGGACTAATCGATCGAAGAAATTCTCAATTTTTCTCGTATAAGTTCTGCACGTCCGTTAGAGATCGAGAAATAATGTTCTCTACAATTTTATGTCAAATTAAATGGATGGAAAAATGTCCTTGCAAGAAGTAATGGTTGCTACGATGATTTAGTTTCTGATTACATGGTTTACACCATCGTCTTTTTGTTTGTAAAACAAATGTACGCATCACACATGGACAGCTAAGAAACGCAATAAGACGAATCAACGTCAGTAAAATGTGAAGCTCCGAAACTACATTTAAAATATTTTTATCTTTCTTCTATAATTCAAATTTTACTGTTGATAATATTCTAATTACGTTATAATAAAAAAAATATATATATAGAAAAACCAATATTTTATACCAGTAGTTCAATTATTGTCGTCGAATATATTCTATTGCTATTTTTTATTTTTATTATTATTGATCTAACATCTAAAACATCTGCAGCTGAGCCCATTAGTATTTATTGCTATTATATATTGTACTGCAGTATAATACATGAAAGTATCAAAATTACCTATGTTCTATTCCCATGATTTTACCAGCATTGAAATTGAAAAGGTGATTATTTGTATTATGGTTGATAAAACATAAATTATGTTAGTACAAAATATCATTAGTTGTATTAAATATTTAAATTTATTATAGTAATTGATAAGTTTTTATAAAATAATGGTATTTTATTTTTAGTTAAAAAAGTTTGAGATCTACATAATATATATACATATAAATTATACATATTATACACAATTATTTTGACAATTTGTTTTATTTTATAAAAAATTAGATGTTAATGACTTAGTAATGAAAAAAACGTTTAGACTTTTTGATCAGAATAAGTTTAAGGAATATCAAAAGAATCTTTTTTCAAATAGCTTTGTTCTACGCTTTTATAATTTCGAGTTTTTTATAGATATAAAAAATAAATAATAAATTATGCTATGTAAATATAACGTACAAATGTACAAAATGTATTTATCTCAAAGAAGACAGAAAAATTATTTTCGAATTTACCAATGATACAATATAATATAACGATAATTATTAAACAGCAATTTTTTCAATTACCAGAAAATGTATTTTTTATTTATAATACAATTACTCTAAAATATATTCTATTTTTTTAGTTTTATATTATTCTAAAATATTGTCTTTTAGTAAGTTTAATATTTAATTTTAATTTTATCAAAAACATTAAAAAAAGTTATAAAATAGTTTAAAATATGTAATTATTAGGTATACCTACTATTAATAAGATGTTGGATCTTTATAATAGTATTTTTTTTTATTTTATTCGTCAATAAGTAGGTTTAATTTTATTACAACATTTTAAGAAAGTTAATAATATTAGTTATCTAAATTTAACAGAGATATTTTTTATTAATAGCTTATCAATATTTCTTTATTATTTAATTTATTATATTATTATATTATATAGGTGGCTTGAAAAAAAAATAGTAATAATAAAAAAACTCATTTTCTGTTTCAATTATCCAACGAAAATTCCCCAAGGAAACGCTTTCTTGTATAAGTTTCCATTACTTTCATTTAAATTCAAAAAGACAATATTGAATTGAAAACCAAAAAAATAAATTTATATCTGTACTTAATTTTATTTACTGCAGTAGGTACACAATAACAAGATGAATTTGAGCTTAAAACAATTTAAAGTAATAATAATACTAAAAAAAAATCCACGGCATTGATATCCGACAAATATTTAGTATAGGTACAGGTTATTTTTATTATCATTTAAACTAAAAAATAATAAGATACTATATTTTTACAGTTTTTATGTATAATATTTATTTATAAAAAGGATGCGTGATATTATGTATGATACTATAATATTAAGTTTTTATTTAGTACTTTAATAGTTATACATCATATAATAAATATAAAAATAAAAATATTAATAAATTAATTTTCAACTATTATATGTGGTACATATTGAGCAATTTTAGTTTTAATCCCAATGTTGTATATTATATCCGGTTTTTAAATGTTAAAACTACTATCATACTTTAGTTTATTGTATACCTAGGTATATTATACGAATATTTAATACATTTAATTTACAAAAATTTAAAATGTTTGATTTCATATTTCTAACTTATACCAACAATTTTAGTTGAATAATGAGTTTCTGATACAAGTATGTTTATTGTTATTTATTTTATTTTTTTATTTTAGTATGTAAATATTGCTAAATCTCTAAAATAATCACCTATTTCAAGAATAAAAATAATGTACATTTGAGTTTTTGCAGTGCACATATAAACTAAACAATAAAGACTTTTATTTTAACAATATTTTTTAGATGCGTATATAGGTAATCGTGAAGTTTAATCAATGTCTGACACTTAGTCACAATAGTATATTCAATGGTATTTTGAAGTTTGACAATAGTTCGAAATTGATTTGTGAAATTGGTTTATTTTATTTCCTTATAAATAAAAGCATTAATAACACAACAACAATACGATGTGACAGTAAATAAAGTACATTTTCGAGGGCTGAGATCCAATCATAATCCGTTCATTATTTCGAGCTTTGGTTGTATCACCAAAAACAGTTTCCTTCCTATATGAAAGTCTTTTTGTAACATAATACTATCCACAACAAATATATTTTTATTGCAGAGCTACTAAAATAAAATAAATGCGCATATAACAATGTGCTTATTCTAAACTTATTTCACTACGACAACCGGAAACCAATGTGAAACTATCTAGTGTGAAGTTAAGTTCAAATAAGAAACTTCTCGAATATATCATAAAAAAATTATTTTGAATATAAATCGATCCAATACACGTCTAACGTATACATCAAAATTGAGTTTTCTAAATAACTGTATATATCATTTTTATAATACAAGCTTACTGGACTGACATCCAATGAATAAATATTAAATATGATCGAAATATATTTTATCATTTTATAAAACGTTTAATATTTTCTTAAGTCAATATTTTGAATAAAAAAAATGTCTAAAAATGTAAAAGATACAACTTTAAACTAATATTATTAATATTATATTTACTATAGTTTATAAAAAAAAAATGTTTATTTCTTCTGGAAAAAAATGCCTGTTTTTGATATACAACATAAAGAAAAAAATACAATTAAGATTACGTAATAATTTCTCTTTTAAATATATATATATTTCTTTATTAATGCGGCTTAGGGTGTTCATGTATTTCAATAGTATGCTCTTATTTTTCATTAAAAATACAGTTCATTACTTTTTTTTTCTTTAAATAATGAATTAAAATTGTAATAATAAAAAATGGAAATAATAACTGCCATAGCAATAGTATATTATCATAATATTATTTCAGTTATACCATTAGTGTTATACATTCTTAGTTTAATGTTATTATTTATTTATCATTATTTAGTGGTAGTAATTCTAGAAACTAGAACTATTATAATATTATGTTGAAGATATTTTCAATTAATCACCTACAAATCACTTACACATAATATAACCTACTTATAAGATAAAACCCAAAACTAGGTAAGTACCTACATCAGGTAGCTATCACTGATTGTACATTTATTAAAAGTTATGTCTATTAATAAAATCTTAAAACCAAACATAAAGCATAACAACATAAGTTATAAAGTAGGTAACATATACACTTACATCGCATGACTTGTTTTATTAGGATATTAAATAAATAAAACAAACTAGTGTTTTATATTATTTCGTTTTTAAAAATGATTTTCGTATTTTATTTTTCGTAGAAAAAATATACTTATTTGTCAAGATAAACTAGTTTAATAAATCTTGAAACTGAAATTAGAATAAGAAAAAAAATATTTATCCAAGATAAAACAACAATTCGAACAACCGTTTTTATAGTAATTTATTTATCTAATATAAAATAAAATATGATTCATTTTATACCTCGAAAATGTCCCACATGACAACATTTAACAGTACACATACATCGCAATATACTAAAATATAATATGATTTACCCAGTACAATAATATATTAATTATAGGTACCATTTGTATTATCGTTATGACGGCTATAATGGCGTATTACATATAGCCCATAATAAAACGTACTCTTTAAAGAAAGATAGATATATAAAAACCAAGTTGTCGCAGCACTTTATGGTATTATAATATAATAATAATATATATATAAATATAATATTAACATTATTTTCACTATTATGAGACTGAAAATCCGACGACTACGTTGTCAAATATTCAACGCACGAGACAAAAACCGTTTTTCGAGTGTGTGCTGACAAAGAGTGTCGTGAAGACGTTTTACAAAGGGATTTCTAGGATTTGCACGTGATATCGTAGTCGTCGTTGCGCTACTATACACCTGCACAGCACAGGATTTTAATATAGAGCGTAAATTCGGTCTCTCGTCATACGACGATAGGTACGACAGACTCACGATAGTTCAAATAATACGTATACGCTGTGTATAGTGAATATGGGATGCTTTTGAACAAGAATATTTATAATCTATTTAATTGTTGACTTTTTCAACATCCAAACGATGAGACAATTGCTGGTTGAAAAATATATAATATATATCACTCTATACAATACACATAAAATGACGTGTGTATATCATAATATTATATAGATATCTTTGTCTGAAGTCAACGGTTTATAATATACTTAT
The DNA here is from genome assembly GCA_009835225.1 of Aphis craccivora. NCBI lineage: Eukaryota > Metazoa > Arthropoda > Insecta > Hemiptera > Aphididae > Aphis > Aphis craccivora. Next base: position 17,091 of record VUJU01000052.1, read on the forward strand.
AGTCATAGCATTATCTGTTCGTAACTCACTGCAAACTATACATATTACAAAGGTACTATAAAAACCGTTTAATTTTAGCTCATGGCAACAAATCCGCGGCCACACGGCATATAGGTATAATATATATGTATTAAAGTTTCGTATACAAACGCCGCAAATGCATGTCATGAGATATTCGGTGTTAAACACAATGATTTACCACGGTATCGTCGTTCATTAGTCATTGTCGGAGTCGACAATAAACCATGAGGATTATTCGGTTTAGCCAAGAAAAAGTACCTAGAAAAAATTAGTGTTTTATAAACGAAACAACATAATGAAATAATATACACAGTACACACTCATTGTATACATTGAACTTTTAACATAATATTATTCATGTGTATAATAATTTAATATTATACCTAATTTTATACTTTTGTTTTTGTTTTTGTTTTTTTTTTTTTTTACAAATAAAATTTAGTTTAATAGAAAAATTAGAAATAATTTTAATGAGAACAATAATATTGTATTCGAGGAAAATGTTTAAAGCTATTATTTTAATTTGTTATTCGAGTTGGAAAATTGTGTTTTGAAAATTTTCAAACATAGTCAGGTATTTACTTTATAATTTATGCAATTTTAAGAGTGGTACCTCTAAAATACGTAGGTATATAGGCACATCAAATTAATTTAACTACGGCTTATACCTTTATAAAATATTTGTATTTACGCGAATAAAAAAATAAGCGTATGTTTATTATTTTTAAGCTTATAAATACAAGCATATTATAGTTCTTTTTAAGGACATAGCGTTCCAAGCTCTAGTAATATTCATTGTTTAATATGTAGTTTATTCACTAATATACAAAAAATATAATATTGCAAATGAATTGCGTGAAATAACATAAAACGGTAGTGTTAGATGGTAGTCAGTGTATGTTTTTTTTTTTTTTTTTAAACAAAATAATTTAAAAACTACAATGAATAATACAATAAAGACACCTCGGTTAGCTAAAATATAAAATCGTTTTAATTAATAACGTTAACACCATTTTATTCGTTTTTATAGATATTTATTCTTGTTGTATTTTTATCGCTTTTCATTTTAATTCAACTCGCATGATGAGATTTTGAGGTTTGACTTTTTAGTTTTTTTCTGTGAATAGTTTCTAAATGGCAGCGGGAGTTCTAAAGAAATATATATATATATATTTTAAATCCAGTCTAAACGTAGAACTTTAAGATAATAATTGTTTGATTTACGCGATAGTTGTATGAAGTGTACCTATAGTAAAACAACTGATAACTGTCGAGTGACGTTGAGAAAATTTCATTAAATTTAGTTTAAACTTAACTGTTCGAAATCATTTTCAACCAATTAATTGTAATTTTAAGTTATTTCAGGTACACAATATATTATAATACCAAAATGAGATAAGAGAAGCTAAAGACGAGTCGTCCAAAGCTACACCATTTATCTATATCTTATCAATAAAATTTTACGGTTTTTTTTTTTTTTTGAAACTTAATGGTTAGAATGTTTAGAATTGCACAAATTCTATTGAAATGCAAATTAGTAAAATGTCTGATACATATAGCGTGTTCTATTACACGTTCATTATATATGAACCTGTTATTAATTTCATCAAATTAATATTATATACATTTTAGTACCTATGAATTAAATATTAAATGTGTCTTAATCACTAGGTAAATATTAGAATCACAAATTAGATAAACACAACATCTTGAAGTCTTAAAGTATTTATTTAATTTCAAGACAAACATTATTCACGTGGAAAATAAAACAAAATATTTTAAACAAACCATTTATTTATAAAAATCAAACCAGGAATTTAATTTGATGAAACTAAAACATACCTCGAATATTTTACTCTATACGGCGTGGGTTATATGTATACATCTAGTAACGTAATAGTGTTTTAAATAATTATATAATATTATATTATAATACTCTGTTAAAATAAGTGATCTTATTTAGTTAATTATTCATTATAATTTTTTTTTTTTTTTAATACCAAAATAATAATACATTTAAAGCAGTATTAATCTTGATTGACATTAGCTATTACTCATTAATATATGTGTTTATTTTATAAACAATAAACATACAAACTTAAATTTAGTTTTTTAAAACCCCGTAGGATTAAATCATTTTTTTTTTTAAATCATTGAATAAATAAATAAACATACTATTTGTTTTTTTTTTTTATATATGGTAAGAATGATTTGTGAGAACCACGTGAAATAGCATTAAACGATTAACTGGGTAGTCTATTTTATGGAGGGATTATTGTTTTAAAAATAATTTTATCGATTAAGTACCTATATATTTTATTATATATTTATTTATTTATATCATTGTTATTTATTTTAATAAGAATCTTACATCTATATTATAATCTAAATAAACTTGTGCATGATAAGTATATACCGTTATCATAAAGGAACGCTTGGCTTTAAATTAATAAGGTTAAAATAAAATTATTACAAAATATACCACGACACCATTTTCTTTTGTGTTCAACGAGAATTTTCAGGAAATTAGGTATGCAACTATATGATCATATGTTAAGTTATTATATTAATATTTTAATGAAGACGTTATCCTCAATATCGAGTAAAGTACACTTAATACGATATATAACAGTATTATACACCATGTTGGTACTAACACAGTGCATTGAGTATGTTATCAATTATCATTTGAACAGAATATTATGATACGGATAACCATTGAATTAAACCATAATAAGGTCTTAAACATATTAATTATTAAACTAATGTAATAAATGTCTAATGGGTATACACTTAGATCAAAATTCGAGTGGAAAAAAACCAACTAGACTTAAACAACGTATCTCCACCAACATTTACTATTAATACTACGGTAATTGATTAGATTTAACATTTGATTTCCTAGGGTTAGATTAGGTTAGAGATTATTACATATTATAGATACGATAGCCTATGTATCTTTATCATTATTGTATAGAATATTTTTTTTAGTCTAAATTTTTAATCACACAAACATTTACGAGATATTAACAAATCTGAACACTGTACAAGTGATTTCCAAAATACTCTGATTTGTAAAACTAGTATTAGCTAGTAACAAAATGTTTCAAAGCCATCATAATAAGTACTCAATTTGTACAAATTCGTAGATCTATTTGCAACATTTTTTCTAAGTCTCTTTACAACAAAAAACATATCAAAACAATTTTGTATTAAATTATTATTTGAAATTTGTTTAAAGGTTGGTTTTAGACGTACCTACAAATTAAGTTCTAAATAATATGTATATTGTATATATATAAATACAATTTGGTAAAAAACTGGGAAACGTACGTGTTTCAAATGTACTAAATCATATATTATTTGAATGTCTATATTTCATTGTACTGATGGGTCAGAAGAGCCATGTATTATTATTGTTGTTGATTCAGAAAGGCAGTTTCGTTATTATATTGTTCAGCCACAAGGACTAAGGACTAAGGTTCTTAATTAATCGTATTATCTATATATTTTGTTTGCAAATTATTTATTACAATATTTGTGTAACTTAAACTCATAGCTGAAATACCATTGTTCCTTTTATTTAATATAATATTACACAAGTATTCACAAACACGTGTACATACGCACATAGTTCACTGACGTAGCTCATCAGTATTTCACCGGCAATCCCGATTACTGTGACGAGTGCAGCTAATATTGAGCTACTAACACCAACTTTACAATACACACATAGTTATTTTTTCAGGAAGATTCGTAACACACATTTTAAATGCATTGTTAATAATAAATATATATGAATTTATTTTAAATAATAAATATACAATTGATTTAATGTTATATGAATATAAAAAAAAAAAAAATTATTAAACTATTCAAACTAATGATAAAGTTTTAACATTTGATTTATATGAGCTGTTCGATCTACTAATCACTATTGAATATGAACATAGATAAAGTACAGGTATTAATGGCTATTATAAAGTCACTTTGATATGCACAACTGTACAAGTATTTATTATATTTGTTTAATGTAGATATTGCATAAATTATAAATGGACTCAAGAGGCTAGAAAGTCTCGTCCACAATCGAACAATGAGAATAATTATTAATGTATCGACGATATGTAGACGGAAAATGAACAAATATTAAAATGAATTACAGTTTACGTATGTTACTGAAATTAATACTTATTAGTTTATAACATAGTTTGATACCTATATGATATTATGAACGTTTTAAATTTAAGCAATTAATAGTTTAGTTTAATAATTGTATTCCCTAATTTTTAACTATCATATATTTTTAGAAATGTCTATTAATCACGACTTCAAAGCTTGCCTATATCAAATCAAGAATAAATATTTAAAAAAAATAATCAATACGAATATGTCTAGTAAATAATTAATCAATTATGAATGTTATATAATATATATATTTTTAGATAGGTATTGAAAATGGATTTCTGAAATGCGTGTACATAAGGTTGAAAATAAATTCGTACAAGGCAAAATTACTAGATCTGGATTCTATTTTTGAATCGGCAGGTCACGCAGAAAAACCAATTTCACTTCGGGAGGCAGCGGCTACAAATAGTATTTCAGGGGCACACGGATATTGCCCGAGATTATAGTAAAACAGAAAATAAGATGAACAGGTGTGTTCACATATCATCCAGAATTCGTAACTTAAATATCTTGGAAATGTATGAAGTGAAAATAAAATTAAGAAAATAATACTTTATAAAGATATATATATATATAGTACTCTAATACATTTTTAAATTAATTATATTACCATGTATTTTTATTAATTTTAACATAACTGTGAAATAGATATAATTTTAATATAATAATAAACAATAATTTACACTAACAATCATCAGTATTCATTGTCTGTTAATAATAACACATAACAATAACGTTAAATAATAATAACAATAAAGTTGAAAATGTATCAAAATTGTTAAGCAATGTCATAATTTTCTAATTAAAAATTAGCTGCAGGAACTTTCCCCTAAAACCCACCCAAACCGTTGAAAGTTTTACTGACGAGTGGCTTCATTTTCATGTAACTTAAAGTCAACATTACTCTCGTATTATTATACGCGTATTGTATGTTTTTGTTACATAATACATTGTTATTTTTGTTGTGTGGTCTGGGTATATTTTTTGAATAATAATAATAAAATAAAACAATATAATATTGATTTCCCCTACTGTCAACATATCCGGTAACATATATTTATATATATATCTATATTTTAAGTACTAAATAATGTAGCCAGTATAAGCAAATTGCAGTATACACAATACCAAGGATTACAGGATAAATCACTTAACATGCTCACAATTTTGTAGTGCATGGATGGGTTATCTAATAGGGTTTCTTGTTTCTAATTCACCGTGATACAAATCATATATAATTTAGGAGAATAATATTCAGTTGATCAACTGATATAAAATAAGAATATAACATGACTCGTAATATATTGTGAACCCAAATAGTGTCATAACTTATAAATGAAAATTTAATAAATTTAATACGTGCCAATATAACATTAAAATGGTTATATTTTTATAGATTGTATTAAATGTACTATATGTATCTATTTATTAATCCTTCTTGTTGTTTATTTATATACGCCTTGATTGTATAAATAAGCTCATATAAGTATTTACTTACTTTGATTTTGACTATTATAGTATCGGTATGAATGGTATGATTATGATGATATAATATTTAGATTATGCAAACCTGAAATTCGTGGTAAAAGCTATTAAAATAAAGAAATGTCCATCAAACATAGAGTTAGACCATTCTATATTGTAACAAGTAAAGCGGTAAAAAATTATTATTCAAATTAAAAATAAAATAATAATTAGGTACTTATACTCCTTTTCCGTTTTCTTTTTATCGCAAATTATTTCAGACTATTCTAGTAAATTTACGTCATCAGTACACCATACCACCCTCTTTTTCATTTCTGTTTCAGAACTTATGATATGACAAGGAACAATTTTAATATTATCTACTTACTTGCCGAGTATTCGTTTACTATGATATATTAATTTATTCACGTTATTATTACATTATTGTTATTATTTAAAGTGAAGTGTTGTAATTATACAGACTGTTGCCCGGCTTTAATTTCGGTCACACTTCGTGACCGGTCACCCAGAAAACTCAGTAATTTCGTTTCAAATTACAATAACAATAATTCACGTTATTCATTGCTTACTATAATGAATATGTATTTGACTTATTATTATATTATTTAAAGTTAAAAGCTATTATTTATGTTATTTTAAGAACGAATAGTATAAAATACATAGACACTGTTATTTTCCAATGATAATATTGTATACTAGGTACCACTCGCATAGACGCAGACAGTTACTTTTTTTTGTGCATTTTAACTTGACATAGGATTAAAATGATTTATATAATAATTAATATTATATTATTAAAATGTATGCGTGTAACTGGACTTAATATGATGACTGAAAAATATTATAATTTCTACAACCTATTTACAGCTCAAAGTCCCAAATAGATACCTAAGAGTATGCTTCGTTAGTTTCGTGATGAAATGTTTTGAAACTTGCTGGTTAGTAACTAGGTATGTAAAAACAACATCGGCATTGACTATAGTACTATACTATTAGATAAGATATTAATATCGATGATTTTTGTTTTTTGTTTGTTGTATTAAAGTTATATTAATATAATGATAATATTTTTCTTAATTTTCTTAATTATTATAATGTATGGTCTATTTTTTTTTTTTATTTAATTACTTAATTTTTTCTTAGTTTGCAATATCATGTCTTTAAAATAGTTCATATTTTATTGGAATAATATTGACTATGTATTGTTTTGCAACTTCAAATACGAGATTCATATTTTATATAGTGTTTTTTAATTTTACTAAAATGTATCTTATTATTTTTTTGATTCTTTTCATAAATGTATTTTGATGATCAAAATAAAACAACTTAGTGATCAATATAGTTTTAATTAATGAAAAACTTCAATTTGTGCACGTTCTTATTGTATACGATCGTACGTATGTACATTGCGTATTTTAAATTTTTAAATTTATCAATGTAATGTACTGGAAATCCTATACGCTTATAATATAATGCAGTAGTGTATAGGATATAGATGATATTAATGTAGGTATTATATCTATGTAAAAATAAAAAATGAAAAAAATATATATTATGTGTATTTTAATACGTTTTATAACCTCTTTTGTTCACTGTGTGCATACATCGTATACCGCTGATATATTTCTAGTTTTAACATGATAACATTGTGTACAAAATTATCGTTTATATTGAATGTACACAAACTAATATAATATTTTAATACTTATGTCTTGTACACAAATCGCTGTATATTTAACATATTTAATATACATAATAAAATTTAGTGATGTACCCATAATTATTAATCCAAGTTGTATAATATTTATTAATTGCACGATTGTTAAACTTTTTCACTGCATATATGATGTTAATATTAAGTTTATATTGTATGCATAAATATGTATAATTATTTTAAAACAAAAGCAAATTTATAATTTAAAATGTATAAGGGACATAGGCTTTGTTTTCTTTATATTTCATTTTATTATTAAAAAATGTAAAAATACATTTGTATTACAATTCTCAATTTGTTAATTAAGGTTATCATTTGATAATACTTAAGTGAATGTTCATTTCATTGTTCAAGCTTTAACCCAACAAAAATAATGTGTATAATATCAAGATTTAAAAAATGAATTTGACTGTTATTGATTTGAGGTATTTTTTTTAATTTTTAGATATTATTGTAATTATTATTTATAATAAATTTTACATTAACTATCAAATGACTCGATGACTGACAATATTTGTTATTTAACAAATGTATAGGTACATAAGAAATATATTATTGTATTTAAACTACATTGTGGAAATATACTACCAGTATAACTGACTAATGACATATACTACAGCTGCAGACATAAATCTGTAATACGATTGTACGGGGACTGAAAAGAATAACTGCCAACAAGATACACATATTAGGTATGCTCTCCGTTTTAATACTTTTATAAATTTGAAACACGTCCTTATAAATATATATAAAAAAAATACTTTGCAATGTACGTACAATGTAAATAGAACAGTAAATTTTTCAAATACACTAAGTAAAATAGATGTACCATGGGATTTATGTTAGTTTAAAATTAGACCACTGAGAGCAATTTTCCAGGAATATTTTTTACCCATCTGTTTTGATAAATGTTTCTATAACACATTTCATTTATACAATGTCCTAAATCAAAAGAAAATCTTTTACATGCTTTAACTACTGTTTGTTTTCCCAACCGAGAAAACCAACCGATAACACAATATGTTTTATTTGGTGCCAAAGCTTTTTATACTGCATATAGGTATCGGATTCGTTTTACATTACATTGTTGCACTTTTGACTAGTTTGTCGTAATCCTTTATGTACATAACGCTACAACATACCGATGATTATTTTATTTTATACAGACGATATAGCAAAAGATTAAAAGATAACGAGATCACTATAATGTCTTTACCATGGTGATCATTTAGAAAGCACATTATATATTATAATATACATCATGATTTATATCAAAATAAAATATACTGAGTGTTTATAGTAATATTAATAGGTAATTAATATTAATTTAAGCATCTTAAAATATAATTGAGATTTGTAACGTATAAGTAGGCTTGAATATACAGTTATTAATAATCATCAAAAATTTTGTTTTAAAGTTAATCTTTGTTGATATTTATCATTTTATATAATATTTAACATAGTATACAACATGTAAATTGTATATATTCTATACATTATTAGAACAATATTTTTAAAATTTTTAATAATAAATAGATAGTAAATAAACATGTTTTATTTAATTTTTTAATTAAATAACTCGATTGACATTAATACTATTAATTTGATTTTTACTTATGTTTTCTGTTTACAATAAATTAAAAACTAATTAAAGTAACTATTTTACATAAAAGTTTTTTAACTTTTTAAGCTGATGGATTCTTTTCGTAATTCATGTTTAAGCTTTCCGTTAAACAAGCATACCTGTTCAAAATTTTAAATATAACGAATTACAAAACAATACTTTATTAAACTATTAAAATATTAAACCACCACTACAATCATTTTAATTTATGACTTATAAAATAAAAAATACATTTTAGCATAATTTATTATAAACTGATTTTTGAATTTTTATTATGGTGATTATTCTTTTGTAAAACGTTTATATTTTTAAATTATTTCAATTGATCCTGTATAATGTTATAGTATTTTATAAAATGACAAAATAAAAATAAAATATACACGATCAAATATAAAGTAATTTACATGGAACATGTAAATAATGACAATATTATTGATGCATTTTATAAACAATACCAAATTGAAACAGGTTATTAATTAATAATATAGGTATATATTATTTAACTATAAATCAATGATCATAAATGTATTCTCGTTAAACTATATAGAGAAGATTAGTGCTATTTGAATCATGAATGTAAAACAACATTTTTATATTTCTAAACTTTTAGAACCACCAGCCGAATCGCTCAATCAGGACTCAGACTCCATCACCTATACCATCAAATTCTTCATTGTCGGCAATCTACTCAACCAAATTTAATATAATATGTAAATTTATACCAATGGCCACTGTTACACTGCGTTATGTTAAATAAAATGTATAAGAAAAAGAGAGGAAATAGGTAACCAGTCTGCTGTATAGTAGGTGTTAAGTGTATCTGGCATTGAGTAAGTCACTGTAATTTATGTATTAAATTTGAATTTAATGATAAATCATTGCATACGAAAAAAGATTCTGAGCGATGCCGGTTGTTAGACTATATCACTAAGTATCTACACTTTATAATGTATTTATATTGCTATTAAAGTAATTTATTTTACTACCCTTTATTAATATTAGAAATATGGTTGGTTGAATTAATATTTGCCGAAAACATTGAATAATTTCATTATGTAAAATATTATAATATAGGTACCTACGTTAAAAGTTTCAAAGCCTTGAGAAACATATTTTTATATTACAAAATAATAACTTTTAACATAACTTATCAAATTTTAAATTCTCTCTCCTTTTTTTTAAAAAATTTACCTAAGTAGGTATCTCTATTCTTTAAATATCAATTATAATAGCCTATACGAAATCGTAAACAAAATTATTTACCTTTTAAGTAACTGTAATTTTCTTATCGATATGGATAGAAAAATGAAAACTAAAAAAATCGAAATGTTTACAAATAACTCAAATAGAAAAAAAAATATATTGAAAAATATGTAATGTATAATATGATAAAATAAACATTTGGTTAATAATATACAAATATTTAGTATGTGCTATTATTCTTTTGAAATAAATGTAGAATTTGAGGAGAAATTAGTTCAAGGCATACAACAATAAAATTAAAAGATTCAATATAATCAATAGTTTTTCTTTTTAACCTTAGTAAAATAGATAATTAATTAATTGTGAGAATAAATAAAAAATTTATGAACAATTAAATAAGATAGAAGTAAGCTTATAATTAATTTGTATGACATACAATTTATTGCTATTTATTTGTTTACACTAAGCAATCTGAAATATATTTTATGATTGATACAATTAAATATAATATTAATGTTAAATGTGTAACGACTGTATGACAATTCAAGAAAACCACATACTTATTATTCTTTTGTAAGCCATAGCTGCATAAAAAAATTTTTATTTAAATACTTGTAGTTGTTTTTTTGTAGATTATTTGGAAATAAATCATTGTTAAAATTAATTTTTAATTGATAAAAATAGTTTTAGATAAACCTACACTAGCGTGCGTAATTTTTGTTTTGGTACCTATTATATAATATGTCCATTTGTCGTAATTTAGAAGTATTTGAACTTAAAATAATCAAGCCTCTACATATAAATCAAAATACGTCTTCTAAACTTCCAACAAGCTAAATTAATACCTTATACAAATTATTATTAATATTACTTTACCAAACTGTATGTAAGAAGTAAGAACACAGAGGTTGTAATTTATTATCCTTTAAGATGCATCGATACGTTCATTTAATATTCTTCAACATTATAATCTATATATATACAGGTAAACTAATTAAAACTATTATATAAAATTTTTAAGAGCACTACAAGCCTATAACGTCACATTTCTCTATTAAACAGCTTGTATCAAATTTTTCAAAAACACTATAGCTATATAATTTAAACTTGTATTGATTATCATAATATTTTAATCTATAGTAAGAATATTAATTTTATATTCTAATTTAAATAAATAGTGAAGTATACCGTAAAATTTAAAATTATCTTAAATAAACAAACAATTGAAAATGTGTATTTCTAAATTTTATCTAAAAACAATTTTTTTAATATTTTTAACTGTCCAGAAAAAAAATTATAATATTAACATATATATATACAAAAATTATTTGGTTGTTTTTAAGTTCTATTAGAAATATAATAACTCTTTTGTAATATTAAAAAAAGCAATTTAGTTTAACTGATTAGAAAAAATGAAGTGTATATAATATTATATATTAACGAAATTAGTTAATAATATGTATAATATAGAAATATAATACGAGTACAATGTACTCAACACATAACAAATGGCAATAATTTAAATGGTTTAACGAGTTAAGTAACGAATAAATATTGTCGAGTGTTTTAAATTTTGTTTTAAAAATAATTATGTAAAATTGTATTTTATAATATTATAACACAACGATGAATTTAAAAATTGTTAATTTTTATTTTTAAATTATAATATCTCGATGGAAAACAAATAATAAGTTGTTTTTTAAAATAAATCAAAATATTTTTCTTGAAAATAATGTATTTAGAATTTTTATATCTTAGGTAAGTTATAATAAGTATATAGATAGCGTATTTTTATGCACTAAAAAGTATTGAAATATGACATATAATATGCAGTTAAAATTATGAATATATGCAACGAATATGCAAAAATTTTTTTTTTATTTATTTAAAATTTACAAATGAATAAACAATATATTAACAAATAATTAATTACTTCAATACTAAATGAAAAAAAAATAGAGTTTTCTGAACAACTTTTTTTAAAATCACAAACAATAAATTTTCTACGAGGATTTCAAAATACTATTTTCCCGTCAGTAGTGAAAACATCAGTGTCTTTGTTTGTTGAGGAAATCCAATTTTGTTTCAAATAGAACTATTTATTACCGGTATATTTACGATTTACGCACTAAACGACAAACTACGTAACTGAGTGGTATGTCAATAACTAACTGATACAGCAAGATCAATTAAGATTATAGGACCGTAAATCGAAGACAAACGGTTATCGTAATCAATTAATAGATTAATATATTATCTTTATTTCAGTTATTATTTAATGCCAACAAAATTATTTTTAATATTTCTACATTCTACTTGACACAATATTATTTCATATATATTTTTTTAATTTTCAGATTAATATATATTTGAACATTTCATATTTTGTAAAAATATGCAATAACCATTAAATATGTAGAAAAATGTAAAAAAAAGTTTCGTCGAGTATTTTGATTCGTGAGGATTACTAACAAAAATCCAAAAATGTAAAAAGAAAAAATACAAGCAATCGCATAGAAATCCGCGCTCTCTTATATTAGTCACTTATAACCAAATGAATCATATTTCAAACACATAACGAAGATTTATTGTAAAACATTAAAAAATTCGTGGTTTTTGTACATTATTCTTAAGCTTATATTATATTCATCGATTTATATTACCTAAATTTATTAATAATAATAACTATATCAAAGAACATTTTACATTAAATAAACCTTGGAAAAAAGCTAAATTCACAAATTAAGTATTACGTATTATGAATTAATTATATTTCATGATATTTTCATTGCATAATTTGGCGATATTATCTAAAAATAAAGTTAAATAAAATATACTTCAATTTTATATTAAGTTTTTAGATGTAAAATTTATTTTTAATGATTAACTAATATTAAAATAAATAAATAAAATAAATTTGTTTAGCATCATTTTTAGGACAAAATTTTACGTTGAATATAAAACGTCTCCATACCACTTACACCTGGTTTAGGCATTTCCAAGTAAACCAATTATAATAGCATACGAATAATGTTTCAATGTTAAACTTATTTTAATATTTGTTAATGATTCGATTTTGTACTTACAAATTATTTTTATATAATAGATTCCTGATTTTTAAAATATAATAAGTAAGTTTATTTTATTTTTGTACTTAAACCTTTACGGCTTAATTTGTGTTTGTGTTTCTCATTTTTCCCAAAAAATATATTGTTATACATTAATTAAAGTGACAAATTTAGTATAGAACCTGTTACTTGTGCATTAGGTACAATAAATTACAATGAATTACACAATGAATTCAATGCGACACTAGGATGCCTTCAAAGTTTTAAGGTGGTAAGTCTTTATAATTAGATGTCATAGATACTGTGTTATATATTCACATTTAGACATGTTTTAAATTTAACGAGAGAATGGGAAGAGAACGATTAAAGCAAAACAAACTTCTATATAATCTCTTTTCTTGAATAAATTGCAGTTTAAGCCTCAAACGTTGAATCAATGGAAAAACTTAGAAGTTTGTGCAGAATACACGATTAATTATTTTCGTAATTTTACACGCATTATTTTATTGAACAAATTCTGTTTGTAAAAATAACTTAAAATGATGATTTCAATTAATGTCAGTAAGTACCAATTATTATAAATTAATAATTACAAAATACTACAAATCGTTGTAAATAATTATTAATTGTATGCATTTTAAATTTAAAAATCATGTACACATTCAGAGTAGGAATTATATTATTGAATATGATTCAGGAATATTTATGAGCATACGGTTTTGATTTTATATAGTTGTGTTGCGAGAAAAAAAATAGTAGGTCATGAGATAATGTACATTTTTATGTAATGTGAACATATAATATTAAATTTAAATCTATAAAAAAAGGGGTTTATCGAACATTTGGTATTGATTTGTTTTATTAAATTATTTTTAACTATTATTGAAGCTTTAATCATTGCTCGCTAATGCGTTTAACGCATATATGTAGTTTTTGGCCACGTATTGTATACACATATGAGAGAGGATGCCCAATTAAACGTTAAACCAGATGTTCCGGAACGTATAAACAGACGTTTACCGTTAGTAGTTACAGTTTGTATAATATAGCAGTATAAATATTTATACAAACTGAAAAGTAGCCCATAGTTCTCACGAGGGTTTCTTTCAACACATAGTTATAATTAACAAATTATCTGTCTTTAAAGTTTAATAACAACTCACTTCAACACAATATTATAACCACGAATGTTTCCAAACTCGTTAACTAGTATTTAATATTTATATTTATTTATTAATACCTATTAAAAAAGAAAAATAATTTTATTTAGTTTATTTAATGATTGCCATAATATATTAATATTTCGTATAGTGAATAAAATAGATTTGATTTTAATCAATTCCATTACAGCTTCTGAATAAAAACAAAACTACACCTACATGTAAATTGTAAATATTAATTAACATTTACATTTTTGCGATATAAAGTGTTGTTCATATTTTGATTTTAAACGAATTGATCATGTCAAAACCTTTTATAACGACTTTATTATCACCAAATATTTACACATAACTCGATATTTAGATCTGATAGTTTCCATTGCGACTAATGAATAAACAGCAATTACAATTCTGCGAACTATGATAAACGAGAAACATCGAAATCTAAAATCTAAATAACAACAACAACTATGTATCCTCGATTCAGGACTTGTTCGGTAATATATGGTTAGGTTAGGTTAACCTAACCTGTGTAAAGTTGTTTCATGTGTTGATAGAAAGTTAATTGATGCTATCACAAATTTAATATTTACGCAGATCGTTTTCATCCCAGTGTGATCTGCAGTATAGACTGCGTGCAGCTCTATGGTAGGTATATACTAATTTGACTATTCTATGAAATATTATTTGTTTACTGCCATAATACTACGCGAAGTTACATTAACACGGTATCTGAGTATCATACGGTAGATTGCACATATAATATATTATGTATACGTATATGTTTATGTATATATTATAGGTATATACACAGTAATACATTTAATTGTATACAATATACTTACACCCATTATTTCAAAAAGTGTCAACCTGTCTGAAAATATAATATATATCTAAAAATTATTAAATTATTATTAGTAGTTTTCTAAAACATGTTTGAAAAACAAAACGACGTGTAATAATTTTTAAGCTATTTACTATTTCAAATAAAAACTTACTTTTTTAATGTCCTATTTTGAAACAGAGTACTTTTGTTGTAGGTACCTACTATATTTTAATACATGAAAAAATTAAATTTTGAATAAAAAGTTTACTAAAAAAGTTGAGTTACATTTTTGAGATCCCTTTTGTCACTCTATTCCACTCGTATAAAATAGAAATTCTTATTATTAGGCCTCGAATTCTTACATATATATATAAAAAAAATTAATAAGCACATATTTATGCTCACAAATATTTAAAAAATATTTCAAGAATATGGAACAAAAATTAATAATATACAATATTTTTGTAGGTGGGTACATAAACAGTTACTCGGATATGGTTTAACATGGTTAAGAATTCATACACAATGCAAAATATTTGCAATTATGTTTACGATTTTATAATAGAATATGTTAAATGGGATTATAATTAAAAATCTATTTATAAATTATTAGTATTATACTAGTTAGGTAATAAATAAAATATTTAGAAAATAATACATTTATCCAGCCGATCGATTGATTATCTTTGCTTCTGAATAGCGTACCTAATCGCTTATTACAATAAACAATTTAATAAAACTTATCAAAACTTAAACAAAGTTTAAATGATTTTATTTTATATTAATTATAGAATTTTCGACTTTTATGCAACAACTAATCTAAAAACATATATTAGTTTTTAATAAAATATGTTCAAAATAAATTAATTATTGAGCCAACATATAACGAAATGTTGACATGTTTGTATCATAATTATTTTGAAAAAGAAAATATGCTTTTACACAAAAACCAGGTCTCTGCTTAATATTTGTACTTAATTAACTTTTCATTCAAAATTCGAATTTTACGTATCGAAGTTCTCAGAAAATACATCGTTTCAGAATATTTAATTACAAATATATGCGTTTTAATTTAAAGAAGTAAAAACTTAAAAAATGATAACATTAAGAAATGTAGGTAATATAATATATCATTTTCCTTTGATTTCAAATCATAAGAAATAATATTTTCAAAAAAGTTAAAACTTTTTGAAATAATGTATGTTAGTACTTAAATGGATTACCAACACACTGCATTACATTACATACTTCAGCATCATACTGATCTATACAATTATAGGTATAGTATTATAATTCACCGTTCAAAATCTAAATGCAAATAAATATAATATATAATATACATCTCACACGAATTGAAGTATGTTAGCATAGAGTTTCGAACAAAATATGACAATCACAGCAATCATCATTGACAACTGCACTATTATTATCTTTCTCTTACTAATATTTATCACGATTAGTTTACTGAAGCATATAATTTGACATATGTTGTGCACGTTATAGTTGAGACAAGTAGTATAAGTCATCATCTGGAAATCGTTTATGCGAGTGCGTTATATTATTTAAGTAATGGGATGACAATTAATATATAAATATTATGACCGACTTATATTTGTTATTTGTATATTAGGAATAACATTATGCTATTATTATCATTATTTAGTAATATAATAATATATATATATATATATATATTACATTTTTTGGTAAATATCATCAAGCAACGCGTGTACATCAAACCAAACTAATTAATAAGTGTTAAATGCATAAATTTAATTACCGTGAACTCGTGAAAATGTGTCCTAGATACTCATCAAGAGAATAAGGATCACGTATGATTGTGAATCCTTGACCTCACACCTACATTTTAACACTAATTAATATATTAATATAATACAAAGGGCAAAAATATTGATGTCTAAAATAGTTAAATAGATACATTTAATGTTAAATTTATAACAACATTTTAAGATCAAAAATTATTCGTTTTTCCGAAATTATTTTTACAGTTTTGAGTTTATTGAAACTAATAAATTTAAAAAGTTTCCTAAAATCTTTCAATTTATTAAATAAAGAGTTCAAGGAAGAATGTTTTAGTCTATATTGTTATGATGTATATGTATCTAAAGAGTATAAAAAAATAAAATACTTCAAACACGATTTAAAGTTAGTTTTTAATCCCTTTAAAATTGTAAAGTCCACAATTTTGAATGTCTTAAAGTAGATCAATAAACTTCTAATACACCCTACCTTACACCCTATATTGAATTGGTACAATATTTATAAAATCAAATGCAATCAAATACATAATAGTGAAGAATATACGAAGACAATTCAATAAGAAGTTTAACCTTGTAAAGAAGTTATTTTTGTTTGTATTATACAGATGTTTATTGTGACTGATAATAACAATATTTGCGCAACCATTCAGAGTATAACTTTTATATTTGTTATTTTAATTTAACAGATATTTTAAATTAATTAAATCACTAAAAGCTTATAGTTTCATACGTATGAGGCATATTAACACTAATTCATGTCTTAGCAAACCTATTTTGTTTTTATCACATGTTATTCATATGTATCTATATGTATTCTAATTATTGTGTAATTATTCATATATTGGTAAATACCTACAAAAATTAATTTCATGTCTATTTTAAGTGAATATTACGTTCTATAAATATTATATAAGTACGATTAATAATAAATAAAAATATTTTTATCTACGTTACTAAAATTAATCCAATATGACTCATCATATTTACTAGGTAATTGTTTTGAATTTAAATTTTATTATTTTATATTTTGCTTCTATGCAGTTACAATTATATAATAATAAAAGTAAATATATTACATTCATTACGATTGATTATTTTAATGTATACATTGAAGGGAGTATACGAAATTTGTATGTACTTATGTCCTATATATACTTATTACGGAAAAAGTAGATTGTTATAACAGATTTTGTAATGCTGTTTGAATAATTAAAAACAAATGACAACACTACGACAGGGTTTATATTATTTTCTATTCAAAAGTATTGTTCGAGTACAATGCAATAATGTCGAATGTCGAATTGAGTAATGCGAATAATTAATATTTTCATTATGTGTTCATTAAACATTAATTCGTTTGGTTCGTATAAACGTGAAATAAAAACAAACCTAAAAAACACTAAATAGAATGCTACTGGCATACACAACAAACTGACGGCGACCGAACTTTACACGAATTAAACTCGAAATCGCTTTCTTCCAACACTGAAATGCATTAATTTTTATTCAACGCCGACGGAATGGCGATTGGGCCTCGACGGTCGAACGCCACTGATTGCGTCCGGGCGAAGTGTACGCGCGGGTCTCGGAACGATTAAGGATTTTCTTTTTTCTTTTTTTTTTTTTTACTGTCGATATGTATACATTCGCATTTCACACATAATATGGCCGTGGCGTGTCTGACGTGTCCGACTTGGTGATATTTCACCGTGTCGGGAGCAATAAATAAACGCCACAGAAAATCGAGTGAAGCGACTTCCGCGCGCCAACTCCGCGTTGTCGGCCGTACAGTACCATTACGGTCGCCGTACAAAAAAGTGGACTGTATACTCGTATACTACCCGCATGACGGTTAGCTAAACTCTTGCCAAACTCACAGCCCTCATTCGGTATAAATTCGCATTCGATCGACTGTAACAATAATAATAATACAGTTTATTTTATTCCGGTGCGCCAGTACCATAACAATAAATTTCTCGTCAATCGTCATCGGAACACCAAATCGCGAATACACAAATCGATCGAATCGGGTATTTTTTAAGTATACATTGAGTACATCATATTCTTTTATTTCCAGATTGTGCGTTAGTCGATGGACCCGACATCGAAGTGTGTGTGCGCTTAGGAAATTGTGATTACAACGCATACTTCATGCATATACACAGCGAGGTCTCATTGTTAATTTATTATTATTACCATTTACTATATACTTTGTCCTTTAGCGCAACGACTAACAGTTTAACTTTGGAATAATCGTGGAATTTTATTTTAACGTTGGTACAGTTTTTTGGTTCAGATTTTAAAATATTTTCATTTCATAACTTTTTTTTTTTATTAAATAATTTCATAAAATATTAAATATCAACATTTTTCCTTATACATAATATAAGATTCGTTAAAGATTTATAGATTATAAATATCAGAATTTATGAGTTCATAAATTTTAAAATTAAACAATTTTTATAAATTCAAAAACCATGATAGTTTCTATTTCTTTATCTCGTGAGTTAATTGAATACTTATTTTTGTCAGAAATGACCTATTCGTTTTAAATTATAAAACGTAATTGGTTTTGGGTAATACAAATTTATATATTTTGAACAGTTTTTAAAAATTCATATCTGTGAAATAAATTAAAATGCAATTAATTACCACCGGTGATTAAAATTTGTCAAATTTTGATCAATATTTCATGATGTGATCCAACTACAAATTCAATAATTTTTTAAATGTCATTATTAAAAATGAAAATTTTAATCTAAATTCAATTTTTGAATAGTTATAATATATTATTAAGTTATTTACCTACATGAATTCGCAGAAAAGATTTTAAATTTTGAATAAATAAATATTAATTTTGTCAATTCTCATTCAATCAAATATCCATTAGATACTGGTTAATAATAACGGTTATCATTATAATTATTTTCTTTACTAAAATGCAATTAGTGTGGACATTAATTTTAAATACAAATTACAATGATATGGTTAAATAAAAAACCAATTGCCTTCAATTGTAATTCATAAGAGTATGAATTATAAAGGATTTAAAATAATTTTAATCAAGATATTATAATCAATACATTAATCGTAGAATCCTATCAAGGTTATTTATATATTTTTTTAATTATTTTTTTTTTATATTAATTGATATGATATATTAAATGTATACTGATAACTTACGTACCAATTTAATTTTAGAAAAAAAATAATATTTTCTCATCTATATTTCTTTACAGATTCTAATTTGTTCATAAAATTATAAATTATAATTATTATAATTTGTAATTATTTTATTTTAATCGAAAATATAGGTACCCAAACATAAAGAATAATTTCTATAGGTATCAATGGAAGCATAAACATGGTTTGTATAAAAATATTATAATGTGATTTTAATTTGCAATTTTATTTTTATAACAACATACTTACTAATTTGTATAGCAAGTTTTAATCTTTGATATGAAAATACTTATACAAACTATAATATTTATCGAGTAAAAGTTCTCCATGACCTCACTAAAATGAAACTTTTAAGCCATCAAAATCCATCATGTCAAGTAGCTTTTCAGAAGCTCTGTATACTTACTACTTATATAGGTTCGTTTCACATGATGGTTACTGTAATAAATTATAGGTAGTCACAATAATATGTCATCGGGTGTAACTTGAACTTACTACTAAAAATTACATAGATCGGATTTCATTTCGACTAAAACAGCGAAAATTTTGAGATACATTCTGTTGGTAAATTTCGTAGATTATCAAACTGAAGTACTAAGTATGCAGTGTAAAAAAAAAAAAAAACATTTTAAAAGTAAATTTTTTTTTTTTGTAATTTAATGACAATTTCTGCATACAAAATAGTTAATTCTAAAACTATACATTATAAGTTACATGCTTCAATAACTTTATTTTTCTTTTATTGTTTGATATTTTTGACTCGGTATCAGTGATCACTAATTTACATTTATCTTAAAGTGGATTTTAATAAGTTATATAATGCAGCATATTGTTATGTACTTTTCGAGTATAAACATCTAAGAAATCCATTATTTACTTTTTTTGTCACTCGTCAGATACCGATATAATATGTACAACTATATTAACATTTTACATGTATTATTTCTTTAAAAACTATGTGTACTTATAAACTTACTTTTGACAAGTAATGAATTTATAATATTGAAATTATTCTTATGTATGCTAATACATTTTTTGGTAATAAGTATTCTAGTATACCTGTTATAGTAAAATACTGTTTCAATTTTCAAGAACTAAAATAATATTAAATTTTACTGGTATCCATAACTTCTATGACATATAATAATATATCATATTAAAATCATAACTCCGAAAATAATTCGTTATGCATGAAAAGTGAGGTGGGTTTTTCGGTGACTTTCGGGTCGAAGGTTTTAATTAACTCGTTCCCGTCCCTTTTACGATAATGACGCTTTGCGCTTACTCTCCCCTACCACACTACTATATAAGCAACCATACACCATACCCCATCATCGTCAGTGGCTCCACTGATCCGGAACGTTTTACACTAGTTTAGACTGAACCTTCTCTACTGCAGTAGGTCTAATGGCATTCATGGGCCATTGACATGTTTTCCTAAAAAATAAAAAAAGCCTCTGAATGCTAATTTACATAATCAACTACAGTCTTTCAGCCACTCAACTTTAGAGGGAAATCTTGTAAATCGACCATTGCACAATCGGAAAGTTGATATTATCAACTATTTTTTCGGTACTTTTATTTAAAATTCAAAGAAATCACCATTGGTATCACTGATTTCGAACTACAAGCAGAATTTTAATTTTAGTTTTAAATATTAATAAGTAATAACCATACTTTCTAAAACTTAACTACACGTATATTTTCGAAGAAAATGTTGTCAACTAACACACATTTGATTCAAAGTATTTAAATTTGAAGTTGGATATCTTATGAGAGATGATATTTTGTAACCGTTTATCGTAAACATAACATCTAGATATTAAAATATAACATAATACTTATAAATAATGCATGCAATGTCACAGATCATACATTAATACATTTACACATTTAACTAGTTAAAATTTAAATCACTTGTAAAATTAGCTTTGATGTGTAAATGTGTCTATTAAAATCCAATAAACATATTTGTATTTGTATTTGTATTTTTTTTTTTTTTTAATAATATTCATGGTTAGGTCACTAGTTACATCAATAATTTCATTCAGAAAGAACTATTTCACGCAATCATACCTACCATTCAAAATAGACATGGAATATAATTTATAAATTGGTATGCGAAAATTGAATTTAAAATCAATTGACAGAAATACATACTATTCAAATCGAAGTACATATTTTTTATAAATAATGTATTATTGTACGAACTGCATGTGTATATATTCATATAATATATGTACATATGTTATATGTAATATGTATGTTATATAATATTATGTATGAATATTGAATACGTATATAATATACGTTAATAATTCTTCTTGAATTTTATATACATATTTTCCAATTTTCTTACCAATTATAATTATTTTTAAAGAAGAAAAATATAACGTTTGATCTAAGTTATATAAATGAACCTACCTACCTCTATAATTTTCAGTAATATACGCTTAAAAGTAATGTCAAAAATAAATATATTCTCCACAAAAAAAAATCAAATTAATTTCTACTTAATAGCTAAAATTATTAAATATATTAAATTCTAAAATACATATAATAATAATAATAATAATAATTTTATATACATCAATAGCAGTCATAAATAAATTTAATATAATATACGAGTATACGACAAACAAAAGGCAAGATTGCCTTAGTAATGATTTTTTTTTCATTTTTAAAAATACAGTTGAAGGTGCACCAAGTTCTTAAATATTTTTTTTTTATATATGTGAAAAAATAATTTCTAAATAGTACTTTGAGATTTTAATAATAATATATTTATTTCAGAAATAATAATTTCAATAAACCTATGAAAAAACAACGATTCTCTTCAGAAATAATTTGAATTTTAATCAAGATCCGCTCTGAATTAATTTTTTTTTATGTGATTATTTATTATTAATTTTAAAAGTAATACTTTCAACATACTAATATTATACTATGTTATATCAAAGAGCATACTGAATTATATTTTATTGATCGGTACTTTATATCATTATTGGTTATAGATAATATACAGTAGTTAAAGTAAATATACTGTATAATATTATAATACACTTATACTTTATTTAAGTTTTTAAAATTAAATAAAAGTTAATAGGTATTATAAATTATTATTCGTATTTTACAAACTTTTAAAAGTCACAAAAACATATAATATATTCACATAATAAAATTATTTTATTTTTAAAATCACAAGTTCGTAAAATACCTATACAATGTACATAATATTATATAGTTAATATTAAAACTTTAAAGTGTAAACAAAATTACAGTATAACACCTTATTTTTATTTTTGTCTGAGAATAATAAAAATCTATTTAACAGCATAAACTTTTTATGCTTATTCTTGATATTTTTATGTTTCCGTGACTTAAGAAAACAAACGATAACGAATATCTTCAATGCTTATAAAGTTTATTATTACTCACTTGGGACAATTTATAACATTTCTAATGAAA
Source organism: Aphis craccivora (assembly GCA_009835225.1). Lineage (NCBI taxonomy): Eukaryota > Metazoa > Arthropoda > Insecta > Hemiptera > Aphididae > Aphis > Aphis craccivora. The sequence continues at coordinate 40,812 of VUJU01000052.1, forward strand.
ACAAAAATTAGCACTATCAAATAAAAAACATTAATATTTGTATACAATTTGAATATAAAAGTGAAACTCGTTTAAATCGAATGACTGAATGAAATAGAAATAATAATATTTTACGCAGCCGCGCAGGTATTTTATACTTACAAAATTTTCTTATCTCAAATAAATTCTCATTAAAAAAAATAAAAAATCTTACCAAAAAACAAGATATAGTAGGTACTAAAGGACCTATCCCCCAAAAAGGCAATTATCAAACAGTTACAAATTAAAAAAAAAATAAATAAATTAAAAAAAATGTAAAATAAACAGAATGTGAAATTTGTATGCAAGAACGTATTTATTGTTTTTATATTAAGCATGTTGGATTCTCAATATAATTATTAATTTAAAATTATATTTAAATTAATATGAAACAAATAATGAAATCCGAATAAAGTATATATTAGTTTTAAAAAAATGTGGTAGTTATAACTAGGAGAAACATAGATAGATCGATAATATACTAATTTTAAGTCAATGATAATTTTTCATATATTTTTGATTTTTCAAAGAACAAGAATTTTAGTTGAACGTATTAAAACCAACCTTGATGTCAAAAAAATACTTTTTCTAAGTATTAACTAGACTTGATTTCCAACTAAAAGGTTGGACTAAATGAAACTTTTTGAACTTTTTTACTAATTATAAATGTATTTATAAACAAATAAAAAGAAAAATATTCCTGTAAAACTAATAGTTATAAATAGATAGTAATTATTTTTATTGTTAATTAATATTTTTGTATTAATTTAATAATTTTAAAGATTAAAATATAGAATATAAATACTTAATAGATAATTTATATGATATGTATATTTTAATTTTCCTTTATTTTTTAACTTTTGTAAATATATTAAATATTTTTTTATAATTTTAATTTTAATGTTTTATAAAATTGAATTAAATAATTTAATGTCAATTTGTGGATACTTACATTTTTCAATAAATAGAAAATATAATATTGTTTTTAGTGGATACCTATCGTATTATTTTTACTAGTTTAAGATTTTAAAGGCCATTACAATGTAATAACATTAATTTAAAATAATAATAATATGAATGAATCATAATTTGTCTTGAGATTTAATTCTGAAATGGTATAAAAAAAAGTACATATTATTATACCCATATACTTCTCTCCTTTATACTATCAACTAAATTTATGGGTTACTTTGATTAAAAATGTAAACCCAAAAATATTCGGCCATTATTATTTATAAATAATATATATATAATAACGACCCTAATTGAATTCCATAATAAATAATTGGACAATAGCAACAAAAATGTAATTCATTATGAGTTATCTGATAATAGCTTTAAACGGCATAAAACATTTATAATGCATTTTAATCTTTAAAACGTCTTCCAAACATACTCTAGTCATGTTTATGTAATACTAAAATATAATAAATTATGAAAAATTATCAAAACTCGTAATATACGATTACAAGTGTATTTGTTTTGAATATAAGACACTGCGTATTGTGGTGTGAATAGCGAACGGTGATATTGTTCAACGACATTTGTAACAATAAACTTTATCCTTTTCTTCTTATTATCTGAGTATTAAAATAAAACAACACAATAGTACAAGAATATCAACAATATTACACAAATCGTAAAATGTCCTATTTAAATGACTGTCGCATATGTTATGTATGTAGGTACAGATGATATATTATTATTATGTACTATGTAATATTCTAGATAGCTAAATTTGATATGTTTTAATCAAAAGGTATTCACTGAAATTATTTCATTAAATACTACGCAATTTAATTTAATTTTTGAACATAAAACACGACTTAAGATTAAATTTGATAAAACACATTATTTCCCCCACAACATGCAAAAATGAGTGGGCCAGTATTATGACTTGAATAATATATTAAAGTAATGTGAACCTTTAAAGATTACAAAAACATATTATATTTTTAATTTTCTTTTAACAAATGTTAAATTATAATAAATTGGTATTTTATTTTATTTTTTATTAAAGTTAAAATGCAGTCGTAGGTATTTATCTTACACGTTTAAAATTAATTAGTTAAATCTAAATTTCTTCAGAGTTATTATACAATTTTTAATCACGATTCCAATACTCCATTTAGTTATTGTGCCTATATCTACCTATTTACAATTATAATGAATGAGGGATTAAACGTGTAAAAGTTTGTTTATCACTGATCCTCGAGCCTGGTTATGGTTGCTTAAAATTTCTTCTCCGATATTAAATATAATACTAAATACTAAAGACCGTGTATGTTTAAACATAAATACATTGACATACATTATGAAATAAAATAATATAATTATATAAATATTTGTTGCTCTTGTTAAATCCCCGTATATATCAATAGAGAAAAAAAATTAATATTGATCTAATCCTCTCAGCTACGCTCGTAACATCACTGATTTGTATTAGGTAATCTTCTCCTATACCAATTTTGTTATAACAGCTTTAGTTCATCCTCTTGAGACTATTCCATATGAAAATTTAGTTTTTACCTTGTCAAATACAATTGTTACATTTTCGTATATCCTTCATTCATTTTACATTTTGAGTGGAGAAATAAGTTTATTGATTTTACAACAACATGTGTTTTTTCTGTTTGTCGTGAAATTTTAGAGCAGTTAAAATATTTTGATTTTGTGGGTGATTTCTGATGTGATATGAATTGAATTTAGTTTGTTAAAAAAAAAAATAATTAAATTAAGTGGGAGTTTTTACGCAGAACCAGTTTTCGACAAAATTGATTTAATGTTTTGATGCAATTCAACTTAAACTATAAAAGCTTAAAATTTTCACTTAACATTCATTTTGGCATTTAATAGACATTGAGTAATTTTCAAAATAGTTGACTCTTTTTTTATATTAATAAGCATTTTAAATTTTTATATTTTAAATGGTTTTATAATGAAATTTTTAATTTTTTTTAAAAATGTATTATATAAAGTTTACAAAAAGTTATTCTATATAATTGAACAATATTTAAAATACATGGTCACAATAGATTTTTATTAGCATTTAAATTTCGAATTTTTATATTTTTCAAAACTTTAAAAATTTGAAAAATTATTAAGTTGTGAAGAATTCATAGATTTTTTTATTATTTATTAAAAAGGTTTGAAAATGTGATATAAGTTTATGTATACATTTTCAGGATTATAAAAATAATTATTATGGTTTTAGTTATTATTTATTTATATTTTTAAATTAATTTAATATTTAAAATTAGCGTCTGATACTTAAATTTGATGAAAGTAAAATAAAAATGTCTCATTCACGATCATACTTTATCTGCTATACTTCAAAAAGCATGAATTGCTGAAATATGAACTACTAAAACTATCGGTTTTTATAATTATTTTAAATTTTAAAGTATTTATACTATCTTTTTAGACTAGGTTAGCCTATATAGTTATACTATTTAATAAAATAATATATATTTCATATTTCTAAATACATTAGATCTAAAAAATAGAAATAATACAACAAATATTTGTGCAATTTATACTGAAAGATAATATACCTATGAATAAAACATTTAATTAAAATATCAGACATTTGTAAATTTAAACCTTAAACAAATCTTCAAAAATATTGATGACTGTGTTCATTAATACACTTCAATGAACAGAAAAATAATTAAATGAGATAATTTTACATCTCCAAAGGTAGGTAGTAGGTACACACAGTACTTACAATATTTGCACTCCTCTAAATTCTCAAAGGGATACGAGAATGGGATCATTCTCAAGGATACAAAAAAATTAAATGTATGTTTTCAAATCATATTTTTTTCATAAAAGACTTTTTAAATTAAAATCAATAAAATTAATCAATTTATTTTGTACAAATTATGTAATATGTATTGGTCTCATCTAGAAATTTAATTTTTATAATATGATATTAACACAAACCCTGCGCAACGTGTAACCATTGAATAATTATTATTTTGAGTTATAACCACTGTTGTAAGCGGCAAACGCCACGGAGATGGATGTTAACGTGTTTGATCAATTTTTGATTAACTTCAAATTGTTTCACATTGTAATTTGATATTATTTTTTTGAATCTCAAATGATCTAAATTGTGTATACAAACATATGCACTACTATTTTTTTATAACTGTATTTAATAGTACCGCTGTATGTTTTTATATCAGTAATGGCTCTTGAAACGCTACCACTAACAAGGAGCCTGATTTTAATAATACAGTCTAAATTATTTTAGGTAGTGTTTATTGATTAAATTAAAGTAGAAGTGTGGTTGTTGTATATTTCACATCCAATATATCATACTTAACTAATCAACATGATTACATTTTAATTTAATAATTTAAGTTATATTATCATAAGTAACTGTGTATAATAATATTATAAATGAAAATATTCTGTGCACAAACGCATAATACACATAGATATATTTTTTATTTAAATTATTTTTTGGTTTTATTCGTATCATTGTTTTTTGAATGATTAAAATACAATTATATTTATTTTATTTTTTTAATTATAATTTAATTAGATAAATGTATTAATATTAATAAAAAATTACAAATATCTAGTTTATTGAAATTAACATAATAATTAACAATTTAATAATTTAATAATTAATAATTAATAATTAACATAACGTGTATTAAGTATTTATGAGGATTCTCATCATGTTGTACATTCTCAGAAATTACCTAACAGGAGGTACATACAATTTTATTTTATTATTTGTGTGTAAAAAAAAAAAAATATTATTTCAAAAATAATACAATTTCGTTTAATTAAATCACTCAAAAACAAATAAAATATAATGCGAAGTTACCTACTTGATTTCAATATTTACGTTAGACATGAATCGGTAACAATAGGTAACATATTCTGCAAATTAATAAACAAGCCGATAAAACTGAAGTTTAAAGTTGGTAAATATATAGATATATCTATCATCAAATAGTTATAAATTATTCACAAATATTAAATAAAAAAAATATAAATTTATCGACATTTTATTACAGTACAACTTACAATAGTTTATTTAAAATAAAATATGAGTATTCGTATTAACCAAATAAAAAAATAAATTGGATCCCAATATTTTTATGGAACCAAGAATATACATGTATTATTATTATTTCGTGTGTTTAAATGTATTTTGATATGGGTTACAGGTGCATAGTTGCCATGGAAATAAAACCGAATGGACTACTATTACTTAATTACTTCTACAAAATATTATATAAATATTATTTATTAAGGATTTCAAACTCTAAACGAACTTCATTGGAAATAGTTATTTAATTTATTATTAGTGTATTTTAAACTTCACGTTTGATTTTTTAAACAAATTACAACTATTAGTTACCTAAAAATATTTTCATATTTAGTCATCAATTTAAATTGTAATCTCCTTTTTATTCAATCAATATTTATAATTTCTATTCGAGTATGCCACTAATAAGTGATAATTTACCATTTGGCTATAGTCGGTGATTTCAATAAATAAATAAAATAAAAAATATATAGTTTTTAAAATGTACAAGTCATATTAATAAGATATGAATAGGGTTTGTTATTTTATTTTTTAAAAATGTGTGTACCTATCTATATAAGATTTTTTTTGAGAGAGAGATCCCTCTTTACTAGGAAAAGAAATTGATCATACAAATAAAAAGATAAATTATTTTTTATTGCTTACTTATAAAAATTGAGGTTATACAGTTATACTATAAAAGATACTTCTTATATTTATTGAAACCGTGTTAAACAAGTTTTTTTTTTATCGAATGAATAAATAAACTATTATTTTGTTCACTTCACTTATGATAGATATCACATGTTTTTGTTTTTTTGACGTTATTTGATTATTATTAAAACTATTTACATCACTCTGTTTAATCCATGACAAAGATCTGAAGAATAATTTTCAATTCTATCATATAATTCGGGTTCTTGTTTTTAACAATTCACCTATAATCTTTTTTGTTGTTGAACTTTTAGTTTTTTGTTTTTCTACTGGAACATTTTTTCCATAGTTTTTTGAGCTTAAATACACTTTGTTTATTTTTTAAAACTAATATTTTACTAATGTAATGAGAAGAAAACATAATTTAACATCGATATTCACACAGTTATTGAGGATATTATAATGAAAATAAATATTAATAAAATGTATATGTTTGATTGTTATACTAAATATAATGTATTTAGTACACACGCAGAGATACAGAATACCTATATATATTAAAATTGAATATACATATTTAGTATACTTTTTGATTTTTTAAATAATATTTAGGTGTATGTAAAATACAATTTCATCGTCGATCATTGACAGCCTCTTTCCTAGTAATTTGAACTTATACCATAGGAATTATTAACAGGGAGATTTCACTAGTCATACTTAATAGCCGAGTTTGATCAATAGCCCAAAGTATGTACCTACCTACTATATTTAAATAAATCCCTATTACAACTCCTACAAAACTTCAAGACTAGTCCAGGGATAATTTATATATTATATATTATCTGTGTAGGTATTAAATACCACCTTGGAGGATACGCTCGAAAAACGTAACCGATTTGATCCTATAATTTCCTTATTTCGTATACTTTTTATTAGAAAGTTAATTCCAACTTAGGTATTTATAGTTGAATATTTGTTTACTCAACAAACAACTCTATAAATTAATATTGAAGAAATATTTCCTCACAGATGTTATCAATTTAGATTTCTATGCAGTGGTAAACAGAAAATTAGTACGGTCAATTGGCTTTTGAATAAAAATAAAGTGGTACCGTATGGTATTTTAAACGCTTGAAAGGTTATCTAATAAATAGATATAAGATAACTGTAAACAATATTATATATTTAAACTTTATTTTATTTTATGATTTTAGTTTTTAATCGTAAATCACCTATTTGAATATTAAACGATTATACAATCGCTAGTAAATTACACTCTAATAATTGTATTTACATAAACATATTAATAAAAATCATTATAATATAACACTAGTGTAGTAAGACATATGAATAGATTCAACAAACACGTACCTATATTTTATTTTATACTATTCATATTAAATTGTTTTATTATATTTGTAAATGGAATTCAGGACATTTTGAATTTCTGTGAAAACAGAATTACAAAAATATATTTCTTATTTCATATGAATTGTGGATACAATTTTTTTTTCGAAAAGATAATTATCAAAAGATCTTTTACAGTTTTCAAGTAGATATTATAATATTATTTAATAAGTATTAGTATTAAAATTAAAACTTTAAAAATAAATAAGAATAGGTATAATCAATTTTTAAAACCAATGTTCTTAGAAAATGTATTTCTGAAATATAAGCTTAATTATTTTCATCTTTTTAATACAGATCTATTAATTAAAAAATATTCCAAATTGACTTAACGTCAATGAGGCATATCTACCTATAACTAAAGTGCCACCGATATTATCACAAAACAAAACATATTTTATGTATTTTATTTGCTAAAACGTGACTAGTTTTTATTATTTTTAGCGAGTTAAGGTTTTACTCGGTTATTTATATTGACAAGCACAATAATTAACGTTATTACTCTTAAGTATTATTATATTTATTTTTACCACTCTTATAAAAAAAATTGTATGTATTAGATACACTATTTTTTATCTTAAAATAAATGTTATATTAGTTATGTTCTTTTTTAAGTATTTTAAAACTATATATCAAAAGACAAGAACATGAGGTGTATCCTCTAGCAGGTTGATAAATAATTAAACATATACCTAATTGTGAAACTGGATAAAACATGTGTAGAATAGATATAATGAGATGGCACCCAAATTAAAAAAAAAAAAAAAATCAATATAACTAACTTATTGTAGAAATGCTAAAAGAAATAACTAATACAAAATATAAAATTAAAAATAAATTACATATTATTTAAATAATATTGAAAATTAACCATAATTGTTGATAGATATCATAAATTGTACCAACACATATTTCGTTAAATTTTTAGCCCCTGAATGATAGACACGGCCCACAGAAAATACTATGATAATCAAATAATATTATACTATTATACCTAACTGAATATGAAATTTTGTGTTTTTAATTTTGTAGAATTCTTCTGAATCAGTGTACAATTAGACTTTTAATAAACTTTAGTATAATTTTTAAACTTTAACCTAACCAAATGTCTACCGAGAATAAACGACTACTATTTTACAGTATTGTGTTGATACTTACAATATTAGAACCACCGATTCAAAATTATAGATGTTCGTACAACACTATACCTATACCTATATTAAAAATGTTTATATAAATATAATATAATATACAAAAATATCATCTTACAGATCACTCACTTGAGTTTCTACCAACAATAATTAATATCATAGCTAATTTATACATACAACATATTATACGTATATAATGTACTTGAATGTTAATTACCGTTACCAATGAGAATACGTGCTACGTCATCTTAATCACTTGAAAAGCTTCTCTTGACAAAATGAATCGCATAATTAATTAAGTTTAATTTGATTATGTAGACTTGAGCAGAAACCATCAACAATTCTGTATATAACTTATAGACTTAATTTAAATTAAAAAAATATATATATGTGTATTGTTTGTATTAATGAATTTAAGTTGATAGATACTGCTATAAAATTCATCAACACCTATTTTAATATTAATTTAATGTTTACTTAATTTAAATTTTTGTTTTTACTATTATTTTTTAAAAATTTTAAGATAGCCTAGCACTCTTAGGGATTTCACAATTATTTATGGTAACTATTAATATAGGTATGTTGTATACAGTGACTAAATTACTAGTCTAGTATACAATATTAAACATATTGACAATGATTAATTATTTTAATACCATGACAAGTTATAAAGTTAAATTAATTATCTGATGGTATTTAATTTATAATTTAAATATTATATATAAAGTATTTAATAGTTTATTATTATTATTATTATTATTATTTAGGTACTCATAAACATTTCTAAAAATTAATAAAAAATAATCTTAATTAAAAATCATTTTGTTAATGGACCGGATGAAATATTAAATTTTATGTCATCTTATAGTATATTTAGTTCACAATAGAAGAAGAATTGGTTAAAGAAGATAAGAGCTGAATACTTTAGAATTTAGTACAAAGCAAAAAATTCTTATTTCATAAAAACTGTTGTCGTGGATAATAATCCAAGAAAATGCTTTCACGCTTGAATTTTGGTCCACCAGAGCTCTTAGAGAAACATCCATCAAAATGTTTGACGTTAGTTAAACACTTAAACTTATTATTCAGATAACCATATATAATATTTTACAGTATAATATTAATTTTTTATATTGCATATTCATATTTGGTAATAATATTTTTGATTTGTCAGCGTTAAAGTAAATCAAAGAAATAAGAACTAAGAAATTTGTCAGTGTAAAAGTAAAAAAAAAAAATATTTTCATCTTATTGTAATTTTATAGGAATGCTTGAATAGTTTAATAAATGTTCTGAAAATAAACTTTTTTTGTTTTTACAAAGTTATACGAGTAATTATGTATAATTATAATTTTTATTTTTATACATCAGTGATTCTACACTATTACATTTTCAATCAGTTTAATTATAATTTATAAGGTAAAAGAGTAATTAGATAAAAGAAATCAAGTTATTATATTATCTTGGTTAATAAGTTATTGTTATTAAGTTATCAAGTTCTTTATTGGAAGTTTGTCGGTTTTTTCAACTTTGCAGTTTAAGTGGTATTTGAGACTATGTGATGAATTTATAAGAGTACAGTCAAGAAGTGTTTACAAATTATTTATAGTTCTTTAAAAAAGTTTTTATATATTATCAAGACACAAACGTAAGTCATGTATAACTTAATTGGCACGTTTATTTACTCTTTATTAATTTCAAATAAAACAAATGTGATTTTTTTAAGTTATTTTTATAGTCATTTAAGAACTTATTTTTTTATTTTAAAGAAACAGTATTTTATATTACCAACAATGTCCTCGAACGTAAGCTAATAAACTACAAGTATATTTGATATAAAAACGCCAAGTAACTGATTTTTAAATAAATATTAAAAGTTTCAAAAATAATGACATCGCTATTAAATAATTTAAATAGACTCATATAATAAAAATATAAAACATATAGTCTATGTTCTAAATTATTTATTTACAAAATGTTATTTTTATATACATTTTTTAAAAAAAGATGATAATATCTGCTTTGAGATTTTTTAAGTCACAAATTGTATCTTTCTAAAATATTAGTTGTATTCCATTTCAAAGCAACTGCATGATAATATTTTGGAAAACTTTCATTTTCTGTTAAAATTAGCTTATGGTTACAATTCATAAATTGTATGTCTATACTTCTTCAATGCGAGAAAAAATATTACTGTAAGACTAATGTAATGCATACTTTGGTTACTCGCTATCTATAGTGGGATAGAAAAATATTAAAAATTAGATTAGGTATGTAAAAGGTCTAAAAATTTAAATAAAACATATTTTAGGATACGTTTAGGTTGTTTAATACATATATTTTTGACATAAATTAAAGTTTGTTTAAAAATAAAATCTCAGAACCGTCATATTGGTACCTACTGTGCTGTTGACATTTGTCGTTTATAAGACTTATAAACGTATCTTCATATAAAATGATAATTTATTCAAATTTAAAATAACGTAAATGTATAATTTTTAAATCTCTACCATGCTCAACGCTTATATTATTAAATAGTAGGAAATCTTTGGACAACTGTGACAGATTTATTATACGAATCTGTCTTTTATACATACACATACACACACACACACATACACACATATAATACATATATTATGAATACATGTCGTTAGCAAAATGTCAACGCAATGGTACATGATAAGCGCCACAATACGTCAGAATATGTTTTATACAACTATCAAAAATTCATTTTTTTAAATAAATTGTTCAAAATAAAAAAAAATATTGTACTTAAAAACATATATAGATTCTGAGTTGTCAAGATTTACATATTATATTTTTCTTTAATCTATGTACTCATAAATCACTCAATTAAACACGCTTGAAATATAATAATATTCAATGATATGGCTATAATATACACGTTTAAATTCATTTAGTCTTAAAAATGATATTATACGAAAATAATAAAATTATCAAAATTTAAAATGTATTTTTAATATCTAATGTTATAAATTGAATGTGTCAATTACCATTTATAATGGATATGTTCAGTGTTCAGACATTAATTCATTTTTAGATCAATTTGATTGATCATTGTATACTATATAATATATTTATAACCTACATTGAGTTTAAGTGTATAACGATATAATATCCAATGTATCGTATTTATTATATTGGTAATAATAAAACTAAAAATAACTGCGATAATTTTTTTTACAAATATGTAAATTACGTTAATCATGGCTAAACAAACTGCCGATTTTGTGTGTATTGAAAAAAAAACAATAGATAATTAAACGGTTTAACTGTTTTAGGTATTTACTAAAATAATATTACGATATTGTGTTTATGTATGTTTAGCCTAAAATATAAATAACATTTCTATTTCTATTGATAAGACAGTCCAAACATTGAATAATCTTGATAAAAAAAATACAAATAGCATTTATTATTTATCATAAATTACTTTTTCAAAAATGAAACTTTTTACTACTAGGTTAAAAATTAAATTAAATTCTGTCCTAGCTTTGCTTTAAAACAAAATATATTCAATTAAAATATTACTTCACACATTGAGAAAAATATAACTAACAAAAGATTTAACATAATATATTCGTGTGCTTTCAGGTGCAAATCTTTTTAATGAAACCATTATTATTTACTGTGTTTGCTCAATTTGATAATTGTATTACATTTCATGTATCGTCTAAATTCATTTAAATTTATAGTAGCTATTTTTTCATATAAGCATTCTCACAGAGGCTTAATGTATCAAACTTGCCATGGAAAAATAAATAAAAATAAACACAATAAGAGTAAACTTAAGTCGTTTGTTCATTAATTTAACTAGGTATTAAAATATTTGTACAAAAAATATGTTTCAAATAATTAGATGGTATAAAACATTATTATTTTTTTTGCAACTCTAATATTAAACTAGAAATGTTGAAATCTTTTATAATTGATTCTTTTTGGTAAAGACCACTTATGTCCTTTATATCTTATATCTTTAATTTATTCACATTTATCAAGATATTATCCGTTTCTCGTTTTCAAAATGTTTAATATTATTAAACAATTACGACTTGATGAAATGTACTAATAATTTAATTTATTTTGATTGAAGAAGTGAAGTTTTTAAGAATTTACCTTATAACATTCCTAAATTTATAAACTCGCATAAATAAATAAATGAAAAATGATATAAGTGCAATAAGAGATTAATATTATTTTGATTTAATTTAATTATTGTTTTAAGTATAAACAGTTCAACTATATATGAATCTTATATCGTATTATGAATTATGATTGAACAATAATAATCTGTATTGATAATTGTATATTCATATAATTCAATAAGTTCTTTTGGTACAATAAATTATTATTTTCATTACATTCCCTGAATTTTTATTTACACTTTTAGGTAAAATGTAAATAACTTAATTACATATTTTAATACAATAGTACAATGTACTTAAGTGATGTATATGTTATTATACAAGTATAAATGTTAATACTTTACAAAACAAAATAATATTGCAATTTTTACAATTTAATTTTTTAATAATTTCGACCTAAGTATCCTTAACTTAACGCATTTTCGATACTTATTTCATGTGAAGCGCGTTTTTTTAAAAACATTTTTTAAATATTTTGCTTGTTTCAAATATAATATAACATACTATGATTATTTTTTCATAAAAAAATGTTCATAATGTAATGAATGGAAGGTAGTATAGTTTGGGTTGTTTTAGAGACTCATCATTATAATATATACCTACTATTATAATAAATTATATATTACATATTTTATGATGTTGGTATTTATAAATGTGGAATACAAATTGAGTGCGAGTTAGCTATTGTATCAACTGTTCATTGCCCAATTCATATGGAATATATTATTGACAAAATATCGCCAATATGTATTAATATGTCAATTTGCAAAAATAATTATAATTAAACATTCTATTCGACATAAAATTGAACCATGACATTAATTTTACAATAATAACATTTAAGTGGATCTATGATTTACAATTTATAGTATAAAGTGTAGAAGGGTATTATACACTAAATTACTTTTTCTGTCAAAAACAAGAAAAAAAGTAATAGTGGTTGTATTTATGCATTTAAAGCATAAAAATATGCCCTTGTTTAACATTTCTTTGATGACATCACAATTTTTAAAACCATATTTATTGAAGATAATGTCCAAAGAGACCACAGCTCTCTAAAGTTAATATATATACATATATATATATACATTTCTAAATACGGACCCACAATGGTTACAATATTATGCGGCTTTCTTATTATAAATATAGTACTCATATCATACGACGACACTGTCTTAGACATAATAATATTTTGTTAGCTCGTCTAATACATACCTCTATAATATGAAGAACCAAATATTTAACATTTATTTTTTATGTTCTTACATATTATATTTAATATATTTTTATAGACGTATAGTGCACACTGATAAATTGTACTCGTAGTAATCACGCATTTACGGTTATAATAAGTATATGGAATGGGTAATACTAAGACACGAGTATTGTAACACAATCAGAAATTTCTAAAATATTCTTAATAAATATTTTTATTATGTGGGAACTGAAATATTATCGCTACAATACCGAATAAAATATTTATTATGTAATACTAATATATATATATAGATCTTTAGAGATAAATGAACCGCCTTAGAGTCTGTTTCTGCAGCTATTATTTACCAGCATATATTTAAATTAATTCGCAGGTATTTATATTAACCAGTGCGCAGAACAACGTGTCTTTAAAATAATAACTCTTATATAAATCGCATTCAAAGGAATGCCTGCGCATTATATTTGTTTTGTATGTATAAAGTAAGTATGCAACCACTTACGAATGAGTAACAGGTAAACGAATATCGTGTAAGGTGACGACGGTGACAGGAACAAGGCCGCCATCGGACACGCCGACGAAATTCGTCGCAACGGACGCGCGGCAGTTGTGTTTGCAGTTTTTATTACGACGGTATTTTAGTGAAAAAAAAATGACGACAATAATAATAATAGAAATGACGGTTGTTATTGTTATAATTATTTTTTATTTTTTAATCGTCTTAGGGTAGATGGGTGAGGGTCCTACGCACGGCGGTTAAGTCACACTATTCGAAAACTCTATAGGCCGACACGACGCGAACAACACCGCTTGACATCGACTGCCACCGCTGCGCCACCACCGCAGTCGTAGTCGTATTCGTATTCTCTACGGTTGCGATCGCGGCGATCGACGGGAGGACACTACCGACGGGGCGAAACATTGTCGTCCGACTGCCGTGCACAAAACGTTCAACGCCGCCGCCGCCGCCGCCGCCGCCGCCGCTGCCATACCGCTACCGCAGGCGAGTCCCTTTGAGAGGTGTGGCGGCGGTAGAAGCGGCGGCAGGATGGTTGAACAGTCGACTCGTCGCGACTTGCATCTCGGCTGGCTGGTGAGAAGACGGGGGCGGTCGGGAGATGGCTCATCTCTAGGGGGCTGGAGCCGGGTTATACGAAAAAATTACGTCCATTAGAGGCGTCAAAAGAACAATCGCTCGCTGCCTCCTCTGACCTCCGCTCGCCATTTGTCACACTCTTCCAACTCGCACCCTAGCCTCGTACCCGGAGTTCTGCCACGCCGACAAGTCAGAAACCCGATCGTGTACTGCTGCAGCCTCCCGCCGAAAACTCACCGACCAAGATGGATATAATATATTACTTCTGTGTATAAATAACAAATAGTGGTCGTGAATCCGATGAGCTGACTTGTTGAAAAGACGTGCGATGAATGTCAGGCAGGGAAAAAAAAATATTTAATACAAATATTAGTGCGTGGTCCAGTACCAGGTATGATATTATTATTATGACAACGTCGAAATCGCAAATTTAATTTACCGTAGTTATGGACGAAGATCAACTCTTTAAGGATGTCCGTTAGTGTCACTTGAATAAATTATCATAAACGTGCGACAAGACTTCGTCGATCCGCGGTATAGAACCTTTTATGCAGATATACAAATAAATATTAGTATAAACATGCTTTATAGTTGATAGAAAAGTAATAATTTTATTTAGGCTTTGATATTATTTTAACTTAAAACATAGAAGCCTTCTATTAATTTTGTGGAGATATTTAGAGAAAAATTGAAAAAATAAGGATTTTAGCCAGAATTGTTTTAATGTATCTCACA
The DNA here is from genome assembly GCA_009835225.1 of Aphis craccivora. Lineage (NCBI taxonomy): Eukaryota > Metazoa > Arthropoda > Insecta > Hemiptera > Aphididae > Aphis > Aphis craccivora. The sequence continues at coordinate 56,308 of VUJU01000052.1, forward strand.
AATAAAAGAGCATTTCTTAATTAAAAAAAAATATATATAAAATATTTACCTAATAACTATTGTAAACTGAAAAAGTTTTCTTCTAAATTTTTGGTTTCAATTTAGCTTTTATTTTACATTTACTTCAATAAAATAATCATTGTTGTCAACTGAAATGTTAGATAACAAACAGTATATCATAAATTATAGACGAGTTTCAGGATATATATTATTTATTAGTTTGATAATTTTTAAATTTTAAATAGATGAAATCATAAAATTCAAAATTATGACAAAAATAAGTTAATCATGATATTCATAACTATTACTATATTTACTATAATACCATCTTATTTATGTAGAAAGGTTGTGAAGCTTATGAAATATATTGAGACACGCTTATTAATCTGTCTAAAATATGTGAAAAATGCATTGAGCCGAAATTGTTAAAAATATTTTGCCATCTGAAATACTCCAGATATCCAGATGGGCCCCTTATATCAAGCAAATTACTAATTCACTTAAATAAAAGCGCGGAAAAATGTAGTTACATAAAAATAATTGTCAACGGAGTAAAGTGATAATAATACTACGTATTTGAATTTAATCTGTCTGCTGGAACAACTGAGTGCCTTCCCAATTAAGTTATTCCCGTCACTTTAAACGTGTAATCAAATTTGTTTATTTACTTAATATACGTCATAGATTGTAATTATTTGTAATTATTAGTTATTTTTACTTATAAAAACAAAACTGTTGCCTGATAAAATATTTGTAAACTACTAGGTATATTATGTAAAAAAAAAAACCGTAAGGAATATAAACATCATGATATGAAATCTTAGCGTTACCGAAAATTTTGGGTATACACATGTTCCACCCGAGATAAGCAAGATAGTATTTTATTAAAATCAATAAGACAATAAAAAAAAAAAAAAGAAGCACTAAAAGAATGTTATTTGATAAGTTTGTTGTGTCTATTGTTATACAGTTTAGCATAATATTCGATTTAAGTTTAATTCATTTTTTTTTTTTAATTTGGAGTTTATTAGTTTGTATTTTTCATTTAAGCATAATTCATTTTTATATATATAATATTATGTTTGTATTTATTAAACTTTAACTATGATTGTAAAAATACAGATCACGTAATTGTTGAGCTATAATTATAATTAATAAAAACTAATAAGAATAAAGAAATATATATATATATATATTATAGATATACCTTGAGATAAGTAAAACTTTTACTATACCACTAGGTAGTAATATTAGTTTATAATATGCATTAGTTATCCAATTTAAATATGTTTTAATAGTAACTACTACTAACTTGTATGGTTGTATATAATTGGATGAAATATTTTTATCAAACATTTATAAATGTATAGACACATACCAAAATATAAATTAGGTATATCTGGATAATGGATATATTTTGAATAATACTATAAACTGTTTTATATGTATAAGAATATTATTATCTTCGAAGTAATCAGATTATAAGATATAACCACTCAATTTTCGATAATCTTCAGTAATGTTTTATTTTCGTTAAATTCCGACGTAATAATTTCTTAAATTTTCGTTTCTGCTGAAATTTGTTCTCAAATTTTTGGGGTTCGATTTATCATAGCATTTTTTTACCTAATATTTTCGTCGTTTTTACCCCAATAGTTCACAATCAACGTTTTGCGATTTAATTTAATTAAATTGAAAGTATAAATAAAAACTTATCACGTGTTAAAGTGCATTGCATTATTTTTCAACATAAAAAAAGGGTGTTTGTGAATATACTCGTAATATACAGCCAAAAATGACAGATCAACCTAACGGTACAAAAATTTAAAAATAAACCTACAAAATTAATACAATTAACAAATTTTATCTTAAATTATATCATAGTATTATAATAAATAGTTAATATATGTTGAGGATAGATTATAAATATACATGCATGTCTATAATAACATAATATTTTATACAAATTAATTAAAACTACTTTTTTCGTTTGAACTATATTATAATTAATGAATGTAATGTCCTTCACAGTAACTGTATAGAAAAAAATACCAAAATTTAATATCTTCTCCCTTGCGACTGAAAAGTTTACGCGTCACGAACATTAAACATTATAAAATTGTTTTAAAAACGAAATAGTTAATGGTATTAATATAAGACCTTTTTAATTATAATGGTATATTATTATCACTGATAGGAAAGTTTATTAATAATTATTGGTTATTTTACTTTGAAATTAAACAACTCATTCAAGTATACATATTATATATATTCAAAAATCGCATAATATAATTTATAATCATTTTATAAATATGTTAGGTATGTTTTTACACATATTAGATTTTAGATCAACTTAATCGCTGTGTTAAATATAGTTTTTAATAGATTTATTTTATAGGTAAGTACCTAACTAATATTTAATTTTTATACTACTGGATGTATTTTAATTACTTACCTAGGAAATTGTTATTCTAAATTAAATAAAAACTTAAAAATATGATTTAAAAAAAAATATTTTCTTGTATTATCAAAAAATAACAAAAAAATATTTTAGTATTTAAATTGAATACCTATTATATGATATTCTTAAAGAAAGTGAACGATTCTGAACATGAGAATAATCTAAATTTGATTCATAATACTAAATTATTAAAAGAAAAAACAAATTGTAATTCTAAAATTATTGCTAAGAATTTTTTGCAATATTGATGGATATATGTTAAATAAATTACCTTGAATACTTATCTAAAATCATAATATAATATGTATTTTATATTTCTTTTTACAATTTTATTGTATACTCAAACTAAAACTAACATAGTGATCAATTAAAAATATTTACATCTTTTTTAAATTAATATCAAACTTATGTACCTATTTAGATTGATTTAACCAAATATAACTATATGCAAATATTACGTTTTCAAATTGTTATAACTATAGACTAGGGAGTTATTTGTTATTTTAAATTATGGGTTTCATCAATAAAACATTAGTTTCCATATTTTATGATTATGAACTATGTGTTTTTTTACATCAAAATAAAGTAGTGTTTGAAATAATAGCAAAGAGACTGTTTTCTCTCGTAAAATACACTATCCCAGGATGACAACAGAAAAATCGTCAGAACTGTCCCAAGTACGAGACAAATAACATTAGCACAATGTTACGTGAAAACTTCAAAAATTCTCTCGGAATATTTGATGGAATGAAACTGAATTTCTGATTGCACCCAATGGAATTTACTTATTGAAACTATGAAGAATGAAAGATGTGTCATAAGTTATAATCAATTCCTGCTGACTCGTCCAGAATTTAGAATTAGAAATTCTTACTGAGTAACGCATAATAGTTATTTTGTTCTTCATTCTTCTTTAATCCAATTAAAATGTTGATTTGTAAATTTAAAGACATAATTCAAAAGCATCAAAATGATTATTTAAAAAAAAAATACTTTAAACCAATGTCTGTTTTAATACATTTTAGATTAATCACATTAACTGAAAATAAATAAGCAAAAATATATTTAAAATAAAAGTAGTCAAACTGTAAATAGTTTTCTATAATAAGTACACATTTTGATAAATGTATCAATGATAAATATGAAACTTATTTATATGAAAAGAGTAAGAGACTATCCATTAACTGAGTTTCTTTTTAATACAATTTTATAATACTAGTATTGGATTACCTTTCAATAATTAGTTTTATATTTAACTTAATAATCATGAATAGCTTAAAAAAAGAGATGTACATTAACTAACAATACTTACATAATTAATTGAGTAAAATTTTCTGAATTTCTCGAAAGTTTAAGATTCTGACCTTAATTACATTTATTCAAATAGGTGGGTATTACAAAAAAAACATTTTTGAAGGCAGTATTTTCTAAAATAATTAATAAAAAGTAGTGGAACACCAGTAGTGAAGTGAATACTTACAAGAATTTTTTTTTATGTTGAACTACTATTTCCAAAATAATTTTTTGCAACACATTTTTAAAATACCAATTAAAACGCATGTAACATAAAAGACAATATGTTTAATTACGAGTATTAACTGTAATTTTTAAAAATATAAATAATTTAAGTAACAATACTAATTATTAACGATTTATTGTATCTATTTTTGTAAGTATCTATACTATTAAATATATTTTGTTTAATTATTTGAAATAATTATTTCAAATTATATTAAAATTAGTATTTATATTTTTATCCAAACAAAATTATTAACCATATAGTTCATATGATACTTGGTTTTTAAATGTGTCCAATATTATTAGCTCCAATGTATTCTATAATTTCCGTTGACATCTGTCAACATTAAGCAAACACGTCATAATGCACCAGTATAATCTAAGATGTCATCCAAAATTGGTAAAGAAATGTTATAAAGGATTAGAACGGCTCAGAACAGAGTCTTACCTAGTTAACAATAATCATGGTATTTGGCAACATTTATTAATGATATGAAAAAAAACAGCATAAATCACAACAATACCAAACGTTTATCAACTATCAGCCAGTAGGTATAGACTATTTGAAGAATTTAACTTATCTTACCTATTATGTATATAAAAAAAATAAGATCAAATTAAATTTAAAAAAAATAAATTCCTCACTATGTACATTCCGTATCGAAAAAATTAAGTACCTGTTTCAAAATTATATGAAAACTGTCGTACTACATATAAATACGACTCTTATCGTGACAGATTTAAGTATTTGGAAAGCATTTTTGACATATGTCTGGTGTCTTGCATGGAGAGACGGAAAAAAATGACCCAGTGACTTTGTGACTTTGGTCACCGATTGGCTTTTCTTGCATGTGTGCTAACGCACATAATATAGATCATCAATATTTCATGTGCAATATGAAGGAAAATAGACCCCTTTTATGTGTTTGGTTTGTTATCAGCTATTCAAAGGACAGGAAAATATATATGGTATAAAAATATTATTCTCATTCTCATTTATCATAGTTAACCGTTTTTCAAGATGACTAGCTAGCGCTCGATCGACGTAAAGGAACGGATACATTAATGTAATTTCATAGGTGACTTGATTCTTTTGAGAATAAAAAAAAAAAATAAATAAATAAATACAATCATATTGTACAGCATTAATAAAATAATAAAAATAAAATCAATTTTCAGTATTGTATTACCTGTACGCTGATCTGGAATAAACGAGACAAATTACAAAACTCAGCTGCAATGGAAAACTCAATTAATTCTGCTATTCTATTGTTATTATTTTTTAGAAGAAAAATGTTTGATATGCTATTGGACTATAAGTAATACATATATGATTTCGTTTATAAATTTGTATGGAAATACTCAGAATACGCTCAATATGTCTGTAAACACAAGACATTTTAGTATACCAAATTATAATTTTCAAAAAAATATAATACAAATACTTTGTGAAAAAAGAGAACAATTTTGAAAAAGAATGTTTAGGTGTAAAGGTAGATATAACACGAGCTAATGACATTGTATCGTATTCTATGTATTTATTTGTATAAGTCCTTTGCAGTATAAAATACTTAACTTGCAAATATTTTCTTATTAATTAACTAAATATACTTTTCCTTAAAATCAAACTTTTAATACATGACATATTTGGCCTTTATACTTTGTAATTGTAAAAGTATAAGTTTTATACAAAATTTAATTAATTTTAATATCCTAAACTTATATAATTCAATTTATTTAAATTTTTATGTTACGTTATGTTATAAAGGAATACATAATTCCTTTAATTTCTTACGTAAAACTACAAAATGAGGTGAGTGTACTTATAAACCAAACAAATCTTGTTTTGGTATTTAATTAAGACACGTAGAGAAATTAATTAAAATTATAACTCAGTTATATTCATCAGACACATATACCCTTACATGTTGTGTTCACTTATATATTACAACAACAATAATAATAATAATAATAATAATAAAACTAACGATCACAATAATAAAACAGTACTAACACAATGGAAATAAACACTTAAAAAAAGTATGTAATACAGACATTCATAATATATTTTCCACTTGAAGCGTTTGCCAAACAAATACTCTACTCTCAACCGGCTGTGAAAGGATAATAATGTTTTGAATGTGAACTGGTGTAGTGCGACCTTAGTGTAAAAAAATATATATATAATAGCACATGTGACTCTTTTAACCTATGTGTGGTAGGTACTGTGATAGTGGTATAATAACTAGACATGTAGGTTCATTTTTTTATTAACTAAAAGTGGTGGTTTTTTTCTTTCATCTAATCTTCATACCTTCATAATACTCTATGTCCTTAATACCGGTTCAAGAACTCATTAAACAATAACCCCAACGTTATGTACGTACAATGTAGGTACATCTATTATATATATGCATATACACACACGTAGTTGCCATATTCTATTTGAAACCATTCTTGAATGTAGAAGTCAAATGCCGTTTTCGATTCAACTTACTATCAATAATTGAATTTCGGTCTTTAAACAAAAACCCAGTCAGTTCATTCCCTCGTCCACGGCAAACTAAACTTGCCTAAGTGCGAGAACGGAGAAGCGTTATTCTCTCTCTCTTTCTCTCTCTCTCTCTCTCTNTATATATATATATTATGTTTATAATATACATGTATAATACAACTTGGCATTTTACCCTTTACTCAAACTTTGTTTATTTCGAACCAACCCCTTTTCAGAAAAACGAAAGGAAATGAGTGCAGAGGAAAAAGGACTGAAACGCTAAATCAACCATGCCTTATCACTAGCGCCACCGGCTACAGGATCTTTAGATGAACGATAAGTCCAATAAACAACACCATTACGAAGGGATAGACCTTTGAATCGTTTTATATAAAGGGTTGTAACAATTGCTACAATATTATGTCCCAGTCTTTGTGTAACGGGTGCAATAAAAATGTTAAATTTTATTTCATTGTTTTTGAAATCGAATAATTCCGGTAAATATAGGTTATTGCTGTGTTGTTATAATCATAATTGTAAATATTACGACGCCTTTTGTAGAAATTGTCCTCTGTTAGTACAGTACTTAAATAACTTATACAAATTATTATACTGCTGTAAATACAACAAAATACCATGTCTAATTAAAAATTATATTTTTAATGCTACAAATCTCTTCCATATTTATTTTTAAAATTGCATATCTTCGTATGGCTAATTGAAAAATTAAATGACTTTCAACAACTAATTATATAATCACTCTTGTTTAAATTTATTTGGTTAATAATTTAAGCTGTAAAATATCTGTAACTTAATCATACGTCAGTTTAAAAATTATTTTAATGCATAACCAATTTTAGTTAACATAATAGAATTATTAATGTTATGAATAATTTTACTTATGTATTTGTTAGATTTGAATTTATTTTTAATACTTAAAATGTTAAAAATATTAAAATCATAAAAAAAAAAAAATTGACTATAAAATAAAGATAATGTATTTTAAAAATTATGCTAATACCTGCCTTTATTATTAATAATAAATATTTAAGTGTAATCACTAAAATAATATTAAAACAATATTTTAATAAGTCAGCAAACATAAATTGAAGTACTTAAAATAATGATTGTGTGTTTATATATAGGTATAAAGCTTGATGTTTTGTAACCAAATTAACTTAAAATATAAAAAAAGTAAACGTTTGAAAATGTTTAACTGTAAAAATATGAAATTGAAAATAAAATAACAAACAAAATACAAAAATTGATTATTATGGGCAATTAACCCATATTTGTTTACCTAGTAGGTATAATAATTAATGATGGTGTTCTTTTTTTATTGACCTTAATAACATTGGCATCTCATTAGATAAGATTATATTATATTGATTAAAGTATAAGTTTATTTTATTAAGTTATATAATTCAGTTTTCTTCAGGAAATTATAATGATATTACAATTTAATTGTAGATCGGGTTGTAATCAATGCTGTATAATTATTATAAATTCAAAAATAATAATATAATAAACTATTTTTTTTATATAATCTGTACTATTGGTAATGTTGTATTGAACTTAAAAAAACAAACAATTTGTTATTTTGATGAAATATCAGCTGGAAAGTATTTGATTTCATTCGATTACGCTTATTCCTATGATAACCATTTAGTCTTATAAGAAATGTTTTTTTAAGCTCAAATTAAAAATTGTAAAAAAATTTCAACATTGATTTTCTATCACATCTATAAATACAGCATTGAATATTACTATATATTACCTTCTTCAAAATGTAATAGGGTCTGATTGAGTTTAAATATTAATAATAATGAACAGATAGGTAATATATTAATTATCCTAAAAAATAGTGCTAAGCCTTTTTTACAATAACATTGACTAGAAAATTACCTTTAATCTGTAATGTTTAAATAAGGATTGTGATGTTTTTTTTTTTTTTTATCATTAATATTGCATATTCATTTTTTGATTGATTTCTTCCCCTAAAAATTATTTATGAAAAATATAGTGTTATATAAATATATATAATACATAAACTCCCTGAGTATCTTAAATTATATTTTTTACACATACATATTATATATACTATATATTATGTATTGTATATATTATACGTACTCATTTAAAAATCAGGGCCTAAAATACTGTGTCTCCTGACACACATTGTGTCCCCTGAAAATCAAAGTGTGTCCCCTGAATGACAAATGTGTGTGTCCCAAGTTTTATAATACGTTAGGTGTTAGGAAATAAGTAATAATAAAATTTAGGAATTTCAACACAATTTTATTATATATAACTTAATTTCAATATAAATTGCGAACCATTATCAATTTTATATACAAATATCGAGTGCTAAAAATTTATATCTGATATCATACACGGCTAAAGGATTCCAGGGACGTACAACGCTCACAGAGAAAATAGAACTCTTCTGGACCCCATAACTATTGGACTAAAACAATCAAATGATGATTTATCTAATAAATGTTATTCATTTTAAGTTGTTTCATATTACTATAGTAAAATATTTTAAACTTATACTTGTATTTATTTTATGTATTTTTAGTACCAATATAATATAAATATTATTAATGTGTAAGGTAATAAAGTGGTACATGAAAGAAGAGGGATTTTAGGAGTTACAACCTACACAGATCTTTTTTCGCTATACAAATCTCAACAACTATAAGTCAATAGTTAAATTAATAAGTGTGTCCCCTGAAATTAGATGTATTTTAGGCCCTGTTAAAAATAATTATAAATATTATAAAATATGTATTAGACATAAATCTGAAAAATTATATACTATAGATGCACCATAATTAGTCAACTTATTTTTAAATCAGTTAAATAAGTTTGGTGTATATAATTTAGTAATTTAATTTATTTTTTCAATTGTATCATCATAATTACCTAATGAAATAATTTATTATGATAATTTAATTTGAATTAATTTTTTTAACATTATATTATAAAATGAGTCAAAAATAAAGAAAGTTTTTTATTACTCGATGATGTATTCTGGAGAACTATATCTTCAAAATTTAATATATTAGAAACATACATCAAATTGTTATGATACTAGTATTTAAATTTGAAATTATATATCTTTTCATACGTTAAAATTTATAAAATTGTAATATGTATAATCTATAAAAAATTAATTGAAAATTTAAGATGGTTTCAATTTATAATAACTAAGTATTATTAATTATTAGACGATTTTAAATGTCTACAAATAAAACAAACATTATGCAAACAAGAAACGCCTTGTCGATTAGCAAACTATTTTGGCATTACTCCAACGTTCATTTTTAATTAAATTGAATTTTCCACTTTCCTTTTCACATGCAATTAAAGTCTTAAACACTGAATATCTCATCGGAGATAAAACTTTTATAAATTATACTATAATTAGTTCTTACGTGTGTAATAAAATGTACCTATACAAAATATTTTAATATATTTATTTTTTTTTAGACAATTTTAAATATTAATCATATACACATTGCATATTACATGCTAATACATGAAATACGCAATGTATTAAACATTTTATTATAATAATAAAATATATTCTCTGAAAAAGGAAAAATGTCATTATTGAGTTATCCATTCGTGTAATAATTAGTAACAAAAAAGTAAATACATTTTATGTAAATATTCCACAAAATTATATTTGAATAATAATTTTAAAAACAATTAAAAATAATATGAATCAACTTGAAAAATTAAATACTGCAAGATCATCAAATAACACCTTATAGTTAATATCTTTAAAATAGGTAATATGTTTGTTATAGCTACCATATTCCTATATCTAGATATTGTCTAATGTCTAATTATTTATAATTATTACGTATATTACGAATATTACGTATGACTTCCCCAATTTAAAAATAAATATTTATATCACATTAAATTAAAATTATTTTCTTTTATTTGTGCTATTAAAGTATGAATATCGTAAAAAGGGGGTTAGTTGAAAAAATGGGTTTTTGTTTTTCTCCTATTTAATGTATTTTTGAAATACCAACATAAAAGTGAATGATAACGGTACACAAAACTAAAATCACTTTTTTATATATTACATATCATGATTTTCTGTTATTTTTGTTAAACTTGAAAAATATATTTTTACCATGGTTTACTTTACAGTCCCGTCATAAATCAAAATCATCATAGCATTAAACTTATATCACATTTCATGAGATTTATCCCAAAGAGACATATTTTTTAAACGAAATATTAAAATAAATGAATCTTATGTAACAGCAGTGGTAAGTAGCAATATAAACTTTCCTTGATTGAAATTAAACAATATAACCTACTATAATTATATTGACTACATAATTATAATTTATAATGTCACTAAATTCAAATAATAAAACTAAATTGTAATTCTCTTGATGGACAAGAAGTGGGTGAAATAAACCATATTATCTGACTTTCAGAAAAAAATATATATTAATATACGTAATTAATTTAATGATAAATGATATGGGGGAAAACTATTAAAATGTCTACAATCATGTATTATAACTACATTGGTTAAGATTGAGAAGGTACATTTTCGCATTGTGGTAAATACAATTTTGCATTCACAGTAGCCATTAAGATACTTCAGACATAATATTATTGTTATGACACAAGGACCAAAATCTATGCATTATATTTTTGCGGATAGTATGACAAAGACAGTAATTGCAATGCTTCTACTCGACGCACCTCAGACTCAATTCTATACACTTGTGTGGTGGCCAAAGTCGTGTAAAGTCGTATAATCTCCACGGGATAAATGTCACGCAAATTCAGTTTGAAAGAGACCCAGGAGGAAGGTAATAATACAATGCACCATAGCTAGGGTGTATTGGGATCTGGGCCAAGATCCAGATTCTCGATTGCCGACTGAGTTATTATATTGCCATGGATTGTAAAGGGTGCAGCGAGCCGATGGTATTCGCTGACGTCGGTATGGAAAAGAAAAACTTGTATTTTTGGCACAATTTTTCAACTTAATCCCAAAGAAAAACAACACAGGCCGTCAACCTAGTGGCGTCCGTTAACAAGATACAGTTACTCACGTATTTATACAAGCACGTATTATTTGTATGCAATAATAATATGATGATATTTCGTAGATAGCCAATCCGATGAAAAAAAAAAATATATACCGACGAGAATCAAATTGAACGGCAGCCGAACAGTAAACGGCCACACGGGATTTCTGACGTTCGCAGGCATACCCCAATAATCAACCGACGTGAATAGCTTTTAGACGTCACGTCGAATAAGGATTTATTTTAATCGTCGAAGATTCGAAAACGTCCTTAGCGACACTTATCACATCTCCAAATCGGTACGTGAGCTTAATAGACGTTAAGATTGCCCACCGTTGAACTGAAACGAATACTGCGAGGTCAAATTTAGTTTAGTTAAAAATATAAAAGGATTAAGTCTTTGTGTTTAACAAAATCCCGTCCGAGGATTTACCCAAAAATGGAACCATATTAGAACGTATTTTAGCCGATTTGGAATTGAACTAACTGTCACCAAGATGCCAAACGATACATTAGTACATTACGTGAAGTCGAGTTGCTATATAATCAGTATTGGCTGCAGGTTATACGGTCGAATTTATATTGTAATCATAATAAACATCAGAAAACGTTTGTAACGAAAGTCGAGAACTAGTCACGTACATACCTATCGTTATCGATACTAATAAATTATACAGGAATATTTATTGAAACGAAATATTATGAATATCGTGTATACTGTATATATATATATATATATTTTTTTTTTTGGTACACAATTTTGATTTAGTACATGTAGCTTTTACAAAACTAATAAACCTGAACAAAAATATTAATGAACAGTTTTTATTTTTATGTCCCTTAACTTTTCCAGCAAAACATTGTTTTCTTATAATCATAGTATTTGACGTGTAAATTTTCAACGTATTCTTATATTAAAATGTCCATTAAATATGGAAATTTCTATCAATATGAATGGTATACAATGCGTAATACGGGTTCTATATTCATTAAATTCTTATTTTCAATTGAAAACCAATTAAAATTATCATACTAACTATATAATATTATGACCAGAAAACCACTGCTAATGATTTTAATGGTATAAACAAATAATATTCAATTATATTTTTAAAATTAAATTTAAAACTAAATTGATGGCAAATTATTTTGTAATAGCGAATAGACGAATGAGCAATGATACTACAGATTACGACAAGAATTTATAAAGATATTCTTTTGTAGATAAAATTAAATTTATATTATATTATCAATGCGACGCAACTTTCTATAATATTAAAAATAAGATATAAATCAAACCAAGTACATAATAGTGTTTAACTTCCAACTACTGTACAGGTTGAATATTGTTTGTTACCTATAAATATAAAATATTAGTTTGTGTGATGTTAGATAATATGCCAAAACATAATATTCTATAAAAACTAGCAAGGAAAAATTTCCAGATCAAGATTATTTTAGAAATTCAAATAAAATATTTTATTATTTTCTTATAGTAGCTCAATATCGATGGTTCTCTAGTTCTCAATTGAAATACAATTTAAATATTTTAAAAAATAAAAGGTATGTTGACATTTATTTTCATGATAATGTGAAATACTAGGTATATAATTTATATTTTTAAGTTAAACGTTTTAAAATTTAGGAAAATGCTAAATGGTTTTTTAAAATATGTTCTTAAAAAAAAAAAATCGTTTTCAAAGAATTAATGCATAAAGGCATTTAAAAACCAATAGTCCACAAGTATAGCATAATTATTAATTATCAACTATAATTTATTTCCATGTATATTAAAATTATTAATACAATACTATTTTCATTCACAACAGATAAAGAAAAATATCTATTAACTGTATGTTAATTTTAAGTAAACTTATAATGTTAAGACTATAAACATGATAAAAGTACCTGTTATGAATACTTTGAAAAATTCAACAATAAATTAAAATTTTAAGTGTTTCATTTTACTTTATCTGTGTTTTTTTTTTTTTTTTTAATCTTTGTTGTATCTATTCTTTATTCAGTATAATAATATATTATTACTTCACTAAATATTATATAAAAATACAAAGCACGTGCATTTGGAAATGCAATTAAAGACGACGATAAATTAATTTGATATCAGATGTTTTAAAAATCCAATAAAAATTTACTTTTCCAAGGATGGCTCAATAGTAGGTGTATTCATTGTTAATAATCAGTTGAGCTTCCGCTAAAATTAATTGACAAAATATGAATTACAAATTGAAATATTGTTCACCACCATAAAATTCGGTATCTTCTTATAAAAACCATTTAGATCCTGAAGACATTCGTGAAGACGTTTCCGAGATAAAATAATAAAATAATACATGCTGCACTTAAACGTTGAGTAGAATTATTATAAATTCATTGGAATTAACCAAAATTTGCACAATGCATGTCAAATTAAATAGTAACTATCGCCAACGATTTGTTTTTTATTGAACGATAAAATGTACTTAACAAATGCATTTAAAAAATTAAAAAAACACATGTCATTCCGATATTAATAGTGACAGCTATTAAAAACACTAATAATTAATCACAGTTGGGCAATGAATAAGTACAACAAGTTAGCCAGTTAGTTATTACATCTATTACAATATCGATGCAAATGGATTAGGAATAATTAAGTGATTTTAAATTGGCTTCTATACTATTGGTACAACTCAATTATTTACTAATGGTAATTAAAAATCTAGTATTTTAACTCTAAACCAACATTTTTACGATAAAAATAAAAACATTAACGAACAATTTCATAAGTTAAAATATGTTATATTAGTAATAAACATATTAAAAATGTTGTTCTTTAACGTAGTAATAATTACCTCCATTATAAAATTAAAAAAAGAAAAGAAAAGATTTTACTATGGTTAAAAACGTATAATATAATATGCACGAAAAGGAAAATATTCCCCACACCACTCAGAAATACATAAAATCTGCGCCTGGGTTTAAAAATGTCTCTTGATTTATCGCAAAACACAATGCATTATAAAGTAAAAAAGTAATTAAAATATTATTATTATTATTTATTTGATATTAATTTAAATTAAGATCATAAATTATTTAATAACACTATTTTCAAATGAGAATATTTTAATTTGAGAAATTCATTTATACTTGATGTATATACGATTTTTGATTTTGTCTATTAATCTGATATATTATGACACATTTGAAGTTTTGAAGTACATATACGTATATAAATTTACCTTATTATTCAGATTCTAATACCTGTCTTATAGAAAATTTACCCTTTTTTATTGAATTCCATAGTGTTGCTTACACTTTGCAGCAATTATGTACAAACTTTAATTGATTTAATTAATTAATTTTGTAAACAAACTTTTTTAAATAAAAATATAAATCATTTTCAATTTCGTACTTAGTATAAGGTACCTATACAACAACAAAAAAAAAATACTATAAACATATATATTATTGAAATAGTATTTACATTGATTTATTATTATTATTATTTACTTTCAAATACTTAACACCACTTACCCGACTTGTAAGTATAGATACCTAAATTTAATGGAGTAGAAACATAATATCACGTGTCTTTAACATAATTAACTATAACAACTTAAATGTTTTCTATTTTATTTAAAATATTACAAAAGATAATTAGCTTAAACTTAATTACTTGTATGTTAATGTAAATTGCTGTTTCTCTTTACCTCTTAAAGCTACAAAACCATTTGCGTGTCTTTTTTACTTTGCATTATCGTTATGCTTTTAATATGAAATATTTGATTTTTCTCTACATTTTTTTATCGAGTACACTTCGAAGGAATATTGCGTTTATTTTATGTTAATTTAAGTTTAGTATACATACGTATAAAATAATATACCATCAATAATTAATCTATTCTATTCTGTACTTAAAGTAGAAAAAAATATTAACATGTTTTTTTTTATCACCATTCACAAGTAAAAAGCTTAATAATATAGGTACAGCTCAGCATTAAGAATTGTCTCGATAAATAATTTTATCTCAACTAATAAAATTAAAAAATAGTTACCTGATAAATATTATCTTAAGTGCATGAATATTAAATATGTTATCTTGCCTATCTAATTTAGATAAATAAATGTAAGTATAAATACTTTTTGTAAAAATATAACGTAAAAGTTGAGAATTATAATTTAAACTACTCTTAAAACTTCACAATAAAATATAAAATAATAGGTAATAATTTTTCATGTGTTTTATAAATGTTAATTAACTACAATACTTCTATGTCAGTGATGATTTGAAGAAGGAGGGTAGTAAGTGCAATAATTGTCCCTCCTCCACGTAAATTTCTTTCTTTGTATAAGCATTTGCTATGTATTTATTAAGACATAACAAAATGTTGTTTTTTTTTTTTTTTTTTTTGTTATCTCTTCCATTTGAAACATAGTAAGTTTGTAGCATAAAATAATAACATATGCACAATAAAAATAAAATCTACATTATATCTATAATAAATATATTAGTAGGTAATACTTGATTTGTAATACTTATCATATTATGCTTTAGTAATGTATTAAGCACTACAATGTATTATACTTTCTTGCAACTTTGAAATTTATTGAATATAAAAATAAAGTTTTGCTATTATATTGTTAATGAGATTATTATATTATGTATAGTTTTACTAAATACAGAAAAAAATTTTAGTGGCTTTACCGTGAGGACCAAAATTGTAAAATGCATTTACTACATTTTTTTCTAGTAACATAATAACTTTTTTAATATTATTTGCTGTAGTTACTGCATTTTCTAATAGTAGGGTTATATGATATTGATTATACTACATTTTATAAATTGTATCACTTTACGATATTATATAAACATTTTTTACAAAATCTCATTTAATTCTTCTTATGTATAGTTTGGCACTCTTTTTCCTTTTTGTAGATTGAAAACATGACTTTAGAACGAAAATGGGGCAAGAAAGTTAAATGGTTTGGCTTTACTGCATTTAAATTGATATATTGATATATGTATCTACTGAAAAAAATAATTAATAAATTTCCAATGATGAAAAAAAATATTTTAGGAAAATTTAAATAGTTCATTATATTGATATTAATTTTCAATACTTGTGAATTATCATGTATTATAAATACCTATAATATATATATAACAATAATTAAATAGCATAGTATTTAATGTATGCTGTGCAATTATTAAATAAAACATAAAGTTGGTTAGACTTAAATATTTTCAAGAAGTTTTCAAAAATAATTTTGTATGTATGACATAATGACAAATTGACATATTAATATATCAACATAACACAATTATTAAAAAAAATATACCTATATTAGGTTAGGTAAAGGATCTAGAAGCTAAATTATAGATGATTTTATGAAAATGATTAATATTATATTTGGTTGGAAAAAATGTAAATAAGTATTGCGTAACCAACTATAAATTATTATCTAAGACACGAAAATATTATTCTGTATTCAATAACATCAAATGTGTCACAATTATTGGTCACTCCTACTCCAAGACTTACGAGTTTTAACTTTATAACACACGATTGTGCACATAAATTATATAATCGGTAAAAAATGAAACATTATTACCACTTGATAAATATTTGTTTGTTGAATACTCATCTTTAAATATTTCAGTTGTATGCTATGTGTATAATATCCAAACATCTTCCTACATCCGTCATCGATCGGACCTAGTACACTTGACATATTTTATAAATCGTGAAAACGTAAAGTATGCTTAAACGCTTTAAGTTTTTATTTGAACATCTAGGAATAAAATATTACGAACATTTATTCATTATTAATTTTATTCAAGTAAAAAATACGTCATTCCATGATACCACATGTCAATAAATTAATTTCAAACATGAACAAGTGTATGTTACGTTATATTTTAGAAATATAATATTAAATCAAGACTTACCTTTGTGATTCATTTAACTGGTCACTTATGTCGATTATAAAAAATTAGATTCCTATATATTAATCTAAACTGTTCTGTATCGTATTTACTATTTATAGATCATATGGTGCCCATTTTCAAACCTGTCAACATAAAAGTATAGTATTAGTGTATAATGATATAAAAATAGTGCAAAATCAGTTTTATCGAGCTATTGTTTATCGGTAATTTGAAGTATGAACCTCCAAGAGACATGGGAATGAACTGTATCACCAACGTGAGATTATACGTTTGTTTAATTGAGTTACTGAAAGGTTTCCGGACATTACCTAAATTCAAGTCCAAAATCACTAGAATTCAGCCTTACCACAAATTGCCATAGAGTTGATATTATATAGTACTATTTATACCATTGAAATCCGTCATCGCATTTGGCTTATTCACCTAATCGCTCGGCGGGCATGTCAACTTCGAACCCGCTTCGTTGATTAAACATGCATTATATTATTATTGTTCCTAACCTAACCTGTGGTTTCGTTTAATATTTAAATCCATCATTAGACTACACTTGGCTTTTCATCGTTTCGATTGACTACATATTATATTGTACAGTTGTACAATCATTATAGACAAAACATTTCAATATATTTTAAATCTCGCCTTAAAATTAAGTACAAATTTTAACAATACAATTATCGTAAGCCAACGTATCATTAACCAATTAACAATGCGAAAAATACTACTTCAAATATTAATTTATAATTATCATGTACAGTTATTTAAACTTGTCACAGGTAAATCGGTAAATCAATTTTCTTAAATACATTCTTATTATTATTTTTTGTATTTTTTGTTCAATAAAACATTTTAAATAAAAAAGTTAATTTTGTAAATATTGGCGTTTTATTATATTTTTAACTTACACGACTTCTAGTCAAGCCTCAGTTTAAAAAAAAAAAAACGTTGTTTTATAATGTTTGATTAATTAAGTACATATTACTATAATTTATTGCTTTTCTACCATGATTATCATGTTATACATTTTTTTTCTATTTTCACATACTCCTAGGTGTTAATTATTTACATATTGTATTATGTGTTGTAAGAGAAATAATAAAAAGAGAATTATTAATTCTTATAAAATATTTATGTGATAAGGTAAATTATATGAATATATTTAAATTTTTATTCCATTATTCCAATATTTATTATCAGTCTGAACGGCCTTTATGCCTAAAGAATATTATGTATTATAAATTCTGTAGTTTTTTCATACAATGTTATGTTTATCTAATAATATATACCTTATATCCACATATTATCATTATACAACTAGATGCATAACAGTATAGAACATCCTTATGATATAATTTATTTTTGCCTGTACCAACTATTATATATACGAAAGGCTTAAAAATGAAAACTTTATTTCTCGGTGGTATTACATATTATGAAATGCTAGCACCAATAAACTTAGGTTATTAAACAAGTAAGGAACAAGTGCATTCTACGACCTTGATTTTTATTTGTACTTTATCGTATAAGTTTTATAAAATGTTTTATTTCCTTATTAAATGTATATGATCAAACGTACATTTTCAATACGTAATTGTATTATTGATTGTTATACATAAACTATACACATATTGAGTAATAATAATAGACGATTTATTTTATTTAACATATTTTTAAGATGACAACTATTTTAGTTTAAAGAATTTTCAAATATTATTTTCATGGCAAAATCAACCATGGTATTCTTAATCAAGAAAATATAAATCGTCAAGGGAAAACCTACATTCAATCATATTACTTATGGTAAAATATGATAAATAGTTCTGAATATCAGATCAAACCTAACCTATAGTCTATACTCTTACTATAGGTATTGTTTTTCATTATTAGTTAGTAATTACTACTACTACTATATTGATCAATATTTGGTGTTTGACTTCAAATAGATTATTATTATAATTTGTACAATAAACAATAATTACTGCAGATATTTAATAATTTAACCACAATATTATTGTGGTACATGATTTTACAATAAATTAATATATATTTGGTTTGATCATTGTTAACTAATTGTAAAATACCTAAAATACAATATTTGAGAGGTTAATAACGGAGGACTTCTAGTTGGGAGTTAGTACTTTTTTCGCTTTTATTAAAGTATTTTTAACTCTATATATTATGAATAGTAAAAAACGGTTGAATCCGGTATAGATAAAAAATAAAATAAATATTAACGTAAAAAAAAAAATCAATGAACACTGAACATAATTTGTGTATAATCTGCTATAATCAAACTCAATCGTGATTTAATGTTGTTATATTAACTTGTTTTTAAAATTCTAAAATCATAAGTTACCGCTATTGTGTTATAAATCAGATACATTTAAAACAATATTATATAAAAAAAAAAAAACAATTATATAAATAATCAAATTAATAATTGTAATTCAATAAATATTAGTAGGCCAATAACAATCATGTGTATTATGTGGGTATTAAAGAAGTAGGTTAAGTTATGATAATAAGTATACCAGCAATAAAAAAAGGCGAAAAGGCTCTATGTGGTCGCTATATATACAACAACGTGGTCCAATAAAATGATTATTTTTTTAAAAAATGTTGTGTTTCATTTCTAGTTGTGTACTTCAAAATGATCAAAGCCTAAATAGTGTCCCGTTATCTTACGCCTTTTTATTTTGTGTGTGTTTGGACTTGTTTTGAATTAAAGTATCTTATTTCGGGAATTTTAACACACATTATTTTTGTGTGTTTTGTATGAGTTAAATACGATTTACAAACCTTTTACGTGTGTCCTGGCTAGTGTATTCGTGACAAAATATTGTGGTATGTGTGTACCGTGAAAAATACTATACGCGTTCAATTTTCCGTCTTGTAGCCAAAACGGTGTAAACACGATTCCGGCATTAAACAAGTGTTTGTATACGTGATATTTTGATTTTCCATATTAGTGTAAAGATAATATTTGAAGTTTAAGTGTGTGCACGAATATCATATTTTTAGTAAATGTGGATCTACACCGCTGCATATTATACTACGTAATTTTGAATGTACGTTGTAAAAAAGTGTAAGTTTCTATTTCGTATTGAAACATAATGGTTCGCATTATTTATTTATTCTTATTAATATAGCGCTATCTTTGTTTTATTTTAATAATATTTTTAATTCATCAATTGAATCGTAATTATTCCCACTCTTGTCTTTTTTTTTTTTAGTACAATCTTGTAATGATATTAATTCATTATATCACATAATATAGAGTAATACATTAACAGATATTAAATATTATGTAGGTATTTATTTATTTTATGATTCCATTAATTATGTAAGTTCATTAAATTTAAAAAATAATGCTTAAGTAATTAATTACAATAATATAATAATACAATAGAATGAACAAGGATCGTCTATCTTAATATATAAATAAATAATTCCATTATAGAGCTCGGCTATAAACAATCGGTCAATAAATTTCCATTTACTTTTTTGAATAAAACCTTATTTAATCAAAATTAATAGAGAACAATAACATTTAGTAACTTAGGTCTTAAATTATTTGGCATTCGCTCACACATTTCAAAACCAAATTTAATATGTCTTTCTACTATTATTTTGTACAAAAAATAAAAACGACATCGATTACTTATAGATAACAATAGGACGTATTGTTATTAATAAAAATAAATAAGAATACAAAAAATGTTCTCTTTATTTGTGTGAAATGAAGATACTAAATTTATATTTAATGTTATGTATTCAATGTTTAGGTATAGATCATTGCTTCTATTATACGTCATAATTCATCTGTTAAAATCTAACACAAAAAATGAATGATTTGACTTGAACTAAATATAAATATAAGTTATTAATGATCAACGTAACACTAATATTATTGTACAATACAAATATTTATAAATTTATCATTTATCATCATAATTCATATAAATGTATAGTTTATACACTTAATAGGTATCAACTTAATAATTATATAGGTATTAAAATATAGAAAAAAAAAACAATAACATAATATCATACAATTTAAGTGTTTAGATATATATATTATAAGATACAGTCATGTATGAAGAAAAAACAATAGTTTAGAATCACAATAATTAAAGTATTATAATAGTACAATATTTTAAGTTTTACTAATTTAAAGAATCACAATTTATAGTATGAACAATATAATGATGGAGATAATAATAATTGGGGTCAACAAGTACAAGTATTTTAAAGACGTGAAATATTTTTCATTGTAAAAGCTCATTAAAAGGCAAATCGCACAATATCTCGTAAAAGGATCCATGAAAACGAAATGACCTTAGATAAAAAGTCATCCACGTAAAATAATACGTTCGAGGAGAAAAGATACACAGAAAGCCTTGCCGGAATAATTGTTTGGGTTGTAATAACATTAGTATTCAGACCGGAATTTTGGGTATGGCACTCGTTCTGCCCGGTGCTGATTATAATCCACGAAAAACAATGTTTACTGTTCAATTCAATCCTCTATAAACGATTGAAACATACGATCGTCATCTACTAGTTTAAATATTTTATGTCACTGGAGAAATAGACACTTGTCGTCTAGCTTACCATAAAATATATAAACTGTGTATTTGATTACAAATATATATTTTTTTTAAATAAAGAAAATACTACACTTAGATCTCTGTCAGTATTGTATAATGTATATATACACAAAGGAGTGACTCACTGTATTTTGTACAAGCATACAGTCACTTGCCAACTACAATATAGTATATAATACTTCTCTATTTACTTATACTCCCAACATTTTTATATGTATATAACTATTTGTCTATTTCAATACTTAATGGATTCTACTTTTAAAACATTATTATCAATTAATTGAATATAAATTGGATATTTCAAACTTTTAAGCGACAAGATGACATTATTTTATAATTTTATTGATACAAATATAGCACTAAATAATAAATAAAAAAATAATATTTCCATAACACGATTTATTACTGTTTTTGTTCATTTACATAATTTACAGTACTTATATCAGTATATATATATATATATATTATATTTTTTGCATGTTTCTTGAAAATTCATTTTCAATCGTATATTAAATCATCCAGTTAAATTTTAAATTGCTATTGAATCTATATTATTTAATCTAAAATAACTAAAAAACTAAAGAATTTAAAATATTTTTCTACGCTTTAATTTTTCATTCTTAGGTACTTAAAGTTTTCACCCTATAATATAGGACTAATATTACCGTATTTCTTGTTTATTCTTACCTCCTATTCCAGTATAATGTCTTGAAAATCTTGAAATATTTCTCTCCCATTTAATTATTAGGTTATTGTCAAGCTTTGAAAATATCTTAAGTAATTTTAACATTGACTTTACTTTTATTATAGTTTAAAGCACACAACAATTTAAAAGAAGCACTATAAAATAAATATAAATCAAAATATATTTTATTTTAGTATTTTAGCATTAAATTTTAATATCACTTAATACATTATTTTTTATCGCAATTCAAAATAAAATTACCGGCAAACTTAAAATGTTTACTAAATAATATATATAAGCGATTTCTGTACACTAAATAATTTTAAAAACATATTTATTCTTTTCGAATATTTTCAAGAAATACATATGTTTCAAAATTTTTGATATTTTTGAGATGTACATATATCGTTGAAAAAAAAAAGTTGTTATTTGTAAATCATAAAAACATAAGATTATACATATGTTACTATAGTAGCAATTTAAAAATGATTTAAATTCATTTACACGTTGTTTTTTTTTTTTTATAAAGTTGGAAATTAAATTTAATAAGTGTGTAATTTACACATAAAACAACAATTTTTCCTCAAACAATTCTTGTTAGGTATCTTGTGATAGTTTAAAAAGTATTTAAAGTATCGTAGGTTCTTATTGAAATTATATGCAACTAAATATATTATATAATAGGTATGTTTTTATTTGTTTACACATCGTGGAATTTTCAAAATATTTAGATTAATTTTAATCGATTCATACTGTTCTACTTTGAATAGTTATTTGCTTGTAGTAACAATAATATATATTATATGATAATAATTATCAAATAATAATATCACTATATGCAATGCATTTCCCTAAGATTAGTACAATAGATCGTACTACTAACATATTCGTAGAATTGTAGGTTGGGACACCGTCAACCTAGCACATAATCAATTTTCGTATAATGTATAATATTATATATTATATCGTACCTAATCATTTATTACTGACTACTAAATTTAACTTGAAACTTATACATTTAAGTGAATTCCTTGATATTTTAAATGTAATTTTTACCTACTGTAAAACAGTTATTTTATAAATAAGCTAAATTTGTTCACACTAAAATTATAATGAAATACTGTGAATTATTTTTGATAAAGGACGTAGTTTCAAAAATGCAAAAATAGAAGGAATAAACATGATAAATCATTTTTAGCATTATGTTTAGTTATGTTTTCAAACAATCTTCGTTTTGCAAATATGGGTGTATCTATTGTACTGTATATACATAATAAATTTAAATACACATTTTTATATTTTATTTTAGCACAAGTAGTGGAATAACTAATAAGCGGTATATCTATTCATTATTTTTACATAACAATATACTCATCAAAGCGGCCTACAAAATTGTACATAGATGTACAATAAAATATTACATTTACTATTCTACATAACTACATCAACTACAGTTTAAAAACCTTAAATTAAATATAAGATCTTTTGTTTATTTTAGTAGCTTATATGCATGCGGGTTATACGTTATAATTAATATGCCATCTACTTTCAGACTTTTGTCTGATTCAGCTATCAGTATTCATTAAAAGTATAAAGAAAGTAACAGTGATCATCTGTTATCTAATTTCAGTGTCCTTTTCTCTAAACTTGGCTCTTTTAAATACACACAATTCATCTCACCCGCCAATCCCACCTTCTAAAACCATCACAACACATACACTATATTTATTTCATTTATGTTACTACTGTTGGTAATTTTGAATTTGTCATAAAACATTGGAATTCTTTTATTCTGGATTCTGCCATTGTTGTTCAATTATTTCAGTTATTTTCGTTTTATGATTCTATTTTAATTTAGTTATAAATCTTTTTATTTGTTATTGTTTATTCAGTTTATTGTTTTGTGTAGGTACTGTAATATCTAAATTCAAATGCTTCGTATGCATTTTTAATTATCAAAATGTATTCGAATGAATTTAACAACATTGCAAACAAATAAATAAACAAAACATTACAAATTTGACTAAATTGTAAATTATCTGATTTCAACTGCATCAATTTGATTTACAAATTTGTCAATTATTTTCTTTATACATTAACCTTTATTTATTTCTATTTATTTGTAGATAGGTACTTACGAATATTAAACAGATAATATTATACTATGAATATCTGTAAAACAAACGTACTCCAACTAATATAATTCAAACATCTTAATGAAATAAATCTAAATTTAAAATTAACAATTTTAAAGATCAAGTTTTTTTTAACATTATGTATTTAACGATAGTTTATTAATAATGTTTTAACGCAGTTTTTATATTGAAGACTATAGTCTATAAGTTTAAAATGGTATACGTTCCAAATGTTTCAATTATCATGAGAAATTTCTATGGGATGGTGCGATGCAAGATAATCTCTAATATAAAATATGAACTGTTTTTATAACCTTAACTTTTTAATCCTTAGAAAATATTGTTTAAAATCATGACATTATCTACTGGAGTAAGAAATATAAAGGAATCAAGTTATAAATATTTATTTATTTCAATCATACTCCATATTTTCTATCATAAAACAACATCATTGAAAATAAGTTATATTTATCTTAAATACATTTTGTACTACACGAAATAAGTAACTATAAACAGAGATTATTTTAATAAACATGCATAATATTTTTTTGCACAAGCATTTTGCATAAATTATTAAAATATATACAATAAAAATATTATATTGATCTACTCTAAAACACATATTAGGTATGAAATATTGTGAATATTTTTATAAAAAAAATCAATGGCATCAATTTAAATCAAATATTCTTACAAAACAACGATAAAAATTATATTTATGTCAGTAAAAAATGATTCAAAAAAATATGATATATTTCATAGAATAATATTATGGCTGCACAAAGGGACATTGATCAAATAAGAAAAATAACAATATTTGTCAATATTTGTCAATAGAAGTTATGTAAAAAAAAAAAAAAATATTATACAAATAACTTTACGCTTTTACTTGTTACGTGTAATAAAATAAGTAACGTAATGATGTTAGATATTATCCAATTTTAAGCTTGTCAATAATTATTTGAAAAAATATTTTTGTTTACATTACGTGAATGTAATAAAGAAAATAACAATTCTATTGATTTATACGTATTATGGCATATTTTATTAGATAGGTGATTTAATTTTCTTTGCGATATTAAACTACAATTCACTGTTAAATGTGGTAAAAATATTTATTAACTTATCTTAGGTATAAGTGCTTACAGAACGATAAACGAATAACAATAATTATTATCATCAAACAAAATGTTCATAAAGTATCAAAAAGGTTGCTCTCGTCGATATTTGTCTATCTATGCTAAAAATAAATAGATACTATTTATTATTTAATACTAATAAGTAATAAATCACATGCATAATATAGGCACGTTATTATATTGATTATAGGTATTATATTATATATTTATTTGAATTGTTTTAAAATCTTTAATTTATGTGCTATAATAAAAAGTTTAGTTTCTAGTATTAAGTGAATACATAATTTCGTTTTTTGACCTACCGCATCTACCTTAATTCCAGCAATTACACGGGTCTGACACCTCAAATTACACATAGGTACCATAAGGTTAATAATTATATAATCATATATATTTAAATTTCAAAAAATGTGTATTAACTGGGTAGCGATATTAAAAATATATTCAAACCTTTGTGGTATTTGAAAATTAAATTAAAATTATTGCTTGATTGGTATTTAAATAAAAATAAAATTTTAAGTAGGTGTCTAATTATATTTTGTTTATATTGTATATATGATTATAATTATAATAAGTTTGCGATAACTTTCACTATTGTTGATTCAGAATTTGAGTCAAACATAATATAATAAAATTGTATGATCAAAAACAAATTGACAAGTATAAAAATTGGTATATATTATTAAAATATTTAAAAATACAAATGTTTTCTTAAAAATTAAAATTTAATAATGCAGGTTGTAGTATCAACTATCAACAGTGGCAGATTTTTGCATAGTTAACCTAATCACGTGCTTAAAGCGCAACATCATTCGAGGGAGCCGCAATTTTTCAGTATATTTCTACTTTTATTTATATAAGAAAATATATTAAAATAAAACTAAAATAAAGAATATTGAATAAATTGTATGTGTTTACAGAGTATTTATATTATAAATTGTAATAATTAATAGAAATTATTGGAATAATAATATTGCGAATATATTATATACCTATTTGAATATTTTAAATAGAAAAATTGAATTCTAGAAATCAAATGTTTTGATAAAAAAAATTTAATAAGATTAATAATTAATAGTAAAAATTAAGACGCCAAATAACGTACCTATTTATTATTATCAGTTATTATTAATTATTATATAACTATTATTAATTATTGATTCATTATTATATATATATATATATATATATATATATATATATATATATATTAATTGGTATGTGTACTTATATACAGCATAAATATTTGTATTTTCATTTGATTCTTTATTAAAATTATTAAAAAAAAAAAAAATAATAAGGTTCATTTTTTGAGTATGGATATATGGATATGTTAATGTGTATATTTTTTTTGTGGATTACTGGGGCACCAGTGTTATAATTCCTTAGAACGGAAAAATGGCAAGTCCGTAACTGACTATCAACTATAATTTCAAATTAAATTTTAAAATTTTAAATAAATCTTTAAATATTAGTCTATTCTTTACTCCTTATGATAATTATTGTTACTGTTAATAATTATATTAATAAATAAATAATTTTAAATAAATTATTGTAATATATTACTAATACATTAACTATTTCTACAAGTTTTAAAACTACAGATGTAGACATAAACACAAAAGCTAAATTTCTTTGTTTGAAAAATAATTTAAAATATTGACTTCATTAGCTATAAAGGCTGACAATTCAATAAGTAATTTATATGGATAATATATAAAACTGCTCTAAACCAATGCCTCAAAGAATGGAGTAAATTATAAATTAACGAGTCATCTAATGGTTCGTTAACTAAAATAAAATAAAGAATATTTATTGATCTATAAATAAATTTTATTTTCAAGAGTTCATTTATATATTTTATACGTTTAAGTAAAAATAAAAAATAATAAAATTAAAGAACATTATTTTAAAGTAATTGTTTACCAATTAACATGTTATATTAAGGTTATAATTTATGTTATAATCAATAAATAAAATATTGTTAAATTATTATTTATACTACAGACTTATTAAGTTACAGTCAACAGGGTTGAAAACTTAATGGTAATCGGGCTTTGTATCTTATGTTTAAAAATCAAAATAAATTATAAAAAATTCAATATTTGTACTCGTAAATCTATATTCTATTGTAATAATACTTATTTTAGAGATTTAAAATAAAATGATTTCTTCTACTTATCTGTAATCTAAATCATTTAAAATAACATAATATACAACAATATTTTTATGTTATAAAAGATGTTTAAATGTGTCCATGTGTCAATTAAGTATAAGGTAGGTAGTTAATTGGTCATTTAAATAAACAATTATTTATACTCGTATTTGAAATTATTACAACTGATACCTTTTAATATTTAACTACAACCTACAATAAAATATATTAAGAGGACTTTTCATCTACCTATGTTGTCTCTGTCTTACAAATGTATAATACAGAAAATCTCTGTACAAGAGTTTATTCATAGTTAATATTGGAGGAAGTTTACATTTTAGGTAGGTATCAAATGTATAGAGAAAACATATTAAAAAGAAAACAAAGGTTTTTCTCTGTACATATATTTATTTTTAAACAAGTTATATGAATTAAAAAAAAAATGAATTACTCAAATATTTAAACTCGTTTTCAAAAAAAAAAAAAAAATGAGTACTATGCATTACACAGTTTATATTTTATTCTACAAATTCGATAGTTAAAAAATTTACTCTCGATATTAACTACCTATAAATAAACTGCAGTAAAAATTCGGTACCTACGTATGTGGATTTTTTTCCTTGTATTGTGTGTATAATAAATAATACACTGCATATAATTTTGAGATCATATTTCCATGATTAGATATAAGATTTTAATTTTCCAAAAACTAAATAATTTTAAAAAAGTCAACAATGCCCTTGTAAAATTAATTTTTTTTTAAGCACACAAAACGTGAGCAATATAAAACAGCGGCAATAGTTTGAATTTCAATATTTTTAACACTTATTTATCTTAACTTAATAATAATATAAAAACAAAATATCAAACTTTTGTACTCGCAAAATAAACAGTAGTTAATAGTTATACTAGAAATAAATGCGATTGCGATGTATCTCCGATTTTCCAAATTAGTTATTATTTGTTTACGTACCGGTAAAACGCCATATTCAATAATCGACAAAAATAGATTAAAGACGTTATCGCATTCATATATACAGTAATTGACATCGACATTTTGATGTGCACGAAAAATATCTGAAAACTATTCAAGCAAATACTGAAACAATATTTTCTTGTATAATATTTTGAATTTCCTTATTTATATTTAACGACTGTAGAATGTTTGAGTATATATTATATATATATTGTAGGTATAGTGTATTATACTCGTATATAAATATTATATTTAAAATTCATAAAATCACCTAAAAATAGTAAAAAAAAATCAGAATAAACGATTCACTTTTAAGTTTTTGATCTATTATATGAAACGAATTATGTACCTGGTATGCATTGTTAGAATTAAATTTTTTTTTTTACATACTAACAACTACAAAAATCTAAAATTATTTGACAGTAAATCGTTATTTTATGCGTGAATTTTTGATTTCGTAAAAATTTAAGCTTTAGCTAAAAGTTTTTTTTAATTGGCCAACGCTCAACTTCTTATACAACTATTGTGAGCCAAACTTATAGAAAATCTTATATTCAATTTTCAATTCTTAGCTACTTATACACATTTTTTTTTTTAACTACAGAATAATTTGCAATTTTTGCAAGTATTCATGATTTTGACGAATTTTTGTCAATATTTGAATTTCAAAAGCTAATAAAATTGGGACTATGTATTCTTATAATTTTTAAATCAATATAAGACTAATTCATGAGGAACTTTTTATTAAATTTTCAAGTATTATGACTCAGCCAAAAAAAAGTTATTTGCATTTATAAAAAAAAACCAAATATTACAAATGCTTTTAAATAGCTTTAAAACAAGCAAAATATTTGAAATAAAATTATGCAAAAAAAATGCCAATCTAAATATTTGGTGAAATTTTCAAGTATCTACGACTTATACTTTTTCAATAATCTATACATTTTATACTATAAATTAATGAAAAACACATAAACACACTATTTTTGGTGTGAGAACGAAACAGATCTACGCCGTTTTCCTATATAGTAACAGTACGTGTATCTTTGTTTCATTAATTTCGAAAAGGGTATAGAACAAATTAAACAAATTAAGTGTTGTGTCTCTCCTGTCTCTCTTATTTCGACGTATATGTATAATGTATTATACAATATTACAATAATTGAAGCGTACCTATAGTTAAGGAATCGCCCACGATTCACCTCAGAATGTGTATATAGAATCGACGATGAATCACTTATTGTTGTCTACGTATATGAGATGTGACAACGGCTCGGTGCTTTGAACGGTTCTGCGGGATTTGAAGTGTAGATCACTGAGTTCGAACTACAACTGACGTATTTAATCTTGAGACTCGATTAGTTAAGATAGGTTGAAATGCATGCAACAATAATAATAACCAATAGAAAAGTAGTATAGTAAGTATAGCGCACTGATTGGCTGTATGATGCGATGACCCACAGAATTTCATGCAAAATGTTTTTGTTTAATAACCATTATTATTGTTATTCATTTAACGATGTTATAATATCATTATATAATAATGTAGTAATAATGATATTAATCTGAAAAAAAAATTATTTTTATTAACTTTACCTAAACATATTTATGAGAATTTATAAACACCTTAAATTATTACTATTTTCCGTAAGTATAAAAAATGTACACTTTAGAGCAATTTATAAGATCATAAGATCGAAATAACTAGAAAACGAAGAAACAGCCTCACAATTTGCCAACAACTATCCTCGGAGGTGGAGCACGCGGGTGACAGCTAGTAACAATGTTTTTAAATCGTTTGAGTATAAATCGTTATCGTTACTCGATTTCATAAAAATTTAAAATTCAAACCCTTATCACTTTATTTCTACAATGACGCTTCGAGTTTTCTCTATAGATATTTGAAGAAAAACTTATGGAAAACTTAGTGTTTAATTTTTTAACCTTAGATATAAATACAAACAATTTTATGAATTTTTAACTACAAAATTACTTGTAAATTTTCACAATTTTGACGTATCTCGTAAAAGTTTGATTTTTAAACGCTTATGAAAAAAATGTGACAAACGATTTTTGATTTTTTTTTTTTAACTATTAAGTTTTTTTGGACATCCAACATATTTTTATCGACAATACTATACTTATAAAAATTAAAAATTTCAGTTGTCTATAAATAATTAAAAAAAAACCACAATATTTTGAAAATTTAACCGTAATAGATAACGTTAATTAATATTTGGTGAAAATTTCAAGTATTTACAATGATTTGTTTTTGAGATTACAACTGTATAAAAAAATAATTTTTTCGTCACTTTTTTGTGAATTTTATCGAAAACTACTGGAAACTTCTTACTTTTGACTTCTATAAAGCACCAATGATATTCAATTTGCGGCCGAAAACTATCCCTGAAGTTTTAAATTGAAGCATTATTTCGACAAGTTATGGTTTACACAAACGTAAAATAACCACACATACGTCATTGTAAAATCAACACATTCCTCATTCCTTTCGAAATCTAAAATGTTTTATCAAGTATACTTAAGAAGTATTATTATTTATTACGCTGGTGATCCTCATAATTATATTCTCAGAAATGTGATCATTATTATTTTAGTACAATATAAGCATTAATTCTATGCCACACTTCATCATTAAATAAAATTATTATTAAAATTCATTAATTTGTTTAATATAATACCACTTACTTAATACTTTGTATTAACAAATATTTTTATAGCCATTTGATGACTCTTTCACCTTCGTTTGATTTTGTATTATAACAGAAAATTCATTTTTAATTATTTATAATAGACATTTAAACTTCTAATTATTGGACAAATCGTATACAAAAATATTAGTAGGTTCAATAAAATAATTTTTTTATACAACAAAAATGTAATATTTTGGATAATCTGATTTTGGTTTTTGTAAAACAGTAAATAATGTAGTATAACATCTATTAGAGATTTAAAAACAAATATTATTGAAACAGTATTGTAGTATATCGCATTGATAATTAATGCACAATATCATAATTTACTATTTGAGGCTTACTTCGCTACGGGGAACAATAGAGAGGTTTTTAGACTAATAAATATCCACCATAAATAACATCTCACTATTACAAATATTTTTTTACCTAATTATGTAGGACTTTATGTGAACCTAAATGGTAATGTTTTTTTTTTACAATTGGTATCTGATGCATATTAAATTAATTCATTATATTATCTGTATAAAATTTACATGCAATTAATAAAATCTACTTTATGAAACATAATAACACAAGCGCTACTGTGTAAGTTATTATTTATAATTTATTAACTTATTATAAACGACATTAAACAAACATCTTGTATAAAATATATAACTAGAGTAGGTACCTATATGATTCGCGAGATAGAAATTGAAGCTGTGAATAAAAATGATTTAATAAAATTAATATTCGTAACGAAAAATGTGGTTAAAAAAAACAACTACAGTAATCCCACGACTAAATAACTTACGAGTGTGAAAATATATTAATAATTCACTGTATTACAAAATAAATTTATATTTTTATTCGTTGTAGGCCTTTTTAAACCATTAATTCTATTGTGGTTAACAAATTGTATTAAAATAATTAAATGGTCAGAGTTAAATACAAATCCACTATAGCTTTAGATTTTATCTATATGAATATTATTCCGTGATAAACCATACTTAAATCTCAAACAACATATTATAAAACCCTACTAAATGTTTTAAGTATCTAGTTTTTATATTATATAAAAAAATAATAATAAGCTTCCATATTTTTATACTAAAATGTATCAATTTAAACATAACAAAATAAGTTATTTTATAATTTAACTAGAAAAAGACTAACTGTAGTTAAATTTAACACAAACAATCGCACAATGCACAAACTAATAACTTTGTTTCCAATTGTGGCGCTCCATTAGTCCATTATTAATTTAACTCGTGAAATTTGATACTATTTGTATTATAAATACACATTATATTATAAAACTATTCGTAAATAAGGTACGTCCAAAATTCAGAACAACAAAACACGAATATTTTGATTTCACAGAACTGAGTAGCAAATGCGAAACATCCGTATTCAAAAACAAAAATTGTGATGGCGTTCAATTTTACAAAACAAATTTACACTATTGAGTGTAAATTCTATACAATTCCCAAGTTCCTTGTATATTCTATAAATGTTAAAACAGATATATATTGTTTTTAACGCTTCAAATACATTACAAGAATAATTTTTTGCGACGTTATTTAAATCCACGAAAGTACGAACAAACGGCTTTTGTTCTTTTACACGCTTTTGCGAATCATGGCCGCATAGGTCCCTCCTAAACAATATTAATTATATAATTATTTGAACTTTTGCGATTATCATCGAAAAATTCAACACAAATAAACTTTTTCCCATTGACCCAGTTTCCTTTTTTCTCGGCATTCGAATGTCAACATATATATTTTATAGCTCCATGTTCGTGATATTTTTATAGCCATTAAATTCAGATTTCCCGCACCACACATTTATTACAAAGTGGTCGAACCATAATCGATTAGCGACGAGATATTAGTGGGGATGTGTGATAATGTGAGTAAAATTGAAAAAAAAAATTAAAAATTGGGGATGGGTTCATGGGTACAATAATAAAAACTGACCAAAGATTTTCACAGCGTCATGTCGAAACAACAATGCGATAAGTATGTTATGATATGACGGAAAAATATTCCTACAGGACAGTGGAGTGGGTCATTTTTATGAAAGATTTTAGATTTCCGTTAATATATCAATTGTGGGGATGGTTGGGAGGGGGTAGTCATGATGTCGCAAAAAATAATCCTGAAAAAGAGATTTTGCTGTAATTGTGGCTAATTTGTACGGAACCAAGTTACTATTGTCATTATTTTTCGTTGCGGCCTCGTTAATGCGATAAACTGGATAATATGTTCGTCGGAAAACGACAAATGATTAAAATCTATTTTTTTTTTTTTTTTATCAAATTCCCCGAAGACCACCGACTGAGTCAACCAATTACAAATTACAATGGTTCGACTCTTCTAATAAGTAATAGTATTATGGTACGTTTACTGTCACATAAACTTGCGCGATCAATCCCAGTGATTTATTAATACAACTTTTAGATTTTCAAAACATGTTGTTTTACATTTTATTTCATTTATATTGTGGTAATGTATATTTTTTTATTAAATTAATTTACATTTCTCTGTGATAATATATTACACTTATGTCAACGTGCTTGAAATTACTCTTTTATTTAAGAATTTTATTCATTTATGAAGAACTGGTTAAAAAAATGTATATAATAAAAACGTCGTGAACGTAATTTTATAACACGTTTAAATGTTTTTTTCTCTTGTTAATATAGCTACAGTGAAATGCATTGGCATTTAATAATAATATAAATAAAAGTTTCCTGATTCTCAGACGATTTAAATTAAATTATAAGTATTTACGAAAAATATTTAGTAGGTACACAAAAGTCGTAATGATGACTTTAAATTCACGACATAATTTTCCGTCGAGACTACATTAAATATTATATAATATGATATTATTTGCTTAATAGTTTATTGTCTTTGTCAATATACTGGATTATTCCACGTGAATTTTCTCTGTACTTCACAATATTCTGCTGTCAACAACAGAGTCCTATTCGTATTTTGTGTAAAATGCTCAGGTCATAAAACATTGATGATAATCGTGACAACCGAACCAAATGGTTTTAATAGAAAAACACATAGAACCCAGGCTGTAGTATCCACGATATGATTTCCAAAAGCTCTTGTCGACCCGAGTAGATGAAAAAAAATATTCACTGAAAAGTCGTTTCACATATTTTTATAGAGGAAGCGCTGCTGCAGAGCAGCAAAAAAAAAAAAAAACAAAACAAAACAAATAAATAAATCCCAGTATTTTTTTTTTCGTTTTAGTCATGCACCCCGTTTTCACAGGCAATAAACATAATTTACATGGTATTTTTTTTTACACAACAACCGTTTCAGACTGTTCAACTTGGAAGCGTTTTCTGGGCCATAAGAAATATGTATATGCGTATTATATACTTACATATACTAGTAAGATGGAAAAGTAAAGGCAAAAAACGGGTGTCTGCATTTGTTTTGTTTGGGGCGTTTTCCACGGCAGTTCCGGCAAAGACTCTAACGGTCCATTTGTCAATAGGTAGCGATACGCATATAAACAGCGCTACTACTGCTAGCAAAAGTGTGTATTAAATCTCTACCGAAATGGCTGTGATAAACAAAAAAATAAATATAGAGAATTAGGTAACTTTTAGACGGGATATGCTGTTTGTGCCAAAAAGGGCGCCGAAATGTTCCGGCAAAAGCGAGCGTATTATAATCGATAATTCTCAATTCCACGGAAGCTTTTGTTCTTAAATGTGAAGATTTCATTAAAGAAATACAAAGGCGCGCATTCCGTCTGAGATGGCCTTCGTCTGGACCGCTCGAGTGTCGGGCGGATTCACAATAGGTCGTGCTCCGATGCACGAGACAACACAATCGGAGTCGCACGGTGATAAAATATTTTATTCTTTATTTCGTCAACAAACACGAAAACATTTAATAAATAAATTTTACACAGGCGATGACGTAGGTATCTCAAAAATGTGTTTCACGCTATGGACGTCACGAAGTCACCGGTTATCTTCGCGGACCTTATATGAGTGCATCGATATTGCGTATAATTTACGGCCGTGGTTGTTAGACGTCGTCGGCGCGGGACGGTTGGAAAAAGTTTTCGCTTAGACATCGTCGGTTCCAGCTAAGTCAATACGAGACGACGAACAATACTCGGTAAACAATTTTTCGTATATAATATCATTATAACATTATATGGTAATCAGGCTGCTGTAATCACGTTACGGTATAATTTTTATTTTTTTTAAGTAAATTTATATAATATGTGTGTATGTTATTATTATTCAAATTTATCAAGACTACCTATGATTTTATTAATACATTAAATTTCAAAAGTATTGAAGATTTTAAAGTTTTTTTTATGTATTTTTATTTTTTAATAAATTATCCATTTATTTTATAATTTTGTTTTTAGAAATCAACGTATATATTTTTAATTAGACAAACTCCTAGTTTCTTAGCACGAATTAAAAATTGTAATATTTAAGTACCTTTGAACTGCTCCACGGTCGAATGTATATACTATATTCGATATGATCATTCTGTTACCGCGATTTCCATGTTACGAAATTCAGGTGAGGTTGGGTAACTGAATTTCAGTCACAAAAATAGCTATATCTGTCCGTCCTCTGTTTTGGACATGGATGATAAGGTCGTGTTAAACAGTAATAATAATAAAAGGAGAATATTCCAACGCGTTTTGGTATATCCACGTCACCAAACCATAAAATCGAATCGGTCGGTGCCTTCGTCACAATGCCCATGATATTCTGTTCGGCTGGTTCATCACGCTTTAACTAAAAAGAAATAAACAGAAATTATTGGAATAATACCATTTCTTGTAAGTCATCAGTTGATATAGATTGCCTAATCTATATCATCAAAGACACCAACTTCCGCACATGCACACTACAAAATATTAAAATCATATAATACATATCTACGTCTTTACTACGAAATCTAAAGACTTTAGGGTTGAGTTAAACTTATTCTATTATATCATGAGCTACTCACAACCCCTGCAACGACAAAATATCGAGGATCTTGACCACGAGAAAAACCTGATTGCATATGGTTTACTTTTTTAAGAACACGATCGATTGTATATGTTGAATACAAAATTAATTACACATACACGATAGATGTGAGTAATAAATAATAAAATACATAAATTTCGTAGCTTTAACTTAAACAAATTTATAATAATACAATTTATAAAATGACACAATTAAATTCAACTTTTTTCGTAGTTGTAAGGTGGTTTAAGATAAATCGAAAAATGTCTTAAGGGTGAAAATTAATTAATTTTACTCGATAATCAGTCTTACAATAAAAAAAAAAAATACTTTAAAATAACCATAGTTAAAATAATTAAAAATATACATAAATATATTTAATTAAAAAATGGAAAATGATTAAATATATATTATATTATGGTTAACGTAACTTGCAAAAATAATTTTAAATAACCATCTTCCTTGGAACATAATATTATATAAATAAGAAAAAAAGTTAAATAAAAACATTTTTTGTGAATTTGATATTGATAATATTATATTTCAATTTAAAAATGAATACGTTTTAAATCAGATAGGCCCTTTTGAGATTGAGTTTATTTTTGTTATTGTTTCAATTCGGTCTCCACGAATGTCGGTATCATGAATACACGGAAAAGTATTGACGGGTCATTTCTATGCACTATGTAAATTTTAATCGACTGTTGTATACTTTGTGGAAGTTTTCTGGACCTTTGATAGTTTCTATAGATCCATTTTATTTTTTTAATAATAAACAATATTGTAAAATTCTTACACTTTATCAACATAGTACCAAATTGAATATTTAACTTCCTGAACTTACTATGTTATGAAAAAAGTACCAACGATTAGCATGATGATACACCCCCAAACATGATACATTATATTATGATTGTACTGGTGTGACACATACGTGATGGTGACAAATAAACTCATCAATTCATCTCCATGAATATTTGTCACCTAACTACTGTAAATACCAATCGACTTGAGACAATATCTAAACGAAAAGTTGTGGTTCACTATCGTATATGTTTGTACAACGTTTTACCGAATAGTGATGTTGGTATTCAAACGAGCGAAACGTTCAAATGCAGTACCTCACCACATTGGGGTGAGAGTATGGAACGCGTATTATTCCTTCGCGGTACTTCGTAAACTATGCGGTTAGTGTGTAGTCATTCCGTCACCGTTGTCCTATAAAATACCGCAATTCATCACAACACGGTGCCATGAAGCTCTCTAGAATAATCGTTAGTGGTTCGCTGTGGTCTTGGGCTGATGTACGTGACTGGTATTGATTTGATCGTACAGAGTCCGAACCATTGTGGAAAAATAACGTAATTATTTAAGTCTAACACTGATCCTAGACCATGATAATTTATTAATATTTACAAGCGTATAAAAAATAAAAGCAAATAAGAACACGCCTATAGAAATTCCACGTCGAATCGCCAATCGGGGTAAATATAGCAACATACCTGTAAGGAAAATATACGATTACAATATTATTATAATGGCGATACACCGTATTGTATAGACCGTCTGTATATTTCTTTTTATTGCAAAAAAAAAGTGTAACGAATTGTATAACCCAACCCGCGAGTTCATATACGATTATAATAAAGCTACGCCGGTTAATTTAGACAATGGTCTAAAATGGCATATTATATTTTATTTACTATAATCATATGAATAGATTCTGTTTGTCTTACAACGGAGTTTGTTATATGGTCTGCACAGTTGACCGTTTGTCTATTATCTGACAAGTAGGCACAGGACAATATTGTGGAAAAGATTAAATTTATACTGGTTGTTCTAAGGGCTAAGAACCCCGTCGCGTTCCAAACGAGTTCCTGTTAAATGGTTAGGTCGAAAATCGCATTAGGTAGAATCCAACACAGCTTGACCAGTTATAAATTATTAACTCATAGGTAAAATATCTCCTTGATGTGGATATTACGTTCGAATTATTTTAAAACCAAAGGATCGTCGACTCCGTGGTTGGTTTTTGTTCATAATTCGATATTTCCGGTCGTCGTGAGTTCACTATGTGGATTAAAACATTGTGCAATGTTAGTGTATAAATAAACTAACTTTACTTCTCAAATAAATTATTTACGCATTACCTACTATTATAATTAATTACAGTTTACAAATGTATACAGCAAACATTGAAAAGATTCAATATACTGTAACAATCGAATTTTACCATTATCAATGTCTATATATTTTATAGTTATGACTCACGACTTTATTTGCAAGTCAGTAAAAATAACACAATAAAGAATAATATTGTTCCTGGCATTTTACAATAATATTGAATCTAACCAAACGCACGCACATCACCGTTAATGTACAAATAATAAATAAATAATAATAATAAATCAACACATTTAAACAAACCTTTGGATAAGATCTCATTTAAAACGGTAATTGCTGACATTTTATATGAATTTCACACTGATTGTCACTTATTCCTTGTCTTTAGAAAAATGTTCGATAAATCGAATCATTTTTCAACGACATTTTAAAGTACCGACAACTCTTGAAAACCAGTAGTCTATAAAGCATATTTGAGTACTCTTTCTACCCAAAAAGTGCTCACAGAAAATATTAAACTTAATTTTAAAATCAATGCATTCTTCGCTCTGATCAAAACTTAAAATTAAATAAACGATTTATCTTTTCTTTTTCGCTATGAAAAAAAAATGTTCTCTTTGAACCCTTTATATTTTATTTTTAATTCATAAACTTGAACTTATATAATTAATAAATAAATAAAATTTTCAACAAGCAGTGAATAATATAAACATTTCAAACGTGCAAAATAGATATCTAAAGTATCGTACACAATAATTCTTTTGAAAGAAAGATTCAATCAAAATACTCTTAATGTTATTTACACTGTACATAATATAAAAAATGTTATTATTTAACATCATAATATCATTCAAAATTAGTTAAATAAAGAGTAAATAATTGTTATTTATGACTCCACAGAATATAAATTATTATAACTCATTTAATTTGTACAAAATATTATATTAAATTATATTATACCTAATATATACTATCAAAAAACTTGAGAATAAAATAAAATATTTTTTTAAGTAAAATTTTTACTTAGTTAAGAATAAAAATAAATAAATATAATAAAAAATGGTATAATATATTATGTAATGTGCATTAAGAAAGCCCCTAAAACCAAATTTTTAAGTGCAATATATTGTAATTTTTAATGAAATTTTATAACAATAAAAAAATAACAATTTTAGATTGTTTTTATGTTA
This sequence comes from Aphis craccivora, assembly GCA_009835225.1. Taxonomy (NCBI): domain Eukaryota; kingdom Metazoa; phylum Arthropoda; class Insecta; order Hemiptera; family Aphididae; genus Aphis; species Aphis craccivora. The sequence continues at coordinate 96,530 of VUJU01000052.1, forward strand.
ATACAATAATTATTTCTTGGATAAATATGAAAGTATAATACAAAAAAAAAACAGTGTCCCAAGAAAAAAGAACCACTCAAGTTAAAATCATAATTTTATTAAGAAATAAAATGTGTACACGACATAGAATGCAACATATTATTCTGTATTGTCATGTTTAACTCTTCGAAACCATCAAATAAAACGATGTTAATTAAGACTTTGATGACAAATTTTCTTTTCTTTTTTTTTTTTGTACGAGTGATATATAAAAAAAAATCATTGCCAATGCAAATAATGCCTTAAGTTTATAAATTTAAATTCTTGCTAGCTTAAATTGTTACTTTTTTACCCAATATATTCTATTTTATAGGTAAATAAATCAATAATTTCCTAAATAATAAAAGTACCACATATTCTACCATTACATTTTACTAAAGTACAAGCCCAATTTAGTAAGATTAATATTATAATCACACAGATATCTTAAATATAATAGAAAATACGGTATTAATCTGTTTAAAAATTATTTAAATTATTATATTATTATATATTATTTAAATTCAAATGTATACTAATTAACAATTTAATTCATACTATTCATATAAATTATTAAGATTTTCTAGAAAAAAAAACCAGAGACAAAATAAGATGGAAAGGTTGGAAAATCGGGTAGACTCAAAGTATGAAGTTTAATGCAAGAAATCCCTACCGAGGATTATAAGTGTTTAATGGAATAAACCGAGAGAAAATTTGGATTTAAATTAAATACTATCAAATTAAGAAAATATATTTAAATTCTAAATGTGTTAAAATGATATTTCATTTAGTTCGTACATTAAAACACTCTGAAAAACGAAATATGCAAAATTACTATAGTTACTGCATTCAAAATCAAATCGTATTAATGTATGTATAAACATTTTTAAAAAAAAAATAATGAAGTTTAAACACCTATTGATTTTATAACATCACTATTATTCGTTGCAATAATAACGACGAAAAATCGTCAATTTTAATATCGTCGTTTCCTATACATATTATTTACCTCCGCATATTTGCGATATCATTCAAAACAACACTTTTTTTTATTATATATGTATAATAGATATGCGTTATAATAATATACATTTTTGCCCATATCGTTATGGTCAATGTGACGTTACAAATGTTGTAAAATATAACAACGCATATTATCGTCATTACTGTAACGGTTTCCTTAATAAATATACATATAACCAATACTGTGTAATCCTGTAACACTGCAATATGGTACTCATTATCGTTAAACTATCGATTTTAAACAATTACATTTTATAGCATCGTGTGTATTTAGAATAGCTCAAACAATTTATAATTTATCCTAGAATAAATGGTTTAACGTGAATAATTATGTATGATAACGCATTAAATGTAACAATAATATACTGTTTATGTGTGTTTATGCGTCCTTATTATAATATTATTATTTATAATAGGTAGGTACTTGTAAATTATTATTGAAATGCATAATATTTGAAACATCTGACGTTACCATTTACCATACATTATATTTCTCATAGCACTTGAAAATTGATTAATTACAGTAAAATATCGATGCTGTTTTTTTTTTTCTTTTCTTTTTTATTCAATGTTAAAAATCTTAAAACGTCGTTTTTATACGGATCCACAGTAGGTAGCTGTTATCGCGTCTTCGTCGATCTGACTAGACCGAGCTACGTGAATATTATTCCAATGAATATATTACAACTTTCGGGTGATTTACTTAAATTCTGTTTGTTTGTATCCATCAGTTACTTGATTTAAAATCCCACCGACCGGGGCTGTATAATTAATTAAGACGATGAACAAGTTACGACCATGGACAGAAACTATCACCTACAAAAATGAATACGAAATATCTAATTTTTAATCAACAATAATATCGTACATCTAAGTATAATAATATGGTTACACCTTCCGGCTTACGGCTTACGCCATTCGCGGTCGGTCGAATAATAACGATTATTTCAAGTCATTTCAGCTATAAGAACGCAATGTTAGTATAAGAAGAAAAAGAATTCCCCAAGATGTATAGTCACTAGGTATCGAATGTTTTGAAATTATAATTTGAATAATATAATACCTTATTATGATATGTTGAATCTACGGTTTTATATGACAAGCCTACGTTGCGAGTCAAGACGATTAGTTTAGTTAATTGAATATTATACCTACAATAATATATTAATATACCCACTACATGCATACATATTATACTATATAATATTATACAGACTGATAATTTATCACAAACCAGACGTTTTTTCGATTAATAAACGTGTTTTTGAGAATTTTTTTTATTACTTAATTAAAAATCAACACTACTCTACAACATATTTTATTTAAACAAATTATATTTTTCATCGTAATTGACACGCTTATATTAGCCCGTTATATTTTCGACTTCTAAAGCGAGAACATTATTATATAATATAGATTTGATTATTGTTTAATTTCCATCGAGTCGCATGGTCGTATACATTGTACACGAAATTCCCAGGCTCCCTGCAGGCAAGGCAAGTACTCCGAAATAATAACGGAATAACAGTCTATTCAGCCCCAATACGACAATGTCAATATTATACAGACTATATTGTTATATTATACACAATAATATCGTATGATTATAATATAGACAACAACAAATTTAATATTATAACTGAATACCGACGATGCGTGCAGATTGTGTGACTTGTCTGTAGACAAAATCATCTTTCCTTGGTTTGCGTTGATATTAAGTATGCGTAAGGGCAAACCGACCCAAATCATCTCACCCATTCCACCACCACACACATATGTAGGATACGCCCCTATGGCCGTGTTTTCGAGAAAAATGTATATTTGATCGGAATTTTGCGGACCGAGTATATCATCAATTGTAATCGAGTGGCCAAGCAGGATGTGTGTCTCATACTGAACGTACGATCTAGTACAGGGCATTTTTCTTATCTTCTTTGTTTATAAGATACATAATAAATATTTTATATATATTTTTTTTTTCATGCTCAGGAGAGGCGTACAGTAAATCAAAAAGATAAAATAAATTAAAACTGAGATAATCTCCACAAACATTTAAGTAGTGATAGTTTTACATGTTTCTTATAAATTGTTATTTGTAAAGATAATCGATTAAGTACGAGAAATACCAAAAAATGGCATAGTTAAAATAGTAAACACATTTTGTGGTAAAACTGTATAAGCACAATCATCATTGTAAGTTATAACTGCAATACTCCAAGAAATACTATCGTATCTGTGATCTAATGCACGATTTTCTAGCGCAGTAACTAGGAACTTTATGACATGTTATTACGAAATTTACAATTATTAAATAACTTAACACTTTACAACAAATTTATAATGCTCATGCTTTTATAAACACATAAAATAAAAATAAAAAATACATTTTGGAATTTACATCAACAACACAAAAAAAAATATTATTGTTTTAAATGGTATACTAAAGTAAAAAATATCAAACTTATTCTCTCGATCTTCTAGAATCTAGATAAAAAAAAAACAGCAACAATATAAAATCATATATTTTACATTAAAAACTATGTTAACTACATGATCAATAAAGTCCTAATTATTTTTTCTCAAAATAGCGTGATTATGAACGAAATTAAATCACTTATCTTGAGCAAAGCAGGATGTATTTGTATTGTGTCCAATTCTGGCTGTTTTTCCAATAAGTCAAGAAATCGTATCAGAAGCGAATTCCAATAATTATTTATGTTTTTATTATTATTATTATTAATTTCTTTACTTTTGTTTCTCTTTTGTCACTTTATAGTCACTATAGTACGTGATTAACTTGGAATTGTTATATCCATCGGCATGGTAGTAAAATCTTTGCCAATGATGATATTCTGATATAATTTCGTTGTAGGTCATCAGCTTTCTCGTAGTAATAAATTTCCACATACGCTAAGCCACACGAATTGTTTTATAATATCAGATTTGAAAATTATATCGTCATGTATTAAATGGATGATTTCATTATTAGATGTATTTTATACTAATATTATAATAGGTGTTCGACCTTTGACTAACCGTATATATATAACAACAATGTTATGCATAGTATACATATAAATAAATAATAATATTTTGACGTAATATATTGTACAAGTCGATAAACCGTTCTTTGATTCAGGATACAATACTGTCGTAGGTACGTTGTCTGGACATTAATGTAGCACGTGTAATCCAACCCGTCAAAAACATATATTATTATATTATGCAGTAGACGTATTATAGTGCACCGAAATATGACGGAAAAATACGTGATAATATGATTTGACCACTGATGTAAACACGTCTTACAGTATTCATTTTTCGTGGAAAAAAGTTACTAGACGTACTTAGGACGTTTTCCAGGACACTTTATTGTTATTTGATAAACGAACACGGACGTCTGACAATTCATCACCCGTCGAATTTAATCATAATATATATTATAGTTACAATAATACAATCATATTATAAGACACAAATTCACAATATAATACTATTATATGCCTTTGAGGTGAAAAAACAAATAAATTACCATTCACTGCTAGATTTACTCAATGTGTGTTAACAATTATTTTTTTCACTCGTGCGAACGTTTGGCATACGAATCGTTAACAAAAAAATTACAACGTAAAAATATTCGATGATCAAAAATGCACTTACGAACAACAGACACAATATAAACTATAACAGGAATGTAACAAATTATATAAAATATTTTTAATGTTTTTCCTGTATAATGTTTAAATAATTTTTAGTTTTCAACAGGTATTTAGACAAATGTGATACATTATATTATATTATTATGTAGGTAGGTACTCAGTACGTATTACCTAATTATTATTAAACAACTCGTCTTTTTTGAAAATACCTAATGTGTATTAACATTTTCTACAATAATTATTGATAATGGTGAAAAAAAGGTGTACTTAGTACAAAAATATAAATATATATTTTTTTTTTATTTTTTATCTTCTTGGTAGATATATTATAATATAATTATTTAAAACTAAATAGCATTTAATCATATTGATTTGTTAAAGAACTGTTTGGTTGTTGATTGGTCAAAAGTTGTAAATTATGTGATCATAAAATTTAATTTTATTAAACATAATAAATTATAAAATACATTTATATATTTTATGATTTCGCTTTTCCTAACAAAAGTAACAAAATGTTATCGCCGGTTGGGCATACAATAACACACTATACGTAAATAAAAACATATGTACATATAAAAAAAAATAAAGTCTAAAATTGTAAATCTAATGAATATAAATAAGTACAAATGTAAACATGTTTGACATTCGTATGAATTTATTCAAACATTCATAAAATATATACACGTCATTATTTCTAACAAGACAACATTAACATTAAATATTACAATTAATTTCTTTTAAAGTTTATTGGCCAATAAATGTTAACATAATTTGAAGTGATTATTGTATTATACATGCAACATCCACAGAAACCGAAATCCATTTGATATTTATTAAATAAAATAATTAATTTATGTAAATATATAATCACGTAGATAAAAAAATACTTAAAATTTTTACGAAATACAAAATATATAATATTCAGATTATTGTAATTAAAAAGTAAAATAATATACTTGATAACAAGTTTACTAACTATTAAGATGAAACAAAAAAAAATATTAACCAATTGAAACATAATATATAATACAATTAATAATGTTATATAAATTATTGGTATATTCATGTTATGTAAAAATACTTTCTGTCAATGGTATCAATATTCTTGAATATTTTATATATAAAAATATTTTTTTTTTTTTTTTTAAATAATTTTTTATGAGATTTGTATTGTTTTATTAACAGATGTTATGGGTAAATTAAAAATATATTCAAGGCTTTGTTTGCATTTTTTTGCCCAAGCTTATCAATAAATATTCCTATAAAATTAAAAAAAAAGAATCACAAAACATAAAAAAAAAAATATTTTATAAAAAAAGCATTTTAAATAAAACATTTTTAGGTATGAGTAAACTATTTTAATTAGACTAAAATTTTATTAAAATCTTAATATTACTCTCAAAATTAAAATCACAACCCACTCTTAGACATATTGTTACTATATTTTACATCTTAATATAATAATATTAATATATACGTTAATAGATAACCTTAATATTAATATATATATATATTGAAATAAGTACCTAGTTAACATTTTGCACCAAACTTAAGCATCCTAAGATGTAACAAAAATAACACACCTTTTAGTAGACAATCTAAATTAAATAAACTGAATTTTGAACCAACAAAATGTTCATGCAATATTGAACTGTTCACCATATGCGTTAGTAGATCATTGTACCTAATTCTTAATCATGAACCTCACATAATCTAGGTTTTCACTAAATTCTTAAATATAAAATTGTATTTTTCACTTATAAGTTATAACTTAACTATTAACCTATTATTTTTTAATTATTTTATATTATTATTATTTAGTGGACATATAAATTTGAGTATAAAATAATACTATTTTAGGTAAGATATTTACATGATGATTATGAGTATTTTTTTTTAAAAATTCAATTTAAACTCTGTAAACTTTTAAATTTGTATTTTGGCCACTGAGTCAACTAATATCAATAATTCGTTATAAAAAATAAAATTTATTTTTAAAAAATAGTAAATTCTTTACATTTTATTCACAAATTAATATAATGAAACTTATTTATTGATAAATGATTTTTAAACATTTAATTTAATTTAAATATAACTTAAATAACAACTGATAAATGCCAAATTTAATTTTAAAACGATTCCTGTATTTATTTGTTTTATTTATTGAAAAATATCTCATCTCGTTTAAAGCCACGCTTATTAGGTATTACAGTATCTTGAAAAATTTGATCAAAGTTGACTTTTTTACGTCTGGAAAATTATAAAATTACTTTTTTTAGAGTAAAAAATAATGATAAATAAATATTTTTATATTTATAAAAAAAATTTTTTAATGTACATAAAAATATAATATAATTGTATACACATAAAAAAATAATTTCAAAGTTATTGATACATTTTTGGCTATACTTTGAATCTTAAAATAGTATTAAAATATTTTGAAATTCAATAAATGGTATATTTGTAAATTTGTTTGATAAATTATAGTTTAATAATGAATATATAAGCATGTAATACAACTTCAATTCGAGTTTAAAAAGTGATAACATTTTTAATTTAAACTGAGTTACAAAAAAAAAAAAAAAAATGCTCTCAGCTGTAAATCGTAATTCCTCAGAAAGAACTTTTCAATTTCGACCTAAAATTCTATCTACTAAAAATCCCCATCGGATCGTTTGAATGTGCCATAAAAGAATTGAAGTATATTTACTGCGCTAACAAATGTTTTAAGAAAAATATATATACATCATCGTAAAACCAATAGTTCCCATTCTCCTTTCAAAAACTTATTTTTATCATTAATATTTTTTTGAAGTAATGTCAACATATGATATTTAAATAACTAAAAAGTATTATATACATTTTAAAATGAAAAAATCTCAAATAAAATATTGCTTTGAAATTATATTTTATAATTGATAGAAATTATTAATAGAAACCCAACATCAAATTTGAAAAAATTTATTAAAGAACCTTAAATATTATTCAATCTTAATAACTTTCTCGTCTCTTTCTTTGCAAAAATTTAATCATCCACCAAGTATACTCAATTTTATTCAGTTTGCGTTGAAGTAATTATTATTTCTGAGTATATTTGTATAATAATTAACTATGAAAACTAGTATTTATAATCAATAGTGTAACTTATTTGTTAACTAAGGAATTTCAATATCTACAAAATTGAATTGTAGGTAATGTCGAAATATTAAATACTTTTTGGTTTTCTTAAAATTATGTAATACCATTATATGTTTAAACAAAATGATATATATAAGCACTTTTATGTATAGCAGTTATAACTTCATACATAGCTATTCAATTATTATAAATATAAATGATATTATAATAGTAATTACAACTTATACTTTTTTCTGTAATTAATTATATGAATTTATAATACAAATTTGCAAATAATCTCATGCAGAAAACATAACTGTAATATTTACTTAACCTTTAGTTAAAATCAGCATGTAAAAAAAAAAAATTATAAGTATTTAAAATCCTATAAGTTCAATTTATTCAATATAATTAACATGAATAATTTATTTAAAATTATTTTTAACGTTAATACACCACAATAACTAAATTTTCTACCCTTCATTATAACAAGATGTTAATTAATCTTATCGTATTTCAAGGCCTATAGCTGAATAACGCCCCAATATTATTTTCACAGTCCATCGATACTCTTAACCTAACCTAACCTCTAGTCTATTAACGCAACTGTATTTAAATTATTTCATTATTCGCCTCATTTACTTGCTGTTATTTTATAATAATATACGATGCTCTGATATCGTATTCCTTAGTATAATGTGTATATAATACACATTATACTAATATGTCAGTCCTTTTAAATTTTTATTACATATTTCAGATAACTATAGAAGCAAATACCTCTAGCCAAGTTTCTTTAAACAAATGTATTTTTAAAAATTCAATATTTCTATTTTTTTCATTTTTGAATGTAAACGATTATTGATTATTTCGGAATCTTTCATAAACTGGTAATCGCATTAAAATATTTCTGCCACAGAAGTCATTTCCTTAAACTTTACATTTTATAATTTTCTTGAATTCTAATTTAAAATGACTATTAAAAATAAAAAATAAAAATGTTTTTATACTTATCAACTACATCTAAAATTTTTTCAAGCATCTGGGCAAAACAAAGAATGCATCGATTTTTATTTATATTTCTAAAATAATTTTCTTTCATAATTATTTTAGGCTCGAATAATCCCATTGTCTTATTTTAAGGTGGAGATATTTTAAAATTAATTTTTATAGAGTTTTTAATTTACAATATTTAAAATTGTTATATGTATTACCCACTTGAAAAGTGTTTAAAAAAAATTAATCAATGATAATAAAATATAATATACCTATAAATAAAATTAAATATGTAGTTACCAATAATATTGTAGAATTCAATTAAATTATGCACAACTATAATGTATAAAAATATTATAATATGTTTTTTGTTATAGTTTATTTACAATCATTGTGTTTATTATTTTTTTGTAGATACTTAGAATTTTTTTATCGCAAATCGCACTATATTGTTTTGCATATTATTATATTATGTAAAATTTTAATATTAAAATGATTTAATATTTTTTTATAACTTTTAATTTTTTAACTATCGAGAGTCATTTAATTGAATTATTTAATATATATTTTAAGAGTTATAAAAAATATATGTATAAATACACATTTTTTTATCGCTACCCAATTTACAGTATAAATTATAATGAAAATTAATTATAGACGACTGTTGTAGAATTTAAACATATCATTGATGTCGTCTACATAATTGAGTATATTTTAAGCCAAACTTAAAAACGTTCGTTTTTATTTCGATTCCATATTCATTAAAAGAAAGTTATTTATATATTTTTTTTTTTTTTTGTTCATTAAACACACACGCACTTATATATATTATATTTATTATAGTGTGAAATGTGTGGTAACCACAATAACGATTCATACAATTTTCACAAATCACAATAAACATAATGTACGTATAGTAATAATATATTGTCATGTACCTACATTGTACATAGTTGATTTAAAATTCGTCGCATTATTTTTTCTGTAATAGAAATTCCATTTACCATACTATACATAGTCAATAAATTACAGTAGACAATGACAGATATCTATCGTCTCGACTACTCGTTCGTATCTGTCTCGATTTTTCCAGTTCCGAGTCGTTCAAATATTCTCCAATTAGAAACTAAAACTCAAAACCAACAATACTTATTGTTATATGTAATGAAACGATAAATCGACATCGTCAAATAACCAAGATAGCAAAACTTGTTAACCTTTTGGTGTTGTTTTGGCGCTTAATGTGCGTTGAAGAGTGGGTTATCATGTTTTCTTGTGCTAGATTTATAGTACACTATTTCATTCAATATAATATATACTTTTATTTTTAATCTCATATACGTATGTTGTATAAATATATTTCCAGTGTATACTCATCACGAAATGAAAGATTGAAGATTATTTAGTTAATCCGATTCTGCTCATTGTTGTTGTAATAATGCAAAGTTTTGTCACTCTTTTGATTTATTTAGCTTACTTGTATTTGATAAAATTATTACTTATATCTATTATTTTTTTTTAGAAAAATATACAATATAATAAAATAATAAATAGCATTCACTAGGTTTTAGTAATAATTATAATATATTAATATACATAATTATTTTACTTCTAGCAAAATAATCGTATATAAAAATATAGAATCGTTTAGATGTCATAAATTCCAATAATAATATGCACCTGCCAATAATTTAGTTCTTCGCCCAGGCTATTACACTCTAAATAAATAGAACCACTATTTGACACTGAAATGTGTTAATCGTTTTAATGTAATATTACCATAAATTTAATTAAACACACATTTTTGTAATTTACCATCGTGGCTTACCTCATTAAAAATAATGATACTATGATATTCGTAGACATGTAATTTTGTTGTGGGTATTGTGAAAATTAATTTTCTATAACTATAGAGGTATCTAAAAAACTGATAAAATAAAAAAAATCAATAAGTAGATACTCATATTGTATGAAAACAATTTTTGAGTTGGGTTAACTCTTAATTTAAAATACAGCTGAAGGCGGATCTCTTATACAACATTTGCATGAGAACAAAACACTTAATTCATTAAATAACTATGAAAATCTGTAATTGAAAATTGAGAGCTATGATATTATATTCGAATAAACCCCACTATATTTTTCATTTTTAATCCTTTCAGTTCCAGAATAATTTTTTTTAAACACCTTTTATAATCTATTAATTTATAATTTTTAATATATGGTATAAATTCTTATATAATATAAGGTCATTTTAAATTATGGACTTTTTAATATTCAAAATAATCATAATAAAGATAATATATTATAATATCATTTACATAATTAGAATAATATTTAGTAAATCTTCTCTAAAACTTTAGACAAAATTAAGGTGGGTTTTAATAAAAAACTGAAATTTTCAACATTTAATCGTATTACATAGAGCACAAAAATAAATTATGACGCATTTTAAAAATTATTTTCTCTTCAAAATAAAACGTTAATACATATTCATTGAAAAGTCATAATTTTAAATTCTAGGTATATATTTTTTATCTATTACAAAAAAATGTAAGCAAATTCGTTTTTTATTAATAATGGATTGCCATAATTTGACCATTTTTTCATAGTTATTTATTCCTAAAGAAATCTACCAAGATATTTAGAAAACACCAACAACATTTGATTTAAAATTGATACACTGGAATCCTTAAAATTACTAGAGTACCTTTTTAATTCAAAAAGTGCCCATAGAATGAGATGAAATTTAATTTAAAAGCAAAACGATCAATAGTAAGTTGTAAAATTAATACATTCATTTTGATGTTTAAATTATATAAAAACTTTATTTTTCTAAGCTAATAACCATAATCGTTGAAACTGTATCTTAAATAAAAAAAATAATTTTATATAATAACTAAAAAAAAATCTCATCTCTTCACATTTAAGTTGTTATACTTTATACAAATATTTTTGGTGTTCAAAATGCACAAAATGTCTTAACAATGTATAAAGATTGCATACACAAAGCGCCGTCTTATAAAAATATCTTTATTCGTAATAATTTATTATTATATTATCATAATATGATATACTCATAAATTGCAGTTCAAAATGTATTATTATAATATAATATGTGCTCATAAATTGTTCAAGGTGAAGACCTTTTTGTTTTTTTATTTTTTATTTTTGAGTTTCATGTCACAATGAAACTAAGAATCTTAGATATTTCTTTTGACTTTGGTCTCGAACATTATATTATATAGCTGCATATGACATCTGATTATTGCCATAATAATAGTCTATTCTTTAGAGAATCAAATAAACGACAAGGGTTTCAATCGATTTAGAGCGAATTCAATATTTCCCTGAATTCCAGGATATAACGTAAGAATAATTCCAATAACAATAGCATCGCTAATATACCTTAATTATTTATAATTATAGTACATATTCGACATTGAATTAATAATAATTTAATCTATTTCATACTGTATTTTTTTAAATGCTTACTCACTGATGATTTTTATTTTTTTGCCGCAGTAAGTGATGCAATATTTTATACATTATTTTTTAATCTTTCTTAACATAAGAATAGTTGAGTCATCTCTAAACTATTTTAAAAATTATTTTTATCACGAATAAAATTATCATAAGTATACATTTTTATTCTTTAATGTAAGAACGCGTTGGGAGAGTTAGTATTTTTACTTTAATTTAGCAAACATTAATATTTAAATACACACAGTTAGTTGTACAGTATTGTTATTGTTAATATTATGTATACAATACAAAATATAATATGCATAATACATACATGCAGTATAATCATTTGCAATAATTATACATATATATACTTGAATCTCATTTTAAAGATTTATAGCGAAAAAGAATTCAAAAGTAAAATAATTTTTTTCGTAAAACTATCTTACGTCTTAACTATAAAAAGTAGTGTTTATATTATTTATGGTAGGATTAACTTATGAATTAATTTCTTTGTTGATAATGAATTAAAACTAAAATATATAGTACAACTTTAAATTGTAAAATTTCTAAATTTTTAAACTACAATGGCCGTGTGGTTTTGTGAACTTGCCATAACATGGGTTAAACTTTTTGAGAGACATTCCTTAAATCGTGAATTATAGTATAGTAAAAATGACAACACTTTAAAGATAATTTTTCGCATAGTAAATATATAGAATAGAAAAGTTCTTTGTAATATATTTTACATGGAAGATATAATTCTTAAACACAATTATTTACTTTAGCGAAATAGGCAGACAAATAATGTTTCCTAATGATATGTTTCAAAAAATATGAGCATATTAAAAAAGTGATTTCTCGGTTTAAATATATTAATTATTTTTCTAATTTATTGATTTTATAAAATAAGAAAATTTTGACATTTTAATTTTATTTTATTTGTATAAATTTAATTCATACATTTCACGAAATAATTTATTAATTACAAAAAATTTATATATTAAATCTTAGACAAGAATAAAAACATACGTTTTTCGAATATTTAAGTTCATAAAACATTTACCATAGAATAAATTTCATAAGTTTTGAAAATTTTTACTCAGATTATATTAGAATTGTTTAAGAGTTAAAAAATATTATTAACGCAGTAATAAACTTTTAATTTGTTAATTTTTAAAAACTATATTTAAAATACTTTAGTTAGATATAGTTAAATATTAATATATATAATATATATATTAAGTTCAGTTTATAAATTAAAAGTAATCAAAATCACTGATGCCTTATGGAAAAAGTATAAATTCAACTGAATTTTTAGACTTGATTTTACTTTTTATAGTAATATTATTAGTTCTTCTAAAATATTATACTATTCAGATTCTTTGTAATTATTTTATTATATATGCTAATTTCTATTGCATAAAACACTATACAAATTAAAGGATGATACTTTTTCCAAACATCATTGTTTATTTCAAAATATAAGTTTTAAAAATAAATTTACATAATAAATTATTATAATAAATAAAACAGCATTTTTAAATATTTTTTGTAGTTAAATTTTTTAAATTTTTTAAAAAAAATGTGCATATAAAAAGTATTTATTTTTAATTAAATTTAAGTATTCATACTGATTTTTTTTTTTATTTACATATACAATTTTTTTGTTAGAATGCTATTAGGTATCTACATTTCTACATGTTATATATTCAAACACATAATCTATTTAAACAATCTAATATATTATTCTATAGTTCATTACATGGAAAAATTAAAAACCCAATATAGGTTCCACCAATTAAACTTCATAAAAACTGTCTAGACTTTAGAGCAGCCAAATGTAATTAATATTATTTTTCTAAAAACAACAACAATTAGTTTCGCGTGATCAATGTGTGTTAATATTGTAGACTCATGCGATAATTAATAACATAAAAAGGAATGTTTTTTGTACAACTATTCCATTGATAAAATATAAGTTCTGTCGATACGCAAAGATATTTAAATGTCGGTTACATACTTGTATTACTACTAAAAACTGAAATGGTTTTCGATATTACATAAGACCATATCATATTCAAACTGTCAATAGGATTACCGAAGAAACAAAGTAAGAGTATACAATACCTTAAGGAAAACTAGCACATAAAGCTTTCTCAGTATAAATACGCAAATCCATTTAATACCTATATAAAAAGGATTGTAAGATTCGATAAATGTGCTTTGTGTTAATATTGGATTAATGATTAATAATTTAACTGCAGATATTTAAATAAGACATGAATAAATGTTTTAAAATAGGAACTATTTTTTTCGGTAGTTTTACTATTATATCAAAAATTATTCATGTTAATTGTTAATATCCAATAATTAATGCTTATTTGCCACATAATAATAACAATTATAAAAGTTGGTATAAAAAAAAATATTATAGTAATATAATATTTTAAAATTATATTATTATTGATATCTATAAAAATATTATTATTTAAAAAGTAATCAATGTTTAATGTGATATTATAATACTCATGTTACAACAATATCAAGACTATATTTTCAACTACAAATACAAACATTTAATGACTGGCTAAAATTATGTAGAGAAAAATACAATTCCAAAAAATAAATCAGTATTTTTTTGTATTGTCATATAATAAAATTATAATAATTTATTTTTTGAAGATACTGCTTTTCAATAACGATTGTTATTACAATTCAAAAAATCAAGACAAAAAAGTTAATGTGAAGATGAATAATCACTTAATCGTCCTTATCATTTTTTATAGTTAGTCAAATGCATAAAGTTTGAAACTTGAACAGTAAAAAGTAGTTATATCACATAACGTTTATCCGAAATGACCATTTGCGTTACTGCAGGATTTACAAAGTTCTAAAAACTAACATAAAGAAACTTATTATGGAAACATGTTTGTGGATAACAAAACAAAAATAAAATTACAGTGATGCAAAAATATTCTACTAACTGTATAAACGAGTATAATATGAGTGTATGAGTTTCGATTTATATATTGTTTGTGCATCGTTGATGTCAAAACTTTTTATCAAATATTCCATTTCTAAATTCAAAGTGTAAATAAGTAAATCATATTTCATGAGAAAACTTAATAGCTTCGTGCGCTTTAACATATCTTACGTTTGAATGTATTACGTGTTAACAATACAGATTATGAAGAAATATGGACATCCAATTGCTTTCTAAAAAAAAAAAAAAAATGTATATGTAAATAAAAAAAAAAATGTCTAACTAATAATAATTAAGTTTAAAGTTAAGCAAGACACAATAAAACTATTTTGTTTTATATATAACTCCCAAGTTGAATTTAATGGCTGACATTTCGGAAAGGATAAATTAATATGCAATACAATTATAAATTTAATAACAAAACACAATAAATATATATTTATTTTTTAAACGAAATGGATTTCTATTAGATCAGTAAGATGGATAAAATTAAATATCAAACTCTAATTTGTATTTAAATTTTGAATTTAAATTGTTGATTTCATATTAATATTTTCCCAACTTTCATTCAATAAATAAATCCATAAGATCAAAAACGTAGTATAGTTCTTTAGAAATTTGGATTGAAATATAAAGACAAACTTTTTCAATAGATTGGTATTTTTCTTTGATTTCTTAGAATTACTCTCGAAATCGACTAAACTCGACAATAAAATTTTTGCATTATGAACTGAAATTATAATATTATATCATTGCATTTTTAATTACCTGCATAACATTAAACATACCTATAAAAATACAATTAATTACAATCAATATTATGTATTATACTATTATTTAAAATTTATTAACATTTAATTTGCCATTTTTTTACAATTACTTAGATAGGTAATTTATTTCGCATTTATTGGATACATTTTGGTGAAAACTTCAGCTGAGTAGTGATGCACGATGTCGCTGACAATAGTTAGACATTTTTTTTCTTATTTTCTACCGTTTTGCTCGTTCTTTGCCGTCCTTTACTTTGGTGGTATATACAGTATATAATCATTAACATCGGGCGTAGGTACTTCGAATGCAGTGGCCATAGACAGAATCCCGTCGCATTCAAACCGTTCGCCAAAAATTCGTCGTTCATCAATCGCATTTAGTCCTTTTTGGAGAGCGAGCGTCCTACTACGTCCGTCTCCTGAGTGAAAGGCGACGACGCCAGCCGTGGGAAGTGGCTACAGAAGAGAGTCATATTCATCCATCAAACCAACCCTCGCCTACGCCAACACTACCATCCACACTACAACCCTCACCGACACCACAACCTCCACCTACATCACCAAACCACAATCCCTCCGCAGTTCCACCGAAACCGCTAAACTCATTCGCTCATGGTCCCTTTTTTTCGAAATTATTTTTAAGTTATCCCTACTCTATTTCTTCTACTCCGTTGCTCGCCGTATATACCATACGTTTTACTTTAGTGGTCACTATACATTGCGGTAAGTATACCTATACATAGTTGCATACAATTGGCACATATGTCACACGCATCTGGTCGGATGATTTTTTGATTCGATTTTGCGAGCTTTCATCGCTCTTCCGCATCACCGTGATTCAACAAAATTCAGGTCATTCTTTACTCAAACCAATATTCAGCAGCATAATTAATTAATATATTTTCTATCTATATTTTACAATTTACAATTATTATATCATACAAGAACTTAAAACACAGCTTACAAATATGGCATACTATTGTTTTTTAAAACAATCAAAGTCAATTAACATCGTTAATGCTGTATATAGAGCTATTGATTGTTTTGTATTACCTATGTACAGTAAGAAATGGGTAGATAATAATATTCTTTTTTACTCTACAAATTACATTCCTATTTCCCTTGTGGATTCTATCTGATATACTATAGTAAACGCGTGATAAATATTGTACACACAGGATCAAATTAACAACAGCCTTGGATTGGTGCGAATGAAGATTTTTTTTTTATTGGGTGGTGGGGGGTAAAAGGAAGGCATGACAATTTCTTTTAATCAATCAGCCTACAAATAACACTTTGTATCTGTTTTCAAACATATCAAGAATTATAACAATTTAAATCGAAATGAAAAATTTCAAGGTCAGCAAACATGAGTATTTTTAATATTATAATATTTAATATCATTGTTTAAGATTTGAACCGATATATCTATATAAAGCTTTTATTTAATAGAGTTCAATTAAATAGAAACATAGAGTACCATTATTTTTTATATCTATGATAATATATCGTACCAATACCAACTATTTTACTATAACTAATTTTACCGACTGTGTGTAATAAGAACAATAATATTCTAAGAAATGTTATTGTATTTACTTTTCAATTTAGATATTGTAAAGATCTAGTTGTCACCAATCATTGAAATATATAAGGTTAGTTAAAACAATATAAAAATAATTTAAAAAAATAATCAAATAAGTAAAATCGTAAATTAAATTGGAAATTGATTACATAAGTATATAATATTATAAATAATATAATACGTATAATGTATATCCTAGTATATAAAATAGGAATAAGCGATTAAATATTATTCCTTACATTTTTTAAATAGCAAGTAATAACAGTTAATAAATTAAAATGCCTGAAGTTATAATTTAGAGTGAACATTTCTCTTCAACTAGGTACCTAATAATTGATAATAAATGAAATGTAGTTTGAAGAAACAATCATAAAGATTAAATTATCCAAAATGAGAAGATTATTTTAAAAAATGAAATAGTAATTATCTATGTATAATAGTACAAAACATTTTATAATATTATTGATTCAATTTAAATTAGCGTCTCTAACAAAGAAGACGTCTATATTACATATTTGCCGTCTGCGGATTTAGCATAAAATATAATTTAACTATTTAACTAGACGCATTATAATATAATCATATATTAATATCTAATGTCATTGTAAGTAAATAGTGTACGTTTGTGTATAATTCAATGATTAATTTAATTTGTCTGCTCTGAAGTTTAGACAATTGTTATTTTTTATTTATTTTTTTTTACAGTGAGTTCGTAGTACTTTTTTAAGTATTTTCTAACAAATGACTCGTTTTACACCCAGCAAGTTCCCACGTCTTATGCAAATGTATTTGTTTTTATTTCTATCACCATAATTAATCAAATATAAACTAGTATTATATGAATTACATAGGTATTGCATCTAAAACTTAATATTTTATGAAACTGCATTTGTAATAAATATAATGACTACCTATATTATGCGTTATCGTTAGTTCAACCAACTTTCAAAATTATTTTACCAACAAGTATTATTTATTTGAAATTTTAATAATGACCGTAAGGATATTATTTGTTTTATTATAACTAAACTATTCGATAAAAAGGATTTTCGTGTTATCCAGCTTGATATTATGTATAATGTAAAGTTTTCGGTTGGAAAAGGAAGTGTGACCACAACTGATATCCGGATTACCTGTTTAGTAGCCCTCTCCTGTATTGGATTTACAATGAATTGGGTTTTTTTTTTTATTTATTTTGCCATGATCATTTTTTCTAATAAAAGGAGTATTGTAAAAGTTTCATTAGAACCTATCTTCCGATTTAAAATTGTATTGATTTGGTACTTTAAAGAGTCATTAGTTTTTCTAAGCAAAAAAAAAGTATCGATAATATAGCAAACAAATGAAAAAATCTACAACATATCTGTTTTTATATAAGAAAAACGAATTTAGTTATTTCATCGTAACTCAATAAATAACGATCCTAGACAATGGACATTTTTTCAATTTAAGCAATATAACAAAAGTAATTATTTCAAAAAAAAAATTAAAACTTTTAAACAGAATATCATATTACAATACGTGTATAATAAGTATGTACATTTGTAATATACTATAAAAATGTACATAATGTTTTATTGCTATACATTTTGAAATTTGTATTGAAAATATATACGCATTATATAACATTTTAATACATATTTAAGAAAATTACGTAACACTTACCATAATTAATTTAAAATACAAACATAATAAGTCATATATTTTTACATTGATTCTTGTAATTGAAAAGTAGGCCTACAGTTATTTTTTAAGATCAAGGTAAAAACTCGATATTTTAAAAGTTTAAAACATTAAATAACAATATACTGGTATAATATTACTATACTAGCATAATAAACATATAAAAATTCTACTGTTGAAATAACTGAAAAAACCAAAATAAGCATTTGCATAAAAAAAAGGCGAAAAAAGCAAAAATAAATTGGTTTATTTGGAATCAGTATGGCGTGAAACGAATATATATATATATATAAATTAGGATTCTCTCTCATATATAAAAAAGAAGCATATGCTTTAAAATCCGAGTCATAGTTATTACTAATTCTTCATTCTATAAGTTACCTTTACCCAACATCTATACATAACCAATTATGTTGTATTTAGATTAAATAATAAGATAAGTACCGGAAAAATAAACTAATAACAACGTAAATAGTGATGTAATACTTCGTACAAATATAATATATATAAATATATAAATATGCGGGATGAGTCTTTCATCGACCAACACTCATTGTTCAACATCTATTAACATTTTCAAAAACCATTATCTTACATAATCAAAATAAAACATTCTAGTTAAAAAAAATATTTATTTTTATGTTATTAATTTTTAACTTTTTTGAATGATAACTTATTCAAAACAGAATATTTTTCTGAGTACTTCGATACATAAGAATTTTTTTTTGAATGCGTAGCTTTTAAGTAGATAAGCGGAGTAGTAAACCAACATTTGAGTAGTGTCCCCTTATCTCACATCTCACCTAAACTTTAAATACTTATAACTCAAAAACTATTTGTCTAAATTTTGATTATTTTATATCAAAACACTTCGAAAAGTTAATTTTTAAAATGATAAAACTTAAAAAAAATTATTACGATAAAACATATTGGAAATTATATAAAAAAATATTTTCAAAAGCGTTAATGGATTTTTAAATAATGAGTAGGTACTGTACAATAAAATAATCATTCTGTATTTATATATATTTCGTATGCATCATTTAAATAAAATGTAATGACATTTATTATAATATGAAGTGTTAGTCATAGTCATATTCACTTATTGATATATTAATGAACAAATTGCGTGATAAAAATAAACTAAATATATATTTATTATATATACGAGTATAATATGTTTAATATCATAATAATATTATGAAATACAGGTAAAACGGGTGAACGCTAGGATGAAAAATAAAAATCCAGTTAAAACGTGCCCCTCAAATTGTACAAACCTAAGTCGATTGTTATTAAATCATGAGTTTTGTAGGGAATAAAAATATTTTTTTCAATTACTTAATGTCAAAAATGAATAAATACTAATAAAATTATTTGGTAACTGACAATCGTTAAAGGATTAAATTCATGCATATTCTGGTCCCGCTATCAGCTTTTTGTTTTATGTTTTAACATAACAAGCATATGCTATGGGTATTTGAATATTTGATCGATTTTCTGAACAGTATATTTTGTCTAATCATTAGACTCTAATAGTATAATGTATGGTATTAAACATGAAATTTAAGAATTTTATTTCACTCTGCTAGTATTTGGATCATTGCATTTTTTTTTTTTTATTTAATATAATATCGAGTTTCAAATAAAAAATAACATTATTAAATCTGTGTAATTAAAATAATCATTATCAAAAATAAAAAATCTGAAATTATAATTTTAAGGCCGAGAGTTTAGAGTATATATATAAGTACCATGTTTTCAAAAATTTTTAAACACTTAAATTGTTTTACATAATATCATAACAATAATGATAAAGTCCTACAGTATTAAAATGTTATGAATAAAAAAACCTACCATATTTTCCTTTAATAATATTCTTAATACTAAATAATATTACCAAATTAATTTTTTTTATCTAATACATACTTGTAATGTACATAGTTTGAATTAATATTTATGTTTATATTATAAATTATAAATCGAAATTAATTATTATATAATTATAAAAAAAAAAAAAACACTCTATAAAATCATATATGTGTTGCTATAGTAATGTATTTAATAATAAGTCTCCTTAATCTTAAGAAACCAATAGGTATGTTCCTGAAACGGGCTTTATATCATTTTTTGATGGTTAATAAAATAATAAACAACGTCATAAAAAAAATCGTTTTTTAATCATAATGTTTATAATGAAGTTACCATCTATAATTGTGTGATTGGATAACTTATAACATAAACTAATATTATTAATAAGCATCGTTTAAAATAGTATTGGTATTAATGATGTTTAGTTAGCAAACAATCGTTAAAAATTAATAATTTCAACAACCTTAATATTCATTGCACTTATTTATATTCATTATCTTTAAATTTAAATTTAAATCATTAAAACTATGGTAAATTCTACTCTCTTAGTAACATTTGAATAATTTATCAAAAAATATATAGCTTTTCAATTAAAATTGTAAAATACTAAAATCAACAATAATTATTTAATATTGACCCAAGTCAAACTTTTTAATTCATCCACAACCTAACAAATAAAAAAAATATGTAATATAATTTTTAAGTTTGCTAAAAAAAAAAATCATCTACCATCTATTAACTGTGTAGGAAAATAACTGATAACTAGAACAGAAATTTTAAGAATAAAATAAAACAGTAGGTACCTATTTACTAATTTGAATTTTCATATTAATAGCGTTTTTCAAATTATTATCTAATAAATAAAAGTGAAGTTGAGTTGAATTACTTTTATATAGTTTTATGAAATATTGTATGTTTTGGTTTCTTATGTATCCGTTTTATTGTACACTATACACGACGTATATTATCAAAATTAATGTTTGCTTAACCAACTTTACCAAAAAAGACCTTTATAGTTTAGATAGTTGATGAGATATTAAGGAAATGAACTTGTATGTTTGAAATGAATGGAATGAAAGGTTATTTCGATAAGTTTAATTAAGAGTTTCAACGAGGGGTGATATATCGTAAAAACTTTTAGTCGAAAATGTATTTTATCCGAAAAATTGTTACCTACGCGATTAGTTTAGATTACTTACACAGATGCCCTTATAATTCATATAATTGTGATCAAACTTGAACGGAATGGAGTCAGCCTAGAACATCATATGGAATGATAAATATATCTGATATAAACTTATTTTATCTTTATCACATCTCTATAATATTATACATACAGACATTGGTATATCTAATATTGTCTTCTAAGACTATAACCTCTGTGGCATATTATATAATTTTAAGTTGTTTAGTTGATTCTTATTTTAATTGATTTATCGTTATTTAGTTTTCGTTTTGAAAGATAACATTTGTATTTGTTATATATATATTAAGTATCAAGTATCAACTATATTAAAAATTTTAGTTACAATATATTAAAACTCTTTCTTTAAATTAATGTTAAAATTTACCTATATAATTGTTAATGCTGGAATTTGAAAAATGATTACTCATTGATAAAATATTAATTTTATGATTTTACATAGAAATGGCGAAATTATGTTCAACTTTTAAATTGAAACAAATTATAATATAAAATTACTATTATTTCCAAAATATTAAAATATTATTTTTTTATTATTAAATCGGTTAGGTAGGTTGTTATTAAGTTGGTACATTGCACAAGCGTTGATAACATTTTAATATTGTGTCGATTTTATCCTTGGTCCAATTAAAATATTTTAATAAATTAACAATATTTTATTAATAAATCAAAGCAAATAAATAATATAATTATATACAATTTGCATCATGCACGTCTATACGACTACATTTAATGCGTTATTCGTTTGAATATCAATTAATAATAATTCGTTTAATATTATAATTTTGTTTTTTATATTGATATTTAAAGAAAAAATTATTTACATAAAAAATTGTTACTCAAAACTTTACTATAAAATTTTTATTTTTATCGATGAAAATCGAGCAATCAAATAGGTTTTTTGGGTCAGGATCACCTATTTTAAATTATTTGAATATTTAATAAAATCCTTAATAAGGTATGTAACCTTCAGAATCACCTACCCTAGTGGATATCTTATTTCATGAATATTTTTTCCCGAAAAGAAATATTTTTATTTTATTTTATAAGATGATAATTGAACAATAATTTATTATTGATTATATCATTAAAAAAAATTAAATTCAATGACGATCCAGTCATCTCCCGGCGTGAAATACGCCACGACAGAGCAAAAATGCGATTCTTTACACTCGTAATAGGTACCTATACATGTATAATATATCTAAGAACAACAAAAACTACTAATTATATTATTTATTTATATTACATTAATGTATAGTATTATTACGCCTGACCTTTATACACTATACATAACTTTTGTTTTATGAAGTATTATGGAAGAATAAACTAATAATTGTTTCTCAAATATTGTTTCAGAAAATGGCAACAACACACCACTCGTATATTATACACACACAAACACACAAAATAATATTAATATATACGCGTGTCTCGTTTCAATGATATCCGTTTTGTTCCTGTAACGTGTAGTATATACTACGTGGTACCCTTTCCCTCGTAAAAAGCTCTAGTGCCACAGCATCGCTGAAAACTTGAGGTATATATCGGTGTTGAATGAATATGATTGTTATTCGGCAAATTACGTATATGTGCCTAAATATTATATACATATGAGAGTGAAATATACATAGAACGTATACAACATCACTCGAGGGAAAACAGTTCGGATTACCGTTATAATGTTGCTTATTTATTTTACGAATCGGTTCGTTCATCATCATTATTATTATTATTATTATCATTATGTGTGTATGTGTGTGAATGTATGTGTGTGAATTATTACTACAACAGTATACACTCGTCAGTCACCGCCACTGATAAACACACTTGAACAAGTCAGACGAAATGAGTCGGTTTTTCTATAAAATGTATGAAATGTAATAAAAAAAAATATGATAATAATATATATTGTATGTCATAGTTCGTTATGTTTTCAAGAAACGTAAGCCACGATATTATTTTCGATGATTAAAATACTTAATACTTAAAAGGTGTGATGTATAAATTCTTGAGACATAATATATTGAACATAATTCGTATAACTACGTGAATCGATACGTTATAATATAATGAAGTACATAAGACAATACGTGTACTGTTGAAAAACTAAAACTACAAGTGGTGTCTAGACAACTCAACTATAACTTATGTTTATCCAAAAACTTTCCAATTTTATTGAAATCCTATTTATCACATTGTCTTCGGTTGGTCAAAGTAAATGGTTATTTGTCTTTTCATATTTACTTTTATGTTCTAGTACATATAATGGTACAAATAGATGAGGACTTTTGCAGTGTATTTTTCTTATAATTAAATTGATCAACAGTTTATATAATATTGTACTAAAACAGAGTATAAAATAATACGAATAATGAATGGATAAATGTTATGTTTTCACAATGTGTTTTTGAATACCATTCGACAATTCTTAGTAAAGAAATATTTTTCAAAGAGAAAAAACTAGAAATGTTTAAGCATGGATAGAAATAGTAGAGTAGAAATATATATTTTTTTGTTTTAACAAAATGTAAGCAGTAGCTAGAAATCATATAAAAAACCTCAAAGACTTTTACAATACTCCAAAAATAATTTAACAAAACAAAAAACATGACTATTGATTACATGATATTAATCAAATATATACGATTGTATTTAATATTATTATATAATTTACCTAACATTTGCATTAGTGTATCCTAATTAGGGAATAATATAACATAGAAATAAATCATATGATTGTAATAATAGTATGGCATGTGTGTTTAAGTAAGGTTGTATATTAAGGAGCATTTTCCTTATAAAATATAATATTTCCTAGTAATATTGTACCTATGTATAAAATAATGATGAACCAACTATGAGTTATTTGTTTTGAACTATAATTTTACTATACATATACAGCATTTATTTAAATAATTGAATACAAAAATGTTGTATCATAGCAATAACGTGCTTATAATAAGCGTTATAAAATGTAAAAATATGCTACTGTAATAATTTTTATACCTCAAAAAAATATTCCTTTTAAAATTATAAGCAGGTATTTAGTTAACTATTGTGTGTTTAAAAACATATTTTCAAAGAGTTTACATTAAACATGCAATGGTTTCTAAACAACTTATATACCTACCTACGCAAATAATTATGTTTAGTCTTATAATGGGAAATATCCTTAAAGTTTACTAGTTAGTAGTTTTATCATTTTTATATAGCTTTGTAAAAAAATTGAAAAATTCTAAAATTAGAACATTTGTAAAGACAATATATATATTTTTAATTATTTTAAAATGAAAATAATCTTACAAGATTGTCTTGGTATTTTAAATATTTTTAAATGTATAATTTTTTGAAACATACATAAAATATCAATGTTGGAAACAAAATATCTTCTAAACAAATTAGTTTTCTAGTCAAATAAATGCGTTCAAATATTAATACTTATATAAATAAAAAGCTAGTTTATCAGTTAGATTGTACAAGATGTTACTTTTTACAAAATAAATATCCGTGAATTTACCTTGTTAAATGTAAGTTACACAGATTATTAACACGGTTATCTGAGTAATTTTGAAGAAACATAAAATACAGGTCTAAAAATGTACCTATCCAATTATAATAACTATTTAATTATTTGTAGCTAATTAACCTAACCAAACATAAACAAAAAATATTCATTTTTAATTAGTCAACTTTAAGCCAAATATCTACGTTAGCACTTATTTACATCCAAATTTCACACACCTTTACATGATGATACAAAGGTAACATGAACACTTCAAGTCTCTAGATATCGTTTTGTCTTTACATTGATTATAAATTAATCAGTCAGGACTTATTTAATTTTCAATTCAAAGACCATTCTTCAAAACATCCAAAATTCTAGGTTTTATACTATGTAAACCTAAGTATCCAATATCGAAAATCCGATTAGCGTATTCTTCAGTTAAACATTCCTTTAACGAAAAAGTTCATAAAAGTAAAAAATAAAAAATAAGATTATAGCGGTTAATACTCCGAAGTTATCCGAAGGAATATATGAAAAAATTTTACTCCATGAAATTGTGCCATTAAAATAAGTCTTTTTTCGCCATATTGTATAAGTGTGTCTTTTTTCGCCATATTGTATTTGTGTATAATGTAATAAAGAAATATTGCAAATATTACGGCTCCTGATTTATTATCGCATTAAAACCATTAAAACGTTTGTAATAAAAACTGGTCTCCTAAATCCAGCTTGTTTTACAGGTAAATATTATTCATAATTATTGGTTTAAAGCATAAGTGAATAAAACTTTTTCAACAACTTTTTATGCTGTTGGTAGGGTTTTAAATTGGTCAGAAACTCGTACGTTTCTAGCAGGCTTATTTGGATTTAAAAATTCAATTACTTTTGGATTGATTTAATATAACAAGCTATAAAAATATT
Organism: Aphis craccivora; assembly: GCA_009835225.1. Taxonomy (NCBI): domain Eukaryota; kingdom Metazoa; phylum Arthropoda; class Insecta; order Hemiptera; family Aphididae; genus Aphis; species Aphis craccivora. Next base: position 123,337 of record VUJU01000052.1, read on the forward strand.
GTTTTTAAATTAAATGGCATTGGTGTGCCGCTGAACTTATTTATTACTTTATCAATCAGAATCATTAAAATTAAGTACCTACACATCTTGTACCCACAATATAGATATTTTTCAATTTTTAGTATACATAATTTGACGATTCAAGAAAGAACTACCTATTTTGTTAACTATAAATCAAGAATGATGGTTAACCATTATGGTATGCGTTGATAGTACGTCGACAAAATTATACAGCATCACTCAAAAATATTCATATTTCATTGTTAAATCTGGAGTTAAATAAAAAAATAATTGAGAAAAAATCTCTTTGTTATTTATAAATAATTAAGTTATTAAACATTATAAGTTTAGAAAGTTTTGAACTTTCTTCCAAAGACATTTTTTACTTGAAAAATGACTCATTACATATTCTATATTGTGTCAACCAAAAGTCATAAAAGTTTATTTTTTTGTGATAAACGCTATCAAATTTAGACAAGACGGAAAATTTAGAACTGCTTCATTCAAAATTAACGAAATAATCACCTGATATTTCTAAATTGTCCAATAAAATTTAAACAAAAACCACATAAAAATATTATGAAAGTAGATAATGAAAAAATTAAGAAAGAGTGGGGATGTCTTGTTGATTATTTATTAAGACGAAGATTAAAAAACATTTTCGTAAAAAAAGTTATATTTATAAAATGATCTCACCCATCCATCTCAAATCAGGTCAAAACAAATGTTTGAAGATTACTGACACGGGAATTTTTTTAAATATTTACTACAACATTCTGCATATTGTGACCCAAAAATGAAAAAAGGTTATAATCTTTAAGGCCGAAGTGGTATGTACTATATGATTACGCACTTTTCACTTGAAAAATACCGGCTGCGTACGAGTTGATTCCCGGGTATCTGTTTACCTGCACCGATACCGTTGAGTTGATTCCCGGGTCATTATTAGGTATGTTTGAGTTGATTCCCGGCTCATTATAATATTTTTTTCAATATTTAGTAAAATATTCAGCCTATTAGCATAACCCAAGAAACACCACGAGGAGGTTGGCTGACAAGTTTCTCAAAAATTTATTTATTTTTTAATTTTTTCATATTTTGAAAATCATTCAATTTTTATTTAGGTATTTATTATTTTATGTATTATATTATATTATATTATAATAAAAATAATAATATAAATATTATTTATTATTTATTAAAAAAATTATTTAAAACATTCAGTAATTAGATAAAAAAAATACAAAAATTAGTAATTTGTTAAAAAAAATTTAAAAAAAAATTAATAATTTGGTAAAAATTTGTAACACGTTGTAGACATAAGAGCGAGTTGAGTGTGACGGTCGAACTGTTTACGGTCGTAAACTCTTTACTCGTGCAATCTATTAATAAATTATGTACAACAATAGGGAATCAACTCATACCTACCTCTTAATGACCCGGGAATCAACTCGTACATACCTAATAATGACCCGGGAATCAACCAATACATAAAACAGGTCTTGGGAATCAACTCACCGGCTGCGAAAATACCTACTAACACGATTGCGCATCATAAAATATAATTTTTCCCTACCACAACATTACGACACAATTTCATAACAAAAATAAGTTTATGTACGAAAATAAAACAGTTGATTTAAATAAAAGTAGTTTCAATTGTTTTATACATAATTTCAAAAGTACATTTTAATATAATATTATAGGTACACTAAATATGCTTTAATTAATAATTTTCAATATTCTATTGCAGTTTGATAGTTTGATACGTTTTTTATTTTTTACTATGTAATCACTTATTGAATTTTTCCGTCAAATAAGTTGTTGTACCTACAATTTCAATTTAGTTTACACAGAAATTGAAATTATTTGTTTAAAAACAAAACAATCAATTTTGAAATATCCCAGATGGTTTCCAATAAATATTGGGGAAGTATTTTAAAAATGATATTAAATCCGGCAGGAGTCACGAATTCAGTTCCTCCGGTAAATATAACTTTTTGCATTATTTTAGAAGTATTAGCTTCAAACTATTCGTAAGTACATAATATATATTGTATAGTATATAATATTACATAGAATAAAACCATAAAAATGCCCAACACTGTGTGCAAATGTCTTATATTAAACCCGTTTAACTCATGTGGCCTCCATAGCTCAGTGGTTAGAGCACTGGTCTTGTAAACCAGGGGTCGAGAGTTCAATTCTCTCTGGAGGCATACATTTTTTTTCATTTTTTTTTCATATCCCTTTAAGTAATTTTGTGCTTAAAATTGTATTATATCAAAACGTATTTAATATAATTATAATTTAGTATAAATTATAATTAATATTTAATTGGATACGAATTTAGGTAATTTTTTGAAAACGTTAATTTTTGATTCCAACAAAAAATACATTTATAATCCGTGAACAATAATAATAATAATAAGGATATTAAATAATAATAGTGCACGATTTCATAGTGTATCATGGTCATTTTTATATAATATATAAAATAATAAAAAGGATAATTTTTTTTTTTGTCGTCCACGATGTCCATTATATGTTTGTTGTACACGCGACCCGCCAGTGTATTATGTGACCTTTCTATTATTAAATTTCCATTAACACTATGTACAAAAACCACTTATATTGTGTGTGTGTGTGTGTGTGTGTGTGTATACATATATACCCTGTACAGCATAAACGATGTTTGCTACTACAACCAAAAGTCGTCCTCTGACCAACGAAGTTTATACACATAAAACATTATATACTATATCAATAAATAACTCGTCGGTGACTTCTTAAGCGATCAAAGAACAAAATAATCCATTCGATGGATCATTCGTTAAATGTGCGACTCCGTGTTCCCGCCCAACTGTCTCGTCGAACATAGATAAGTGCCATCTCTTTATACAAATCGGCAAAGGGGTGGTTTCTGACCACTGCCGCGACGGGTAGTTTGCTACGGCGTAACACACATATATGCGAAGCCGGTTGTCACGGTCGCAAAAGATAACAAATTATCGATTCCGGTAGACCAAAACGGAAAAAGGGAGGTCACTTACTGAATAAATATATAGTGAAATAACAATATATTATATTATGATATTATTTTCAACCGTGGATTACCAGTCTTGGTATAGTAGGCATGAAAACGTTTTCTTACATACGCCGAAACCTGAAATAACATAATGCAATAGTAATAATATAGACGAATTTCAAACACGGCTTATGCATAAGTGCAGAATTATCATATTATGTGGAATAGATAATATTTTATGGGTTCTAAGTGCTGATAAATATTTTAATATAGTTAGTTTATTTGATATTATTATATCGAGTCAAAATCACATAATATATGATTCACAGGTTTATTATTATAATTTTGTTTTTTACACTCCATCATTCTGACATTTTTGGTCACTTTTAATAAACTATAATAATATATAAAATTAAAATTTTACAAAAAATAATTAATAACTAAAAGTTTTTGTGCACCTATATAATTTTAAATTGTATTAATGTCGTTAATAACTTATGGTATTTGCGTTCACTGGTTAAATTAATAACAATAATTAGGTAATGTTTATGTGTTTCTTATTAATAATAATCATTATAAATATTTGTTTATGCAGTCATAAAAATTACTAGTTATTTTTAAATTAATATAATATTGATCAGTTGAATAAATTAATAGATTCGTTAAATAAGTACCTAGTTGTTTATCTGAAATTACATGCTACGTAAGTATATATGTATTATAATATGCTTATACAATTATGTAATGAATAGGGTTAGGGTATTTATGACTTAAATAGTTAAAATATTTATTCAATTATTCTCATAAATACTAAAGTATACCATAAAGACAAAAAAATCAAATATAACATGAATCGTACTACCATAAGATAAATATAATGTATTTAATCAACAGTTATGATTATAAATTGTACCTACCTAATGAAGTAGGTAGCTTTTTATTTGAAAATAACCTATTGATACTAATACAATATGATAATAATAATTTTTATACTATTACTATATACTATTTATGTTGTAAATATTGGTATTGTTAAAAAATGCTCAATAATTAAAGAATCAAACAAAAGATAACTTAAAATAAATTAATCCCGTTTTAATAATATACATGAACCATAACGTTCAATCGAGGTTCGTAAATTAAAATCACCCAAAATTGAAATTGGCATAAAATAGTATATACCTACATGGGTACAAAATAATCGTTTCACATTTCGATTTTGATTCAGATTAAATGGACTTATTCATACTTCGTTAACATACTTATATTTATAAATAATCTTACATTGCATTACTATTTATTACAATACGTATAAAACAAAATTAAATGTATGGATATTTAATTTTAATGTTTTACAAGTGTTTGATAACAATTAGTTATATACAAAAACGAAAGTCATTCGGGATGGGTAATACCAGCTTTGTTAATAAATTACAAAATTAGTATAGTTCTTTAACGTTCATTCTGAGTTTCTGACCTAATTTGTATAAACACTATAAACGATGTGACAGAGTTTTAATTTTAATTAAGTAGCATTTATTATTTTACTTAGAGAACATAAATATTTTAAAAAACGACGTTATTATTTTTAAAGTTTCAAGTTCAAATGTAAATTATTTCAGTAGTTACTCAAACTGTACGTGATTTGTATATCTTAATTAAGTAATAACATTTTCTGCAAAAACAAAAAAAATACATTGTTTAATTATTATGGTTTATTATTATTAATATTATCATTGATTATAGAATAAATTTTGTAATCAAAATTATCTATATAGTACCTATGAAAGATGGAAAGGCAATTTTCCTAACAAAAAACGTTAGTGGATATTATACATTTGTATTCAGTTGCTTCAAATCATAATAATTTATTACCATAGTATAAATAAATTTCTACCTAACAACACTATTTTTCTAATAACATTTATTTCTAATATATAATTCATATCGTTTATAAAACTTTTGTACCTGATCGGCCTTCGTATCGTCCAGTTCAAAACCATTTTAATTTGAATACCTAGTTTATAATAACATTTTTGTAATAAGTTACGTCAAATTTTAAACTTAGGTATACTTATTGCTAATTTTATGGTAAAATAATAAATTATAATATTTTACAGTTTATATCAGTAAAATGTTGAGTTTTCAATTAATAAGATATTAATAATATTATAATATTAATATTAATATTAAAAATAAGAAAAAAAAGTGCAAAAAAGTGGATTGCCTCCAGAGAGAATTGAACTCTCGACCCCTGGTTTACAAGACCAGTGCTCTAACCACTGAGCTATGGAGGCTCGGTGACGTCTATGGTGAAAACTATATAGTTTTAGACAACACAAAAAATGGTAATAAAAAAATATATTCAATTATAATGTTGAAGACAATTTTACCACTGTACCTACAAACTAATATAAATTATAAATATATGTATATGTACTATACATCTCACGTGCACTTCATTTCCCGTATAAAATGCATCCATATTAAATTTCGTCGCCTAATACATTATTAACGTAGGTAACTCGTGTGGATAAATAAGTTTTTGGTTTTAATTGGTGGATAGGTTAGGTTAGATGATATTTCCGATATGAATTTTGCATAACTGTCCTACTGGCGTTGGTTTTTTTGACCATTTAATGACATTTTTTTAAAAATAAGTTTTGTTTTGTTTAATTACCCAAATTTGATTTTCTTTTCAATCTGGACCAAAAATCAATAACTCATTAGTGATAACCAAATACACCAAAATGATTTTACTGTTATGCCACAACTACATCAACTATTCTCAAAACTATTAATTTCTAATAATACCTAACTTATAATGTTGGTAACACATATGAAAAAATAAATATCTTTATGCGCTTATTTTCGATTATTTAAAAAAATTAATAACTTCAAAAATAAGCTTTAGTAGGTACTAGTTATTCATAAAAAAAAAAAATCAACGCAACTGCCCACTTTCTCGGAATTTATTGACAAATATTGTTATTTCTCATCAAAAAAATATTATTAATCACAATCAATTATAGCCTATATCAACAATATCATTCAGCCCATTCAGGAATAATGTGGTAGCTTTCTACTGATAAAAGAATTTTCAAAATTGGTTATATTTGAGTATTTTCTACAAACAAACTCACAAAATTACAAACTTTACCTACTTACTAAAAAAATTATGAAAATTATATAATTAAAAAATATACTCATTCCAGGAAATTTCTAAAAATAATATTTTGAAAAAAGTTATAACACTCCAAATTAATTTATGCATAAAAATATTGATATTTTAAAAAATTCTAAAAAATAAACAAATTGATTTAGATAAATATTTTTACCATCAAAATTTTTCTTTTAATTAAATTTACAAATTGGCTATTTTGAATTTTTCCAATTAAAATTTAATCAAATTTAATTTTTTTTATTTTTACTATTAAAAAATAAAAAAAAATTTTATATTGTATGTATAGCGGAAGTGTTTCTTAATAAAAAACAAAAAAAAAATTTTTAAATATCTAAAGAACAAAAGTTATTCTAAAAATCAGTTCTATCTGTTACACCCTGTATATAATTATTAAGTAAAATTTATTATTCTAGATAAATAAATAAATTTACCTAAATCACAATTTATAAAATAATTGTACATATACCTACTTTTGTTGTTCACCTAATTGAAATAATTTTAAGATAAATAAACCGTTTTTTTTATACGAAACAAATGAACGAACTTTTCCGATTTTCTGCTCAATTTTCTTAAAATTTACCGTTTAAAAACTATGAAAAAAAAAACATAAAAAAAAATATATGAATGAAATTGCTAAAGACGTTCTCAAGTTATTAAGTGACCAATGAAAATAGGGATTCATTTTTATATACAGATGATAGACAGATAAAATACATAATTAAAGTAGATCCTATCACGTTAGCAGTGTTGAATCCAGAAAATTTCTCTGGGGGAGGTTTTTGTCATTGGTGAATGGTGATACAGTCAGTAGATAGTTTCTATACTGGGAGTACGATATAAAAACATTGATAAAAATAAATTATATTTTATTGAACGCCATTAGGTGTGGTAATCGTAACGATTGTTGTGCATTTAATAAATAGGTACATTTTTTTGAAAATTGTTTTTGTGAGGGGGTGCGAAAGAAATTTCAGGGGGGGCATTTGCCCCCCCCCCTGAAGTATACCTGGATTCAACACTGCACGTTAGCATTTTATATTTACCTATAAGTAATAATAAATTGTCATCATTGATTAAAACAATTTATTTTAAACGCTGTTTTTTTTTTTTTTTTTTTTAATTACTCAGAATATAACTTATTTAGGTATTAACTCATTTTTTTAATTAGGAACCTACCTAAAATAATACATTGCAATATAACTGTATATGCATTTATAAAGCATTATTTTAATCTGTGAAATATTATTTATCAAACAATACTTAGGTTCCTACGAGATAATTTTCAGAATTATATAATAATATATTATGGCAATAAATTGTGCAGACGTATATAATAATATATACTTAGATAATGCTTTACTACGTAGGATATTGATGTAGCGAGGGATTTTGAATAGCTAATGCCTATATGGTAAATATAGAATATTGATTTAGGTATTATAATACAAATACTTACAATAATAATTATTTTATGATATTTTTACAATTGCTATGCTCACAACTAGGTAATTTATAATAAAAAAAAACAAACAAACAAACTGTGTGTCAGAGTTTATATCTGACACTCATTATTGATGTGTTAACTGTTAACATCTATTCTTTTACACCTTTTTTTGGTCGATTTAGATTTTTTTGGATTAATAATTTTATTAATTATTATTATTATTTTAATTATTTTTTATACTTTTTTATATTTTATTTAAAAGGCATTACATTGTAAAAATTATTGGTGGGAAACCATGACAATCACATCCGTTACACTATTTTCGTGACATTAAATTTTATTCTCTAAACCCATTTTTACACACATTCTTTTTTGGGTAGGTGGCGCTTAAAAATGTTAACACATCAAAAATATTAATGTTCCAACGTATTCAAATTTAAAATAATTGATAATGATAAATATCAACAAATATTAGGTATCTAAACATATTATATTTATATATTTTAATAGGTACCTTTCTATGTACTTTATTGAAATAACCTAGGAACAAAATTGAACATTTTTTTTTTAAATTCAACATTTTCGACATTATCAGTTTATATTCAATTTATTGATTTTAATTCAAACTTAATATTATGAACATATTATAGGTAGGTACCTATATGTACAATATACAAATACCGTTCTGTTTACTGTTAGCTGTTATACAAGGAATAATAACATAATTTCCAAAATTTAGAGATGCAATTAATATAATTTATGTATTTATTTGTGTGTTCATGCTCACAGTTTCACATAAAATAAACCCTTCATACTTACTAGGAAAACGATTATATACAGCTTGTTGATTTTCATTTATTGATGCCATTAATTCGCTTATGTGTGTTTGTTTGTATTAAATATAATTTATAATTGCGTATTTGCGTGTATAATGCCATGCAAATTTGAGTGATTTCATAGCTAAGGCACCTATCAAAACAATGAGAAAATTATATTATAATAACAAAATTAAAATTAAAAACAAAAACGATGAAATTGTTTTGCTGTATCTATAAGTATTGAGTATACTTTATCATTTTAATTGGTTAGTAAAACGCCATTATAGTATTTAATTTTTACTATTTTAATATATACAATATACATATATTATGTGTAATGTATATATCCTAGATGGCTAGACACATGTGTCATCTTAAATTCATTCTGTATTGTCACTGAGTCCCGCCATATAAGTTTAACTTTCATTACTTATCAAAATGTATAGTAATCATAGTAATATAATCCTTCTGCCTATACATAATCGTGTGCCGAGTAATTTCATTTCATCGCTCGCTCCATGTAAAATATATTATACAACAACATTTTATTTCAATATACGTACTATACTCGGTATAACTAAGTGTCTTATCTAATATTATTAATATCTAAATCCTCTCATATTCCTCTGTTTGGTATTAATCTGTCACTATTACAGAGATAGATAACGTTTTAATTGTTACCTACCACGTAACAGGTGTGTTAAATTTTAATTAAATTTTAAATCATTGCATACTTATGAAAAACGAAATTCCAAGTCGAAACAGTCTGTCACTCAACTATTAGCATATGTTTCTAAAACGCATGGATATTTTATCATATATTTATTATGTTAGTATGGTAATTTACTTTTTTATTAGAAATACGGTAAATTTAAATCAATTTGACTAAAAACCAAATCGTAGGTATATTATAATATAAAATACTAATTATTATAATATTTTTTCATATACAATATTACTAGCTGTTATTAACTAATATTTCAATACCAGCGTACAGAAGAACAGTCTAAATAGATTCGTGGAACAATACTTACCATTTATATAATCTATTTAGTTCAGTAATTCAGTTATAACTTATAAAATAACTTAAATTAATATAGATGTTTTAAAAAATGTGTTGATTATAACATAAATGATAATATAATAATAATTAATTTTTAATGTCATACATTTTCAAGCCCTATGGATAATAATTTTTCAGTTGCAACAAAATAACTATAATCATCGTTATATATTATATAATTTAAATATTTAACTTCATCGATATTTTATCTTCAATAAAATCTGTATATTTTGCATATTATATTATTTATTTGACATTTTTAATTTTCTTTAAGAAAATCTTAAAAGAATCCTTGTATTAAATTGACATGTTTTAGCTAATTTAAAATTGCATTCATTTTTAACTATAAAATATTTTACACATTTTAGTAAAATTGACAGATTTTGTAAAAATGTTCACTTCAAATCATTATGAAAAATAATTGTTGATATATACTTCGATATTTTTAAATATTTATGTGAACAACGTGGGAGATATTTATTAAGCTTTCATATTTTTTTACAACAAATAAAAATTTTATCACATATACAAAAAAAACTTAAGTAAAAAATTTTAAAACTCTATGTTACATACCATAAAAATTGTCATTTTTTTGAATATTTCATCGTTTTGAAAATATCAACTTAAAATATTTAGTAAAAAAAATTAGTTTTACCAATAAAGTAATTTATTTTTGAATAAAAACAAAATCTAGTTTGCCAAAAACTGGTTTTGTGTAAAATTATCCTGTTCCATCTGGAGGTCCTAAATTATTTAAAAAATTATTGAGACCATAGTCAGAGTAACTATAGTAAATATTGAAGCATTTTTACTAGAAATAAAAAAACGAAATTAATTTAAAATACACTATCATCGCTTTGCTAAAAATCTAAAAACAATGATACTTACACTTTACACTTTTTATAAATAAAAAAAGCTTTCTCTCAAAATATTTCAAAACTATAATTAAAAATGTATTAATAATTCTTAAAATAAATAATTGAATGAGTATAAAAATGCATCAAAAATTAAATAAATAAATGATATAAAAATACTGAGATCGTTATTTTATTGAAACAGTTATGTATTTTATCAAATATTTTATTTAGTTAGATTTTACCATACTGAAATTAATTCATACGTTTCGATTATACTTTCTATAGCGATAACCATTAAAAATAGTATTATTAAGTTTATTTTATATTTTTTTATTATAAAACAAATATTTATAATACTTACAGGTTTTTCAATCGCTAACAAAACCTCACAATGAATTATATGTAAATATCAATTCAAAGTGAAAATAAATTACAAGACAGTTCCATACATCTATAATTTTAGATTTTAAACATATTGTAATTAATTAACCATTTTCTAAATACATTTAGGAGTTAACAATATATATTAAAAATTATATAAATCTAACCTAACTAAGTATCATACTATATTATATTATTGATCAATTAATAATATTGATAAATCCCAGACCCTGTCGAAAGAAAATTATTATTTATAATTAATATCTTAGAATTCGCTGATCAGTTGAAACTGATAATAATTGTTATTCAATGGCCTTTGTATAAAATATTAATGATTGGTGTACAGCATATCAAAAAATCCATACTGATGAAAAGTGTACGAATTATGTTAGTGAAGGCTGGGTGAATCAATCAATAACAAAACCAATAAGGGGGCAAGGAATTATGATCGATAAGCTGGGCTATCAGTCAGAATCTCGGATACTTCACAATATTGTTGTTCACCTTAATCGTCCTACCTATTATATTTAAAAATATTATAAATGTTTTTTTTTCTATGCACTCTGTTATTTTTGTATAATTATTTATTTATTTTACCAATATATATATATTATATGTTCAAACATAAAATGATGTCGAGAAAAATATATGTTCTGGTTTTAAAAAAATAAATCTGTACCATTAGATATAACACACTACACACTTGAATAGAAAAATAATAGTATTTTATTATATATAGTGTGCATATATCACACTATGTTGCCATATAACAATATATAAGTATAATAAGCTTGCTTAAAAATGCCAAAAATCAGAATTATTTAAATAAATGCATATGATTAAAGGTTTTATATATATAAATATATATATATATATAAAAGATATAACGTGGGTATGGGTATGCTTCGTGATTCGTTCTGTATACCTATAGATATATATGTGTATAATATTATACTGAATGAGGACGGATGGAAATAAAACATAATATAGTCGGGCAATATTGTGTGTGCGTCCGCGATGCGTGTGTGTACGCGTATCGACAAGGACTACAGTGCGAATTCCCCGACGAGCGTATGTAATATATGTTTAATGTATATTATATATATATGTAAATATGCATATATAACAGCGGCGTGAAGACAAAAGGGCTCGCCGTCGAAGCATTCGAACAAACGGCCGATTGTGCGTGTAATAGAAATTGATGGGTTGCCGCTTTCCGCCTTCACCGCCGTTCGCATTCGCGCCTTGTATATATATATACGCTTTTATATTATCCAAAAAGCTTCTTTTCCTATTTTTTCCCCGTTTTTTGTTTAACGCGCTCGTATAAGTATAATATATGAATACTACATACCGCGCTAAAAACGTCGTTTCTCGATATTTTTCACCAATATCGGAGGTTTTTTTTTTCGTATACACGTATATTTGTTTACATAATATGTAATACATTACACATAAGGGGGTATAGTTGTAACGTATAGGTACATAACATAATAAATACTATTGTGTGCGCCTATATAAGATCGACTGCGAGAACCTATAATATTATAATATGCACTATTGCTGCTGCCGAGTGTACATTTCCAGACTCTTCGTTCGTGCATTAACTGCAGTACGATCGGTTTCAAAACGAAATTTGCGATAATGAAAACTGCAAAATGATTTGATCAGTTAATGTCGTCACCAGTGATAATATCTTTAGGGCACGCGATGTTTTGAACTGCTCCAATTTTCGTCCAATTAGAGTCACTATATGACCAATACAGACGGTGAATCGCACACCATCGCCGCGTACTTCAGTATCACCTTTATGTACAGTTTGAAGACGGTAACTTCTGTTAAACTTACGCAGTGTTGTGTTAAGATTTGAGTAAAGGACTGCCCGGGACGCTTTAGCGATTTTTGTGTTATTTTTTAACACGGGTGTTGAAGGAAAAATGTCTGTCAATTCTGACACGATAATAAGAAGTTTAGTTGAAAAGGTTCCGTGTAAAAAGAAAAAAAATCATCGTAACAGACCGATTCTCGGAGTAACACAATAATAAAGCGTTTAGGAAAAACATAATTTTTTTATCATTTCCTATTTATTTGAAACGACTTTCTTTTGTATCTTAGCGTTGTTGATCATTTGTTTTGACTTAAGAATTAATATCGTGTCACCGAACACAATCTTGAAAACGGCACAATCTCAGTCAGTTTATTCACAATTCCTTTATGCAATTAAATTAAATATTCTTTTTCTACAAATTGTTACCGTGGCTCCCAACCACGGGGGTGTGACACGCGAATTTCAAGTTAGCGCATGGCAATTATTTATTTGATCTTTTTACGAAATAACTTGTTTGTTAATAATTAATTTATTCCTTTATGATCTGTTCACTGAATATCCAGCTGATTAAAATTCAAATAAAATAAAATCACGTATATACCTACAACCTTCTATACGACGCGAGACGTGACATTTAGATTTGTTTTTATGTTTTAATGAAACTACTCGGAAATCTATAATTGGTGTAAATTATTTTCCCCAGTGGGATTATTATATAATCGTATAAACTTAAAAATAATTTTTTATAAAATTACTACTAGGTACTTAGATAATAATTTTTTCGTGTTAAATGTACTTACGGCAATTATTAAAAAAAAATAGCATAATATAGCTATGATTATTGATATTCACACGTCTTGTCGTGTATTCAACTAATATATTTTAATAGTTTTTAATGCAATAGAAAAATCAAGAAATCATTAACCAATTTTGTAATAGGTATAATATTTTAGTTTTAGCTGAATTCAATAGTTTATTTAAAATATAGCAATGAAGATGGAGTCCATCTAAAAATTACTATGTTTTCCTGAGATACAGGATAAATTAGAAACATGGTTGATGGTATTTGGTATAGTTGAGGGTAGTAAGATACAATAAAGTTTTATTTTTCAGTTTCAAAATATGCTATAGGCCTATACAATGTGCAAATTTGACGTTTTCCTTCTTAAAAGTGTTCATATCTAAGTTTGGTTTAAATTATTGAAAATATTTTTATGACTATATAAAGTTATGATGATAATGACTTTGATAACAATGGCTGACTCCGGTAAGATTAAGAAAAACATATATACCTAGTATAATCAAACTAATGTGTTATATTATATAAATATCACTCTTTTACGACTCCGTATTGGATTCTGAGTAGAGAGAGGTATACGTATTTTTGTCTTAAATTTATGTAAGTACATATTAAACACCGAATCGCGTAAAATAAAATAAGTATAATATATTATAATCTAAATTATTAATTATATATAATATGATCTATATTTTTATATTACATATTATATTGTTTTAACTCCATATTAGTATAAGTAAAAAACCTAAATTATTTTATTTTTTTGAATTGTTTGTGTATTAATTATAGTGCAAATGGTTCAGCTGATTGTGTTTATGACCAATAAAACAAAAACAAGGCAAAATTAAAAATTAATTTGTAGATTAAACAGTTAATAGATCAATACTAGCACCTATATTAGCTGTTAACTTTAGCTATAAAAATAATTAATTAAATCTAGATAATTAAAAAAATGGTTTAACTTAATTAAATTATTGCGGCATCTTAAATTTTCAAATAATTTATCTAAATAAATAATTGTTAAGATATTTTTTTTTTCAAAAAACAGAACGTTATAATTAAAAACTACTGACCTATTAATTATTATTGAAACCACGAACAAATATTTTGTGGTTAATCAATGTTATTTACCTATAGATGTTCTACAGTCTTATATATGTTATGTACTATTTCAACTTCAATATGATATTCAAACTTATTATAAGCTGCTTTTAAAACATGATTAGCGAATAAACATCAGTACTTTTATAAGTTTTCATTCCGATAAACTATAATCGATGTTTAGTGTCGAAATCGGTACGAAATAACTAAAAAAAAAAACATTAATAAAATGTGATAGATCATAATAAATTATAAATAATTATTGTTCATTACTTCAATTTCGATAGATCTATCATTTTGTGGCTGGTTACTTCAGCAGATGTATGCTTTATCGATTGAACATGCATTAGTTCCTTCGTATAGTTCCATCTACCATTGAAATAATTCATCATCATATTTGACTTATGTCTATCATAACGAGCGCCAGCTTCACGCCTTCTTTGTCGATGGTATTTCTAGTTTTCCATTCATCAGAGTTGTCTACTCTATAATAGCACTTAAAAAAACTTGCCCAGATCCAGTATCAATTTTATAATTACCAGGGTGAATAGGTATGCAGAAAAACATTTAATTACAGAAAACAAATTTATAATTTGGTTGACTATATGAACAATATCCATTTAACCAAAGAGTTTAAATAATTCATAAACTATACTTGTTCGGAGTTTCGAGCTTTTATCTCAATAATTCAAAATAGTACTAAAGACCTCAAGTCTCAACAATTTAAAAACGAAGTATTTAAGAACATTTGGAAATTTAAAAAATCAGATTATGAATAACTGTAATATCGTCATCTATAGTTCCTATATATTGTATAACACTAATAAATAATTAAAAAAATACATATTACTGCTAGGAATCCAAATTTTTAAACGAAAATAAGTTGAAATTTATCGAGTTAATACTAAAAATGGTATCATGGTAAGTACTTATTATTCAGTATATATACTATAACAATATCAAAATAAACGATATACATCATGTGAATGTTTAAAATAGTGTACATCATTGCACATCATTTTATATATGTTTGGTATTAACTATAAATATTTAAGCAGATTTCAATGAAAATCGTGTGAACATTTGTCAGTCAATTTTAATCTGGATTGTATTATGGAAAACGTTAAATACACTGTTTTAAAATATCGAATAGAACATGGTCATAAATAATAAAATTTAAAAAAGTAGGCATGAGGGTACTGTTCTGCTATATATTAGGTGTTTAGTGAATCACAGAGTTATGGGCATGTTAAATTTGTATTCACTGATATATCTTTGTAAAAATAAAACGGTTCTAAGCACAGACAGCCTGTCACCCTATACATAGGTCAATGATCTCACTAAGTATATTTTGTAATAAACTTTTTTGATAAAGTTATTTAAATCGCTTATATTACGGCAAATTGATGGTTTTTTCAAAAATATTTCAAATATTTCAATAACTGTATTATTGGTATTTAATTATTATAATTTATAACATATTACAATTATTATATTATCAACTTAGATAACTCAATATGTAATCACATAATACAATTGTAATTATGTAAATACTGAAAAAAGTAAAAAAAGATTCGTAAAATAATACAAAAATGTTAATGAGCGTTAAATATTATAAATTATAACAAATTATTAAAACTATTATTTATATTATTAAATAAGTAATTTCGTCCAAATTTGAATTAAAAAGGTCTATAAAAATAATTTTCTTTGCATATTATTCTCGATATTATTAGATTTTATGGTTCCAGTATGAACTACTTATAAAGAATCTTTCATTAAATGCAGTTCAAAATTTAGATAAAAAAAAAAAGAAGTTTATATGAATTGCTAACTGCTAACTATAAAATAATTTTTTGAAATTTTGATGAAGTTCGATGAATTTTGTCAACATTTATTTTTCAAGTGCAAATACAAAAAAAAATTCTATGTATTTTTATAAATATTATATAGACATAAAAAATTTATGTGGTAGCTTGTTCATTCATTCATTTATAAAGATTTAAACTAGTGAATAATTATTTCTGATCAACATCAAAAAATTATTTGATGGGCTTGATACTTTCACATATTATATGATGAAATAGTTAATATATATTTTATAGTTTGTACTAACTAAGTACTATACTATATTCGGAATAAGATCGTACCTCGGTGAACGGTCACATAATGCTGATCGGTCGAAAGTACCGCACCGTACTATAAGTATTAAGTACATTTTAAATTATGTGTTCACTTAAGCTGTCGATCCAATAATAATACGATTGACGAAAGCTCGTGGGGCTAGCGCTGCGGAAGAAGCCCATGCGCAGAAGTTAGCCGCCAAGGTACGATCTCATTCCGAATAGAGTATAATCGTCTACACATTAAAATGCACAAGCGGATAACGTGTATATTATAGGTTAATTATCACTGTTTAACTTTGAAATCATCATTATAAAAGTACACAAACTATACTATATTAAACTCTAAAATCATACATTTTTACGTATTGCAAGTAACATTACTAAGTCAAAATAAAAAATATTTATTAATTTTTGAACTATTGTTATCGATGACTTTAAACCATTGATTTCTTTAAATGTTGTATTATTGCCTTTTATAATTTATATATTATCCATTTATGCATAACCAACTCCAAAATCATCATATTCATGCCATAATATTACATACCCATTATTAGATTAATAGGTATAGCTAATTTTAATGTAAACTTACCTATAAGTATTATATTTTTAATACCAACTTACTATATACACCAGATCGGTGGTAAATCTCTTCATGCAACTCGTTTATTCAATACGATCGTTCTATTATCGCGGTTTTTTGTTAACGAAATTATATCTTCATGTGCAGTTTTTATTTTCAACGCGAATATATTACTTATGAGTAGACCATATTGGCCTCGTACAATCATCAATTCTTTATAGAAGCGTCATTATTTTACCTTTTTTTAAGGGAATGTACGGCGGTAACAATTACTAAAAAGTATTAATAATCCATTAATCCTCCAACACATACTGATAAAACAATTAATATATATATATTATGTATTATGTAAATTGTATATATATGTATATATAATGAATTCACATATTGTTAACTATAAAATACATTGTTCCTTTTTTTTTTTTAATATATAATCAATCATTATATTGAATTATATGTATAATATCATCTTTCCAGCTGTATTATAGAATATCACTTTTTGGCTTTTGCTTATAAGCTTTTAATTCTTTTAATAGCTAGCTATTTGAAAAGTACATTAGTCGTTATGAATAACAATTGAAATTAGCCATTAGGATTATAAAAGGAAAGGAGAAAATAATGTATGTGGTACCTACATTTATACATGTATATTTTATTATATATTATTATTTTAAACGGTCTAAATCAGTAAAAAATCGGTTAAAATTGTCATGCCCAAAAGTTCGTACACCATAAAAAAAACTGAAATGATGCTCCTGCACTACCAATACCAACAAATTAAAAAATTCACATAGGAAAAGAGGTTTTTTCTGTTTTCTTTTGAAATTTATCCGACAACCTTACTTAAGCTATTTTTATCGTGCAAATTGTCAATCCAAGGGACCTGTCACACCTAGTACTACGATCATCATCCTTCTACTGCGTCAAGTGTGAAAATCACTTCTCAGACATCTGTATCAATAATAAAACTACGAAAGCAGAAAGTGCAACCTGAAGTAATCACACTTCTAATTACAAAAGATTTCTAATGAACAAAGTTGATCTCAAGTTCTGTTAAATTAATAAGTTAAACTATTAAATTCGAAATAAAAAATACATGACACCTTTTCTCAATTCTCATCTGGTCTGACCATCCAAATCTCCATCGTATACCATTCATTGCTTCTGACTCCAAAAATATCAAACTATCTAATATTATACTATATCTACATTTCTTTCAAAACCTACCACGTTAATTAATCCTATTCTTCCACTCCTTACTGTGTATGTCTACATTATACAAACAATATAATCCATTGTTTATTATTTTTTTCTTTCTCATTATTTTTAATTATTATTAACGTCATTATACTCATTAGAATACGTTTTTTCTACCTGTTCGCTTTTAACTAGGCTTTGATTTTGTATAATTTATAGTTTTAT
Source organism: Aphis craccivora (assembly GCA_009835225.1). Taxonomy (NCBI): domain Eukaryota; kingdom Metazoa; phylum Arthropoda; class Insecta; order Hemiptera; family Aphididae; genus Aphis; species Aphis craccivora. Next base: position 141,971 of record VUJU01000052.1, read on the forward strand.
ACTAATATTGCACATTTTAATATTATAATAATAATTGTTCATTATTATATAAATTGTATTTTATGTAAGTTGTATTATACAATATTGTAACTGTTTAATTATAATATTATCATTAGGTATAAATTACTGAGATAAAGTTGTATTACTGATATTATAATAATAAAAGAAAATCCCTATAATATCCCAATTACCATTCAGTTCTTTCTTTTCTTTTCTTTTAATAAAAGTTTTCGATAATAAATATAATAAGTATAGTTTTTCAATACAGAAAAATAGATTAATTAAATATAAGTTTAAAGGAATTATAATTTTTTTTTTTTTTTTGTTCTTCAACAATTTAATCATTTAAACAAAAACAATATAAATACAATTAATCTATAAACAATTGGTTTGTCTACCTTCTATAAGCATTAAGCAACCTTCTATTATACCATACATACATACCTATAGTACACAACATACATCTGTGTAGAATTAATTAGAGATCGAAATTAACCATGGGATTTCAAAAATGTTTCATATTTACTTACAGTTTTTATTTTCGTTTTAAGTACCTAGTAGTTGTATTAGTATAATATAAATAAGTATACACAGTTGTCAGTTACAGTCTTAAAGGAATATGTTATACTAAATTATATTATACAAGATTATTGTGACCTTTTTCCTAATATTTATAAGCTCAGAATGCCGATTTTTGTATTATGTATATCAACTAACATGTATGTCTGTCTTAAATAAAATTATTGAATCAATACGTAAAAAACCTAATGTATAATTCAAGACGCTATACAACAAAACTATAATATGTCAAGTACAATTTACAAACAGTAACAATATCTGTCCTTTGGTACATACCACATATAATTGTTTGACGTGGAATCTGTAATATTCAATAAACTCAACCATAGTACCAATGTCACTCATTGAAGTACTAACACAGGCACACATAATATTATAATTTATAATAAAATAATTATTTAACACACTATCTTAGTGTACAGCATAAACTGAACGACTTAAAAGCAATAAAAAATGTTCATAAAGTCAATTTATAGACCATTATTGTTTTTATTGCATTCATATAATAGAAGAGTTAATGCTGTTTCTCTGCACTTAACGAGCTCCTGTTATCAGAACCTTGAATAAACAATAAATTATTTGTATATACACGTACAATAATAAGGACGAGCTTCGTTTAAAATAACATTATTTACATTGATGTGTTCCTCGACTGCAGTACCTACACTCCACGCCATAGCCAAGTTTCAATTATTCTAATTCATTTATTTATACTAATAAATATATAATTTACAAATAATTTAATAGGTACAATATAAAATTATTCTTATTTCCTTAAAGTGTATAAATGTTTTTATTTTTTTTTTTACTTACTTACGACATACAAAATATGTGAAGTAAATAACCGAAATGATGTAAAATTATCATTTTTAATACTAATATTTAAATAATTGCAAAATATAAAACAAATAATTTTTAAAATATGTATATAATCTTATACAGTCTAAAGAAAATATTTCCAATATCGAAAAATTCATATTTTTCAAAACAATAAATCAGCATTATTTAGAATTACCTATTTTTTTCTTTAAAGACCTTTTGAAAAGTTTAACCACTAACAAACCTTATTTAAATTACCTATACCTACATACAAAATACAAAGCTTGATGCTTCCAAAATATAATATAGTATTAGTATATCACTATATTTAGATACTAATTATTGCATATATATTATATTATAGTAAAACACTTAATTTGAATTAATTTAAATTTATTAAATATAAAGATAAATATTTTGCTATTTTAATAATATGGATTTTAAAAAAAAAAACTAAATAATTTGACACTAATATGCATAATAGTGTATGTGAAACAAACAATGGCTATAGGATAATATTTCATTTAATGTTAATTATCTATATTTATTTGTCCTCAAATCATAAACAGTGATATGTTATTACAAACTAAATAAATTTTATTATTTAACGAGAAATAATTTTTATACATTTTTACATTTTTTCCGTCTTAACACTACAAACACTGTAGTATCGATTTTCAAATATGTAGATTTTGTCTTATTTTTAAAATTCAGAATACTTTAAAATTAAAAAAGTAATATGAGATGCAAATACCCTACCCAACATCATAAAGTGCAATGTTATTAGAGTTTATATCTAAAATTGATAGCAAATCATTTTACTAAAAAAAAAAAAGATTTCGAACCAAGTGCATTAACCTAATAAAATCATTAATTTGAAATACCCCCTTATTAATTCATAATTATTTGAAGACTGATTGACAATTTGTATTTACACTTGAAAAAACAAATATTTAAAACATGGTATTAAAAAAATTTAAAGTAAGATTTCGCAAAAAATATTTTTAAACTTTTTTTTAACCGAATATTGCTCACAAAGAATACTTAAAAAAACATTTGAAAAATCAAAATATTTCTCACTTAATTCAAAATCAAAATCATGAAGTATTATTAAAAAATAAAATCATTGGGTAGCATAATCAAAACAATAAATTCTTATTTTAATTACTATCTACACATAAAATAATGTAAAAATAAATAAATAAGCAATGCAATTATACTATTTTAATACCTAACCAAGACCTATATTTGATTACATTAACATTATCATTATCTAAACCCAATTATTTATTATTTATTAATTAAATACTTTTTCTAGTAAAGAAATTGTAATATTATTATTGAAAAAATTGTTTGGTTACCTTGGTTACCAAAAATGTATACTGTCTGGTCCGTCTGTGTTCAAAATTGTTTATCGTCATATGCGTACAATTATTTATCATTGAATAAAAATTTAACACCAATTATTGCCTATTCCATGACAAGGTACTTTTGACTTTTACTGCACAGCATAAAGGTTACTTACATTCACCCTTATTGATGTCTTTGATAAAGTAATATTTTTTAATTTATGATATCAATAAATATTATTATGTAGGTAGTTACTTATCAAACGACACATTACAAGAGCTATATCTATGTAAAATGTAAACGACCCTTTATAATATTAAGTATAAATAAATCTTAGTTTGTTAAAGTTTATACAACGATATAGCCATATAGTAGCATACCTAGTTATTAGGAATCAAGCGATAGAGCACAAATTCCTTTGAGCATTTTTTTTTTGTTTATTTATATATATATATATATATATTTATATATATATTATATAGAGTTATCTAGTGCCCACATTTAGAAACGATACCATTAACGTAAATATGTTGACTTCCCTAAAACGTTTATAACCTTGAATATAAACATAAGCCACTATCAATAAATAGGTTTATGGAATATGCTTTAAAGTGGGTAGTATAATTTGTAATAAAAAAAATAAAATAGACAAACAATTGCATTTGAAAAATGTATAAAACGTAGGTACATGAAATCAAATTATAATAGATATAAGAGAAGATTTAGATTATAACGTTCTCGTTTTACACTTAAGCTCAAAAATCAACATAAAATAAACTATTATTATATTGAAACAAACTCTCCTAGTATAATGTAAACTACAAACATAATATTTAAACTGAAATTATTATTTAAAATAATATCTTGCTTATCATTAACTGAATCATCGATTGAACTGACGTTTTAATTGGCTAAACTAAATTTTGGTAAAAAGAAAAGATTACACATATATATATATATATATATTATACGAAATTATTAAATATTATTAAATATATAATATAAAAATATAATATTACCTAATATTAATATTATTATTTTTATTATTAAATTATTATTATTATTATATTATTTTTTATTATTATTATTATTATTATTATTACATTTTTTTTTTTTTTACAGTTCTTAATGAAATGCTTCAAGTGCAAATATTGTATCAAAGAATAACACGTCAGCATTTTTATACTAAATATATGCATATAATATTATAATACGTAGGTATATACCAGATACCTATATATGATATATTATTTGCAATTATTTACGTATTTATAAATAATTCTGTTGAAAAAGTAACAGCTTAAGATAATTACCTAAGTATTCAAAAATATTTGATTAGTAATCAGATAACTATTAATACACCAAATTCAACGTATCTGTTCAGGACAACTGACTAAAATATTTTTATTTACAAAACAACTATTTTAAAGGTTTTAACTAATATAAACACTCTTTTTAATATCAACAAAAAAAGAATATAAAAAAACCGTAATCCTTCAAGAAAATAAATTATAAAAATATCCCTACCGAATAGTTATAAAACACATTTTCATGATTTTGACATTTAGTTTTAATTATATTTAGTGATATTCCTTCAAATTTTAAAATGTTTATAAATTTAAAATAATAAGCAATAACTAATGACTTTCAGTATAATAACCTATGGATAAAAAATAAATTAAAATTCATATTCATCAATAACTAATTTCATACAATAACAATAATTGTTATAATGATTTGAGAACTATTTATATATAATATAATATTTATATTAACATATTAAGTACGCTATACTTTATTGATCGGCTACTAAAAAATTTCAACATTAAAAATTACATCGACAATAATAAAAGTATAAAACGCCTTCCCCTTATAAATTAGAATATAGAAACCAGCTATAAAGGCTTTCACGGTAAGTGTGTAATAACATTTTTACATTTATTTCATCATACCTATCAAGAAAAATATTTAATATATCATTTTTCTTTATATATACATAGTATACGGTATTATATTATATTTTATACATTACATACCTGTATATTATAAACAGTATACCTGAGTTGACTGTAAAGTGTAATATTATACCCATTATATAGCTACTGTCGCATGTCGTGTCTCATATTTGTTTTATATCAAAATAATCCAGTAAATCATTGTATTACCTGTTCATAACACTAAAAAAAATATATAATATTATATCATCACACATATTATAATTCATTTTATATACAATATGCATTTTTGATATTTATATAAATATTCAAGATATAAAAAATAATACTTATTTGTATATTGAATAAATGGATATTAATTATTTTTAAAAGCATGCAAGATGCAACACAATATAATTTCTATTCATAAACTATATTCATGGTAAACTATAAAAGTAAAAAGGATTACAAAGGTTTCTTTTTGTCACCGCATATACAGTCAAAATAGTAATCTTAAATCTCGGGACAACCTTTGTGTGACCTTTCTATAATAACCGTTTATTTAACATTTATTGACAAATCGATGGGACATTTATATGAATGATATAAAAGCTACCGATTGTTGCGTTTAAGTCATAATATTATTGTAGAAAAAATATTCGTTTACCACGAGTTAAACAATATCTACAAATAAATATTCACATGATCCAAAAATTGCAATAGTTTTACACTTCATTTCAAAAAAAATATACGATACATACAATAACATAATGAGTAGGGCTCGGATTTTAAAGCATAATAAGCAATTAAACATCACACGATTTTTTTTAAAAAAATATGATAAAAAATAAACACGAACTAGTTATAAAAATTAATATAACAATTTGAAAAATTAATTTAAATTTACAAAAAAAGTATTAATTATCGTGTATTTTTCTAGATTTTCAGCAATATAACTGACTATTTTTCGACAGAATATTTTTATGCAAAGAAAACGAATTCTCTACATCCACTAAAGTGATCGGTGCATACTTCATACAAAAGATTTCAAATGACAACACTAAATCTTAAATTTTGAAATGGTTGATATCGATGTTATAGACATACTGACCTTAAAGATATTGCTTGCTATAATAATATGTAAACCGATAATCTATACGTTTAATACATTTAATAAACAAGCCGATAACGAAAACAATAATAATCCAATACATATTACGCATTCTGGATTTTTACGTTTCTTATTAATTCAATTTTGTATTATTACTATAGCAGCATAATAAACATATAAAAAATCCACAGCTGGAATAATTGAAAAACCACAAAAAAGCATTTACATTGAAAAAAAAGCAAAAATAAATCGGTTTATTTGGAATCAGAATGACATGCAACGAATTCATGTACACAAATTAGATTTCTATCTTAAATATATAGAAAAAGAAGTATATGCTTTAAAATCCTAGCCCTAATAATAAGTAATTATTTTAAATATAATTTACAGTAAATATTATTTTGCATCATCAGACTGCTGTGCAGTCGAATAAATTATAAGGAAATAATAATAATAATAAATACCTACTCAAATATTGACTTGTCACCACGCGTAGTGTCTATATAAATATTGCAAATAGACTCATCGATGATTTATTTTTATTTACTCGGCCTGTGCAATGAAAACACGGATGGTCTGCGTGCGTGCCGTCGATTCTTGTAAAGTGCACTCGACGACCTCCTCCCATCCAATCGCTGATAGGATCGGTGCTCACCCAAACAATGACAGTATTATTACGCGATTGACGACAAAAAGGTAATGAGTCCTTTTACTCTATAGACGTCCACATCGAGCGGCGGGCAAACAACAATGAACGGATTGATGGATGGATGGTATTTCCGAAACGAATGTGCGGCGTTGAGTATTATCTGGACAAAGGACATTCGTCCTATGCAAACGGATTGATCGATTAGAATTGCACGCGTTCTATTTTAGGCGCGCAAAGGTATATTTCGAAACGTATATCTTGCAAATCGCACAAAAGAGGTTAACGATATACGTATCTAGTCAATTTTCTCACGGTCGATAGAAACCCTTAGCAATACGACAAAAACATTATCAACCATGCGACATCCGCCTGCACTACTGCACCAGATGCACTAATAACCAATTAGTGACGAATGATACAATTGTCATATACAGTAGGCATATCTACTGAGTCCCGAGTGCATACGAAAATAATAATATTATCTTTTGTGCACTTGTCCTGAATCATAAAACAAACAACGTAAGTCGACTATTTTGGCGAGCACTGAGCTGTAATACTTACACTTTGTGCAGCAAGCATGATACTGCGTCGTATATTATATTATAATTTATACAAACCGTTAATAATTTTCATTGACATAATTCAATGGTTATCATAAAATAAATTCGATTATTTAAACCATTGTAAATTAATATTTTAGACAGACGATCAAACGTCCAATACAGGTAACACGTTTAAGGTGGATTTTGAGCGTTAAACTTACACAAAGGTTGTGTTTTACATTTTAGTTAAGCCACAACAAATGCTACAGCTAAATACCGGATAAGTGCGATCGTTCACAATTTATCATATTATTACAATATTGTTTATAATTCTAGGTACTATACATTTTCTTGAAGCTACAACTATTGTGCAATAACAATAATATCGACTTAAATCAATAATCTTTAATCTTTATAACATCTCAATGGAAATAAATATAAAATATGTAAAAGCATTATTTTGATACTGTAACTGGAATAACGTTTTTAAATTAGTAAATTACGTTGTATTTATAGCTTATACTTATTCAACATCAAAATAAATTATACATAGAAAATCCATCAGAGTGGTTTCCGTACAATTATATAATAACTGATTCTTAAAGCTCACATATAACGACTTCATATGCACTGCAAATATCAATGAACCTTTTATTCGTGCATTTTACATGTCGGTGATTAGCTGTGTTTGCAATTTTCTTACTCGGCAGTATACCGTCGATACGCTCAGCTAATCGAAAATACCCATCAACTTGCTTTATGCCATGGCACGCAGGGTAAGTCACAGAGTAAACATAATTGCATTTAGTGTAAATTAGCAAAGTGAAAAGCATCATTATAATTTATAGGACATGACACTCAATTAATTAGTATTTTTTTTTCACGTGATACTAAAACTTGTACCTTCTTTTTTTTCTTTTTTTTTTAAAAAAAAAAAAGTGAAAAAATTTTGTTTTATGTGAATAAAATATATTTAAATGTAGTTTAAATTATTATAATGTATATTCAATTAAGATTACAAATAATTTTATCGTATCCATAAATAAGTATTACAATTATTTATTAATCAATGATAATATTTTAATATCTGACGAGTTATTTATACATTTATAATTAATGAGTAATTAAAAAATTTAGACATCTAAATGATATAAAACCTAGAAAATATTGCTTGTTAAACCATCTAAAATTAAACGAAAAATTGGTTTCAAGACTTTTACTTTATTGCGCTTAAGTTTTTCACTTTTTAGCTTTATTGACATTTGATACCAATCACTTATACTTGCTCGAATGATTTCAACGAATTTTATGGAAACGTTACAGCATTTATTTTACTTCAATTAACACAAATAATATAACCATAACAAGAAATGTAAGGAAAACTTTTGATACTTATGTGAATACCTACAAATAACATTTAACACTTAGGGACTTAATTACCGTTAAATTAAGGGCTGCATTTTAAAAACTTACAAACTCAATATTATAATTTAAAGAAAAAAACGTGGTGACAGACACAAAAATAAAAAAAAAAAAAAAAAAAAAAAAACACACATCATTGTAAAATCAATACATTCTTCACTCCGTTCAGAATCTAAAATATAGTTAACCCTAGAATCAGTTGTATTATAAATACTGTATAATGTATAATACGTGCAATAATATGAAAACATATCATTCATGCCTTTAAATTGCTTATGTGTACTGGTATACTGCAGAATGTACTACAACACTATGTAGTTATAATTGTATTCTTAAATATATTTAAAAAAAAATTATGGTAGTATATATTGTAAAAATGAGCCCTCTAGTCACAAAAGTAACATACTATAGCATGCGTAGCTAAATAGCCTATTTAAGACGCCGTGAATTCATAATTTTACTAATGGCATAAATAACAATATTATCTATACTTAGAAGCGTGTTAGACAGGCATAAAGTCCAAAATTGTATATTTTTCTATATTTACAGTGATTCTTATTCATAACGCAAAGTATAAAATATTTTTTTACAAATTATGTAATTTTTGAAATTAAATATTAAACACGTTTTTCAAAGCATAAAAAAGAGGTAAGCTTTTTTTTAAAAAAAAAAAAATTTAAGTAATAATTTAATATAAATCTACACCCATCGTTATTTCAAGATTATATGTCGTTTAAATTTATCTGCATGCATTTATTTCATTAAAGACATACGTTTTATAACTATATCTTTTGTTTGGGGAGAAATTTCATTTTTTTCAAACATGTTTTACAACTATTTAAAAATGATTAAATAACAGGACGTGATAAAGTAACATAATAATTTTATAATACATAAAATAATTTTGTGTAGTCTAACATGCTATTATTTTTTTAATAACCTATCAGACATTTTATGATTATGTACATAATATTCAATTTCATTATTTTTGAATCTATGTGATAACGAAAAATTAATTTATTCACTACACCTAATTTTATTATAAATAGTAATTCAAATGTGTGTGATCCAATAAAATGTTTCAAAACAAAAAAATACTAACTTAAAATGATATACAATAGAAAATAAAATATAAAAAATAAAAATATATATATTATATATACCTAGGTCCTTATAGGTACTATAATATCAATATAGTCATGTACATATGCTTATAGAACAAGTATTACTAAAAAAAGACTCGACGACAGGAAATTACCTATTAAATATAAATGGATAAGAAAGAATTCATAAAAAAAACCATTCAGTTATATATTATTATTATAAAAAATATGTTAAAAATATAATATATATTATATATGGGAATCGTATAATATAATGATAAAAATATATATTATATAATAACCCTTAGATCCTTAATAGTGTGTATCAAAAAGTCTGACAGAATATAAAGTATAATTACGCCTCATTTCACTCGCCTTGACATAAGATAGTAATTTATTACTTACTTAAAATTTTAAAGTAATGAAAAATTATCACATTTGAAAACGATTTGTTTATTAGAGTTTGGTTTTTTATTCTGTAAATGATTTTAGAATCTTTTCGAAATTATAAAATAATATTTAAAAATAGTTAATGACTTTTACATGCTAAATTTTATAAAATAATAGAATATTGTCTACTGTATGTTCATAATATGTAAGTACTGTTAAACTGGCAACGAATTCGTTTAATATCAAGAATAAATATATCAATTTAATTTTACAATTAATAGTTATAGATGTTTAAAATATATTTTTAATTAGTTTAATAAAAATTTAGTTCAATTTCATAAATTTTCAAAAAGTTTTTAATTTCAAATATTATTTTTTCGGAGTTCTCGGATCACGAATGCAGTTTTTAATGCATCAAAAACAATATTAAATAATATGTATGTTATATAATTGTTTATAAAATAATATTATGTTTTTTACGTATTTACCAAAAACTTAGAACATGTATTAAGGAATATATATATATATCAAAATAAAAAGAATAGGCCAACTTTTTAATACGGGGTTTTTGCTATAAATCTATGAACTTTAATATTTATTAAAAAATTTTAATTACTTATTTTTTAATATATTTGTAAATAATACAATGCAAAATACAATTAATACAATTATGAATTAATACACGAGTCAGACGATTAATTTGATGAAAGTATGTTGTGCGATAAAATTTAAAATTTTTCAATCTTGTATGACACTATATAAATGAGTATGTAGTCCATAATGATTCATTTTTACTTTGTGTGACATACAGATATACTACAAATATAAGATTAAATTGATACGTATTATAAGTAATATTTCCTCGGAATATGAATATTTTGATATACAAAACATCTTGTAATTAGAACTTCCCGTTGTAATAATAGCCTCAGTTAATGCATAAATCAAACCCAATGATAAACTATTCTGTTATGTATACTAGGATTTCTGTGGTGAAGAGAAAGACTCGTCCTTACATAAACGTAACTACTAACTATTGTTTAACATAATAATTTAGTTTCAAAGTAACCCAACATTGGATGTGGTTACAAATTTACAATATATAAATATATCACTAGATACTATTAACGAGTGTCAAACATGAAAACATTTTTAAATATTTGAAACTTGACTATATAGTCATATTATATACATATCAGTCACGTAGCCAGAAATATCGTATATGGTGGACGGGGGTAATTATAAAAAATAACAAACATAATAATGGACAAAAGAAATATAATATACATTATATTATTCAATATTAATATTTTTGTTTTTAAAAATAATTACTATTTTTTAATCGCTATATTGTAAAAAATATATATTTTGCCATTTTATATTATATACATTATACTTGTAAAAAAGCATGGTGCCTGGTGTAAGTGTAACTACACCTACAACACCACTCCCTCCTCATCGCTACTCCACATATACATACAATATAATATGATAAATAATATATAACCTTGGTAAAATCAAAATAATATTTTAACTTTCATGCTATTTAAATAAATATATTCTATAACAATAAATATTATATTACTATGTAAAAACTCGAACACTTGAAATTAATGTAACATTTATTTTTTTCATGATTTTTTTTTTTTTTTATGAATCTTAGTAAATATTTATAGTAGAACCAATGAAGTACGGTGGTTTTCATATTTTTTAGAGTATTTTTTATATTTCTTATTTTTTAACTAACAAATAAATTTATACAATTTTAGAACACCCATTTTCAGTATAATTTTGAGTCTCTTATAATTATTTTTTCTCAATTTATAAAATAACAACTTCTAACCTAATATTTATATAATAAATATATCGGTACATTTAATTATACGCCAAGCATCTTTCAAGTTTTAATATATAGTTTCTTATTTATAAAACATGGAACTTTTTTGTAAAGAATAAAATGTATTGATGAATTAATATATTATATGATTAAAATTTTCAAATTACTATGTCACCTATGTAATCCAAGCCCATGTCCCATGAACTTGAATTTATATTATCCTTAATACAAAAAGTTAAACAACTCAAACCTACCTACTCATTCGAATTTCGATTTTGATACATTAAAATATTTGGAAAAATTATTCGCTAAATAATTTTCAATGCAAATAGGAGTTTGTTCTGTTTTAGTGGCTTTAGTTATACAAAAATCTCATTATTATGAACATTTGGTCTTTAATTATACTTAAAAATTCCAAAAATCAGATTGTGAATGACATATGGTTAGTAAATCGCTCTGTAATTTTATACAAAATAACTAAAATAATATAATTATTGTTTCAATAATTATTTCATTAAAAAAAAAAAAAAATAAACCGTTTAAAAAATTAACATTCATAATAAATACTATCATAATAATATTAAAATTAATATGTTAGACTTTGATTATTTAAGATTTGTAATTTGTAATTTTTTTTTTATTATTGAAAAATACTTGATTAGTTTAACTTTTTGAACTAAAGCAATTTTTAGATAAAAATAACAAAATGATGATGTACCCTAATAAGTAGTTCATACATATTCTGATTTAATTATATAAATATATTCAACCACTCTTTTGCGTTTTTAAAATATTATCTTGTGTAATTATATTCTTTCATAGGCACAATGCAAAAATTTCAGAAGTACCTATAAACATAAATTGTTTTTGCCAAAGTAAAATATTAAGGTAGAGAGTACTATAAACATATAATATATTTTTATACATATATTATACGTAAATGTAAATAATTTTGATACTTACAAAACATTATACACTTATGAATACATTTAACATGTAATAGTGTAAAGATTTTACTTATTTATGAGATTATAAAAAAAATTACTACCTTATGAAAACACAAATAAGTTTGTATTTAACAATAAGATTTTTTAAGAACTAATGTAAAATCTTTAATACTTACTGCACATAAGTATACTCTGGAGAGCATCATATTATTTCACTATAATATGTAATAAAATAGATAGGTAAAAATGATTAATTAGATACAATAATATTTGCACTAATATAATTATTATGTTATATATTTTACCCAATAAATATGTAAATTAAATCGAGTTAATAATATATATATATTATTACATATAAATAAATTACCCTAAATTACACAAATATTACATAATGATAATATTATATCGGACTTAAGTAGTTAATGACTATAATTATTAAAATATTTAAGAACATTATCCATGAATAATTTAAAAATCGAATGCTGGACGTCTGAACATATTATATTACATATAATGTTGCCACTTAATAGTACAAAGATGAATACATAGGTTTTATAGATGTCTGAAGAACTAAAATCATCTAAGTTAATTTATTTTCACAAATACTAGTCATATGTTCTTAGTTATAATCAATATGAAATTAATACTAGTAGAAATTAAGTCCCCTAAAGTCCGATGTATAAACTATAAAGTATTCTGTGTGACACAGATAAGAATGAAAAAAAATTGAAAACCAAAATACTAACGTATTTTAACTTGCCTTTATTTAATTAGTTTGTTAAGTATGTTTAAAACAATATTACATGAAAATATTAAAGTATTTAGGTATACTGTATAATATGAAGTAAAATGACTGAAAAAAACTATTTATAACTTATAAAATTATAATTTTTATAAATATTCTGTTAAACTACTAGAAATTGTAGAAGAATAGATATTACGTTTAAATTAATTTTTTTTTTTTTAATCTTAGACATCCTGTTGATTAAATAATTATTACGATTAGAAAATCGTTCTGTTTAATTTAGCAAATATCATTGTTATATTATGCTTCTTTCTCTGTGTTACAAATCGTAAGCGGCGTAAACAATGACAGATGTATCGGGTTTCTTCAAGTCGTCAATACTTCAATAAGTAATAAATATCTTGCTATTAATATAACATTGAATAAAGAGTATAGTAATATAACAAATTCCTTTGGAAAATAATAATGAAAACATAGATGTTATTCGTAATTTTGTATTAATACTGTAATTCAAGTTTAACAGTCGTACAAATTGCAAATTGCAATTTCCAAAGTATATATTATTTAGGATAACATATATTAAACTTAACCTTGTAAATTTTAAGTTTCCGAAGTCATAATTTTAATATTAATGCATTAATATGTAGACGATCCTGAGATAATGTATACTGTATAGTAATTTCCATGACAATAATATTAAAATGTGTCCAAATCAAAAATATTATTATAAAAACGGGACAAGTAGCTTGTATTAAGATAAATACTGTTTACCTTAAAGAAACAAATCCCCTATTATAGATAACTGGTTCAAATTATAAAAAAAACCGTTTGGCGGGGGTCGTTAAATTATAAAGATTGTTGCAAACTTAGTATTAAATTCTAATTTTAAAAATAATTATAGATAATTGATACGTACACGAACGGAATGTGCTATTCGAGTATTTAACTTAACACACAAATGATCCCACTCCGAAGTACAGATTATAGAGCTTATCCGATGCCACAGACAACCATGTAGGTGTGGGTATTATTAATATTACATTACACTTTTTTTATTAATACTTTTCGTTCATAACCCATTATTTTATGAACTGATTTTAATGATTTTACGACTTTTCATGATATAAATATAAATTATAATATTTCAATGTTGACAAAAATATCGCTAGTAGGTATTTATATAATTGATAATATTTATATTATACTTATACGTAATTCACATAGTAGTAATCGCCATCAAAATAATTAGCTTAATAGTTACTAATATTACTATAATAATATGAATTTTTAATCACAATCACTAACCAATAGTCAACGATGGTGAGTATCATGGTAATGTTTACATTTAAATAATTAAAACATTATAATATTATGAGCTAATCAATCGTTTGAGAAACTTTGTTCACTCATCACTATTAAGTTGAAAATAAGTCTATAATATTATGATATACAATATATTATATTATATACTATACAGATATATTCGTTCATAAAATATTTCAAATACCTACATACTTTTAAGAACAAATACTTAACAACTATCTAAATACTTTTTTAATATAACTTATTTAATTGTACAACCTACTAGGTAAGAAAATTAATAAGTTATAATTCAAATTTATAATGCCATTAAAAATCATTAGAACTTTGTAATATCTACATCATTTTATATTGAAAAATAAAAAAACCTTTAACAACAATTAACGCTTGTCAATGAAATATAAAATAAATAAATATTCAAATCCATTTATATTAATTTGATTAAAATTATAAATAAAATAATACAATGAATATCAAAAAATAACTAAAATGTTTCCAATCAGTACCTAATACTTAAATAATAATTATTTAGAATTTTAAAAAGTGTCACAACAAAAAAGTGTAGGACGGTTATTACAAATACTTTTATTTAAATATTTAACAAAACAGTTTGGTATTTATAGCTATTATTTTATAATATTATAATATCGTCCTTTAACTGACAAACTCAACAACCATTACTACCTAATACCTAATAATATAGTATTTTAATTTCGCAACTAATATTGTTGTTCAACTTTAAACTGTTCTGATGTCTATAGTCCTAAATAATGTATATTATTTAATATACCTATATAATAATGTATAAGAATTAGACTTTTATCACATTTAATAATAAACTTGTAGAAGTAAATTGTATTTGCCATCGTAGAGTTTTAAATATATAAATAAGACTCATTTTTACAGTATGATTTTAAAAATAAATTTACAATGAAGGTATTATAATATTATACATATACGATGTATACTGTATAGTGTATAGGTATATAATATATATATCTATATAATGTACATAGTATACTTTAAGTTTATTATTATTTTTTTTTTTTTTTTTAGATACTTATTATCTTTAAATTTGCATTTCCATCACGTTTCTCGACACGCGTGTTATTAAATCAATACTCGTATATTTTAATCAAATAAGCTATGCAAATTATTTGATATACGATCGCATGGAAATGTAAACATTATTATGTTAGTCTATCTTTATTTAGACATTACCTAGATATAAACAAACAATTCGTAGGGTAATTAAATTTGAAACTTTAACGTTCATTACTATAGGCACATGGTGATTGGGTAATAATTTCTTATCTTCGAATTAAACTATATTAGTTTAGAGTTTAAATTACGAAAATTAAAATACAGTTCGTCAAATAATTTTCCCACTTTTACAGCGTACGGAATATTATTCAGGGTAGAATATATTACATTGTTTTGTCATCAATCATAAAAAAAAAAAGAATGATATACATATTAGTTCGCTTTTTATTGTTCGGCTTTTGCGTTAAAGAATAGAAAAGTTTATAAAATCTTCTCAAATTATTCAGCTCAATACAACCATTCTTGCACGATCATTCACTAACAAATTTATAATATGGTCTTGCATGTTTTAATTTAATCACAAAACAATGATTATTGTTATCTATCCACGGTAGTGTTTGTCAGAAATTGGATAGTTTATCTTTATTGTTCTGAAAAACTGTTGTTTTGTTGAAATAAAATGTAATTAAAATAAGATGTAATATGAACAGATAGGGACAAAACACAGTTCCTAGAATTTCCAATTCATCGAGAATCAGGTACCCGTTTCATGAGCTTAGAACTTAACACAACAATAATTGACATTTTATTAACGCACTCAAGAGCACATTGTATACAATACGTTATCTTAACGAATAGGTACATCATGTTTATACAAGTATAATATTTATAATTTATATATACCATGCACGTGCATACACGAGTATATTATTTCGTAGAATAATGCTAAATAATAAATACACACAATACACAACTCACAAACAGTCAGCATTGATTGAACAAATAAATATTAATCCTTATTCCTTCTTATTTCATCGTTTACTGTAATCAAAAATCGCTGTAACTTAAAACGGTATATGTGCCTATAATATTATAACTATTAGTTTAACTAGAAAGGGCTAGGAGGTGATAATATATAGGCTCCAAATGTATTTCAAACAATCCTATAAGAAAAAGTTCTGACACAAACTTAGGAACTTATGTAAATACGAAATTATTTGGGCGACCTTTTGACCTTTTCATGTATAAATAGGATAATAGTTTATAAAAGATCTACTATGATACGAAATAGATTTAGTGATTTATCTATTTTAAATATTGAAACTTGGAAGAAATCTGTCTCGCGAAATTGAGAACTACGATATTTTAAAAACGTTGGTTAATACAGTCCCATTAATTTGTAATTGTAACAAATATTAAATTAAATGTAACATCTATTTCAAACTTATTTTATAAAATTATTTATATATTTGTAAGAATTGTACAGTAAATCCTAAATATTAGACAAGTATACCTACCTATTGGTTAATGGCTGAATCATTATTCTACAACACATCGTGCCAAAACTCAGTCTCAACGTTCTAAAAAAAAAAAAAAATTTAATAATATTAGGTACCTATAATTTTAATAAAATAATATAAAATTTAAACAAAAAATAATAATGACAATTATATAATTTGTTATTATAATATAAAATATTGCCAAGCATTCTGCAGCGTTATTATAGTTGCGGAAATATAATAATAATATACGAGTACATAAACGAAAATAGAATAGGAAGTGTCACTAGGGCTTGGGGTGTTTTAAGGGTGTTGGGTGTTGTAGGGTTAAAGGCAGACGGAAGCGTGACTGGACATAAATCTACAATGACCATAAAGCTTCAGGGTTACACAGCATGCTCCGCGCGTATTATTGTTTTTGACGTCGACGTCGGGGAAAAAATATTGCATGTTTGTTCTAGCACAAATTTAATTCCCTGGAACTTGTGCATGATCGTTGCAAGTTTTCGCCGGGACGGTGATTCAGGTCTTATCCGGCATAATAAAGCACAATACGTATAATAATATAAGCAGGGTGTAGGACTTATATATATACCTAACAGTTGTTACAGTTTATTATATTATTATATCCGTATTTGGTTTCCGCAAATTAATATTGTACGAATACGTCCATTTAAGTACTAAAAATTCTAACAAAAAAAAAATGTATTTTACATATTTAAGAATTTGTTATGGTCGGTTAATTTACCCATCACGTACGGTTATTGTGGAGTAAGTTAAAAATAAATAAAATGTTTTTATTTTCTTGCACAACGGATTAAAAATATTTATGGGCCTTAAGTATAAGAAGAAAGACGATCTATAAGAAAAAACTATATACGTTTAAACTAAAAAAGTTATTCTAGCAGTCTCGTTCACGTGTTGGAGTGAGTGCCAATACACGTTGAACTATATAAAAATATAGTTTTCTTTCGAATCGAATTGCCGACAACGCGCGGGCAAAATAACGGATTAATAATTACGCAAACGTATGCAACATTCACGATGCTTGAGCGTATTTATTACACCATGTTAACTAACGCGGCAATACCGCTCAATATTCAAACTTCACAAGTCACAACCGACGAGTGTAATAGTATAGAAATAATAACGAGTCCGCCGCGGGCAGTACCACTGCACGTGTTGGTAGTGCCATTGACATGTATTTTGCATGTATATTTTAGTGTGTATACACATAATGTATATTGGTTCGTGTCGATTTGGAATGGTTGTTTGAAATTCGTCGACGTTAAATAACACGATATTATACAAATAATATTATACCGACGGCACTAATAACACGTGTTTATAGCTATATATAGTCGCTAAATTACGTACGCTGAAAAGCTTCGCAAAAAAAAGTACTCGATATCATTTTATAGATCTAAGAATATCTGAATTTTCCGAGTATTGAATTCTGGTTATCGGTGATAAAACGTTTATTGAAAATGGAATCAAGACTCAATATTGATTGATATCCAATGTTAGCGTTAATATCGATTGATTCTAAAATTGAATCTAAATTAGTATAATATATATTTTTTTTAATATTACTAGTCATATAATAAGCAAGTAAACCGGAGTAATAGATCAGAAACGCAAGTAAAAACCAACACTGCGATTATCTTCCACAAAATCCCAATTTCAAAGAGTTTAAAAATTTACTCAAATAAACAATTGTCTTTACTATCATATCAACATTTTCAACTTAATTAATAATTTGTGATTAATTTTTTCCTAACCAAGAGTTACGAAATTCCAAATGAGCCTATACATGACGATAAATGATTAAATTTTCTCGTAAAAACTCGTATGAAAACAATATATGGAAATTTTTATCGTACGACATTTTTGTAAGTAAAGATCGTCCAATTTAATATAATTATAAACTGTTCTCTATTTTTGTGTTAATTAACTTTTTCGTATAATAACTACATTAATATAGACATAATTATGATTATTTTATTCCATTCTTAATATCAGATAGATTGTTAGGACTGTATATACGATATATAAAGAATTTATTCATACATTTTTTAATTACATTATCAGACAACATTTATTAAATATTCTTTAAGTTACATAAATAACTTACAAATAAGTTAGGTTATTACTAGAAAATATAATACGTAATTTCCTTGGGTGCATTCAATATTTTTAAAAATAGGACCCCCAATAATGTCAAGACTATTGGGATTCTAGAATCCGATAGCTCATCTTATATTACAAGTATTAATTTCAATACGATAATCATTATCAAAGTTATATTTATAATGTATGCGTTTGTACAAAAGTAGGTAAAATATACATTTAATTTATGCAAACAAGTATAATAATATAGATACCTACTAATATAATTTATCTACAAATGTATTATTATATAATAGTTGAATAAACCGATTACTTAACAACATGACAGACACGGACTCGTTTACAATTTTCGCATCGAATTTCTAGTTCTAGTTCAAGTTCACAACAAAATATCATGACGTAATGAGAGCAATTGGTTTATTTACGACAATATACAATGTAAATGATGTTGCCTACATAGGATATCCTTTACACGCTATAAAAAAAATTGTAAGTATATTTTATCATATTTCATAAAACAAATAAAACACTATAATATTATAGTACCTATATACCTATATTATCCTTACTACCTATATTTCTAAGTTCATAGTATATTTTAAAATATGTATTACAACTATCGTCATTTGAAAAAATACGAAATATTATTAATGTTATCCTTTTCTTCTGATGGACTACCAATAAATAATGCACGCCCCATAATCGGCGTCATTATACATTATACAAAATCCCCAGCCTAGTGTGTACCAAACTCTGTGACCTATAGCCTAGTTTTTCGATAGTATAAACGGATTACAAACTGAATCTAAACGAGATATTTTGTTTTTTGTATAAAATCAACATAAACGATAATTATTAATAGACAAAGAGACCATTTCATACGTACATGTAAACGCGTAATCGAGCAATCATTTTACAGCACGATAAATCTTCTTGGAAATCATGTTTGAGTAAACGTTTAAATTATTTATATATATATATATATTGTATATATAGTTAACTGGCACGAAAATCTATATTTACGGACATCATAGCAGTGGTCAATGATATTAGAGATAATACAAATCATTATTTTCATTACTGGATGAAATTTCCAATAGGTATTCGACTCTCAAATATATTCCAGATAAGTCTATAGAGGGGCACTCTAACGCCAAACAAATAGAATTCTCGTTTATAGAAACAATAGATTTAGAATATTGTGTTTAGATAAAATAATTAGGTATTGAAAGAAGGAATTTTATATTTTAGGTAGGTAGCTATCCTAAAATTTCGACCAAATAATCAACCAAATACGTAAAAAAAAACCTGCCTAACCGTTGCATAGTTTGAAACGAATTTGTCTTAAAATAATTATTGGCCTCGGTGTAGGTAATTGACAAATTCAGTCAGCAGACAATAGGTGTAAACACACGTTTTAGACGTTAATAATAATTAAATGCTTCGCCGACGCGACGATAATATTATATCATATATTATACTTATCTGAACAGCTCTATACAGTAACGTATTAAGGATTTTCTCGCAGGACGAGGTGGTAGGAAGTACGGTAAATGTAATATAATATACTTACATGTATATAAGATACGAGTATAACGAGATCAATAGTCTAGGAGACTGTGATAAGACATCTATAACATCTTCGAGTGACACAAATATAATGTTATTATGCTCACTCAGTATCCCGTGAAATCATGTCACTTGTAATAAAATATATAATTTATAGATACACATAAACGGCCACAAGGTTATACAACTTTAGATATTATAATATAACTCTCTTGATACATACATTATCATAATTGTGGACGTTTTCTCGACTATCATCATATTAAAATAGTCAGTAGCGGATTTAAGGGGGGGGAGGGTGCTTGGGAGCTAAAGCACCCACCGTTCCGCTTATTTTTATTAAAAATTACTAATAATTCTTAGTGGTGAATTTTTGGTACGGGCCGCGCGCCCCGCATCGTGGTGTAGCAAACAACGGTCAGCAACCACGCACAAATTGTAGGTACATAATAAGAAATTTAGGACTATTATTTTTAACAAAATAGCATCTACCATAAAAAAAATCGTAGATTCGCCACTGATAATAGTATATTCTTATTGCAAACAATGTGTTTTTGTATTCAATACAAGAGTGCACGTGTAGTGTGTACGTTTACCGTTAAACAAAATATTGAAAAACACGCACTCATTTATCAAGATTCAAGATGTTTTCAGTAAACGTCGAAAAAATAACTGAGCGATATATTTTACCAAACCATTTTTATTTTATTTAAATGCCGATTAACGTCAACGTAGGACTCGATTTAGTGTCACATTTAATACTATATATGCTCTCCGCTCAAGCACCTTTATTTACTCGTCGTGCACAGTAATTTAAATGTCCTAAACATCAAAACGCGTCCCACGATCTATAGCCTATAGACTCATTGCGAACTGCGTACTCAACTAGAATAAATAATTTTCAAGTAATCGGAATAATAAAGCAGAGCCGTAAATCGTCAAAATAATATCATTACCTATTCCACCAAATTTGAAAAACTACTCAATTGGTCAATTTTCTTTTGAAATTTGCAATTTAATATAATACACAATATTTTTTTCCTACCAGTTCTCATTTATAAAGGTCTAAATACAAATTTATAATAATAAAATTATACAATGTAACATATTGCTAAAAAACTACATAGACACGATAAAATAAATTTGAAAATATTTACCTATATCACAACATTTTTATTACAATGTCATTCGGAATAATATAATACTATTATATTGTGTTTAAAATTCTAAACGTAATAGTTCAATTTTTAACGACTAGGTAAACATTTATTTCTTATTCACACAAATTTTATCATACGTTTTAATTTTTAACTCTTAATGAAGTTTAAGCTTTTATACAGATAGATATTAGATGTAGAAGATAGATAGATATTAGATGTAGAATATAATAACAGGAAAAAGCGCATACATTAATAAAATTATGTTTTTCAAAATGTTTTTAATTAAATTTAAAAAATAAATAGGTAATAAATAATATTATGAACAAAGAAAAAAATAAAATTTTTGATAACAGAACTGATAATATTCTTATATATGTATATATTATATATTTTTAATAATTTCAAGTATCTATATTTTTATAACTTGGTGAAATAAAGATTAACCTTTTTTTAAATTGTATCTTAAACATAAAAATACCGAAAAATGAATACACCTAAGATCAAGGTTCATTTCAGATTTTATTTTTTATTTTTTTATTAAATGTGTTTTTAGTCAATATATTTAATTTTCATAACAGGAAACTTCTAGGTGTCGTGTCTTTATGTTTTTAGTCTATAAAACAAACCCCGTTCTAAATAATTTAAAAACGATTCGATTTTTTTTTTATTTAAAGCCCAATATTATTTTTTTTTTTTATAAAGCATGTTTTCTACAGATTACTCTTTTAAAATGAAAATAATAATAAGGATACAAGTATTTGAATTTATTGATTATTATTTCAATCAAGATTCTATAAAATTTAAAATTTGAATGTTACATTTTGATAACAAACTTCAAGAGGAAATCGCGTCATTATAATGTGATTGATGTTCTGATTCAATATGATTATAAAATAATAATGAATATACCAAAAAAATCCACTCATATTCACAAATCAGTTAGAATATAAAACGATAATATATAATATTTATAATTATAAGACATTTTAAAAGAAAAAAATCTGAAATAACACTTATTTAAATAAAAAGAAAAAAAATGTAGACTGACTGTCAAAGGTTTAAATTGAAATATTTTTTTTAGATTTGATTACACTATATTTTGGAATTTGCTATTACTCACTGTTAAATAACATGAATGATCTCGTATGTTATTCCGCAATTATAACAATAAACAATAATCAATATTTAGGCATACGTATTAAAAATGTTAAAGTTGATAACACTAATAGAAAGTATACATTCCTAGTTTAAAAGTTTTGAATAATTTTCGAAGGAAGAACATTAGAAAACTGTATAAAAACTAAAAAGTTTAATTACTCTATAACCTTTATTCACTATCAACGGTATTCATAAAAAAAAAAATGAAGTGTAACATGGAATATTTACATAATCACACTTGGATAAAGTACTTTAGATTTAATGGTTACATTATTATTTTTTTTTTTTTTGCAAAACATATATTTATTGATTAATAACGAGTTCATGTATAGCCAATGATTTAAGTTTAATTATAGTGAAGGACGAAGGTTAACGAGATTGAAATACGACCCATTAGTGTTAAATTCTATATTTGAATTAGATTTAAGAATGAAATAAAATTATAAATCATTATTTGTCTATTATATACACAATCTGTAAATTTTAATATGCATCAAGAACCCTAAAAGTTCAAAACTGCATTTTATTTCAACATAATCAATTTTATTCAATAAATAATATTATGAATACAATATTGAATATACTACAAATTTAGGTGTGTTAATCACTTTAATAGGTAGGTAGTTTGATATTTTTGATTTAACCGTGGGAGGTTGTTAATTCTTGTATTTATAAGTTTCCTACTCACTAGTTAAACATTCCATTACCTAACAGTAATAATATAATTTAGGTATACTTTGACGTATGAACGTTTACCTATATTTAACAGTGAAGTAAACGAAAATTATACCGTGGGTGAAGCGTGTAAATAACTCATAAATTATAATAAATAATGATAAATAACTGTCTATAATTCAATGAAATTTCCATCGTTAAATTTTGGAAAAAAATTGTACAAAATCTATAGATCTAATTAATATTATGTTTCGTTTATAAAATTGCAATGTATATGCCTCAGTTTTCAGGCTACTAATTATTAAACATATTTTAGACCATTATTTTAGTGATGTTGATATATTTTTTTTAAATTTTTTGCAAAATGTAACTTAATAACATAAAATATAAAATACATATACATATACATTATATTTTAAACTTTTAATATTTCTTAAAATGTAATACTTCTGATTGTATTCAACAACTAAGCATTACGTTTTATTATCATATTAATTTGAAATATGTAGGTACATACCTATATAATTGGTACAATGGTAAATATATACTGCACATATGCTATTGGTGGAAAACAAAAATGGGTGTGTTATCAAATTCAACTCAAAAACGAAAAGAGAAGACGAGTTTTAGATTGAGTTCGTGTCGTTTTTCAAACATTGAGTAGTTCACACAACTAAACAAATGTATAGGCAGAAATATATTATAAAATTGACTGAAAGAGTGTCGATTTATTAACGTTCCTCAACTTCATACAGTAGGTATGTGAATGTAATTATTTTAGGTTTAACTGCAACTAAAATCAAGTACTTATAAATGAAAAAATATATAAACATACATATGTATAAAATATAATAACACATCTTTCACTCGGCGAATAGAAGTGAACACAAAACATACATTATAATATTGTTATATGTTATCCTATAAGGACCCAAATTACATCGTGATAATGATAATAATTAAGTTGGATAAAGTATCTATGTATAGAACAGCAGCGAAAAGTGGAGGTGCAATTATTATCGTCTAGCGATAACGAATAAATACTGGATACGACACGCCCCCGTCCATTAATTTTTGATCCCATATATACCCCCGTGTTATTGCCCCCTTAACCGTAATGATAATTAAGAAGAAAAAAAAAACCAGCCGATCGGTTTATATAGCAATATAATGAACATAGTAAATGTGTATACTGTATATCATTATTATAATTATTTTGACGATGACGCGTGACACGTCCACGACCCGGAGGAGAGGGTCTGATATTAAAATGCGGTATACATACATATATAATGTGTATAATGAAGTTTGGTTACTCTGTTTAAAGCTTGGTTATTACTTATTACTTTTACCTACTCTCGTGGTTAACGACTGTTTTTTTAACGTTACAAAAATCAATTCGGTTATATTTACGACGATTTTTATGTTTGCACCCGTTAGCCGATCTCAATAATATTAAAATGCGCAATTATGCAATACCGCATTATGTATCCAATAAAATAGGTGTGATAAGGTTTCACGCTAAACAAACTCACTATATTTTTAAGGCACAGGGGTAACAAAAACTCAATTATTACTGTTTCAAGTGACCATGTTCTTGCAACAAAATATTGAGCATGTTTAATGAACCACCTTATATGGTGTAGAGAGTGTATATTATATACATTTATACCCTATACAGTGTACAATGTACATCCTGTATATAATATACATATTAATAGTGGCCAAGAGGAGGTTCTCGTGACATGTGTATGCTTCTACCCCTACTTTCTACCACCCATTGCAAACTTTATTTTTCAATTGAATCAATCAAAAAAAGAATAAACATATAATCATGCATTCATGCGATATTCATACATATAAATGCATTTATTATAGATATGTTATATAATACCCATCTCGTATGTTTCTTGTTATAGTTATTATTTATTTACGGAAATAAATCCAATTTATTGATGATTGTATACATTTTTTTTTTTTTTTTGGTGGGTGGGGGAGTAAAACAAGCTATACAATTGTTATATAATAAGCTTAAGTGAGGTTAATTATGCATAGCTCGGTCGCTCGGTGGATTGAGGGGAGAACCCGCTCACCGATGGAATTCCTCTGGAATGTGATTATAGGGTTAAGAACGGTTTACGGCAATAAGGTCACGACACCATTTCCTTTTAGTGTTTTGGGAGGATTGCCAGGATTTAGTTAATTTTTTTTATTAGAATATTTGCGATCACTGAATGGGTTGTGATAATATGTGTAATATGGTTTTATAGCGATTTCTAATAATGTATTCATTTTTAGATTTATATGTACAGTGCTTAATTTGAAATTTAAAAGGATACATTTGTTATAACATGAACATTTTAACAAAAGCGTCTATAATCGATTTTGGCTATACAACATATTATAATTTATGTAGCGGTTTAAAAAGAAAAATAATTTTGACATTTTTCGACATTTTTACCGATTATACAATATTTTGTTAGCAGTGGAATTATAACGTAAATCTGTAGGAATATAAAACATATAGATAAAAATAGTGTTGAAACCCCTGAGTAAAAGAAAATTATAACTACCTATTCGTTGTTAAATTTTATAACCTGAACGTGTGTCGGTTAAATTTGACTACTATATGAAGATTTTATCCGTTAATAATAAAAGTCATATAATAGATAGTCGAAAAACGAAAAAAAAAGGAGCGACTATGCATACAGATATTTGTTTTACAACCCATTTTCTGTATAAGGTATCGGGTTTTGTTGAGAACGAAATTCGATTTAGTTGACGGCAGTTGGTGACAAAAAATAATTCGGTCACAAAAAATAACCACCGTTATGGTTTATATTTTTACATATAAATGATACCTTTATATTTGTTTTTACAATTTTATATAATAATACGAATCGACTTGGTAATATTTATGATCTTTTTTTCAAGAAAAAGATTGGTGAAAACTCAAAACTTGGCAGGCTATCATTTTAAATATAATATACAATATTGAATATACACACAGTGGCGAAACTAGGACTTGTTTTCGGGTGTATTAAATAAAATAATAAAAATATTAATAAGTTTTATAATTTAATACAAAAATTTTACTTTTTCTATTATTGTTCTTTTTGCTTGCATTACTTCATTAAATTATAGAATAATGAATAAATAAGCTTTTTTTTAAAATTTAAAATTTTTATCATTCTCTATTTAAGTTGTTTTATTATATAAAATAGTCTCTTTTTTATGAGTCATTATTTATTCGTATCAAGTATATTTTCTTAAACGTTTTACTAACTAAAATCTAACCAAACAGATTTTTTAAAAAATACAAGTGATGTGAATCAATGTCTATAATGGTTCAGCTTCAGCTTTTATTTTATTTAAAAAAAAAAAAAAAACTGCAAATTAACAAGTTCTATTAGGTATTGTTTATATTTTTTAAATTTCAGTAGGTATTAATTTTATTATCCGTATAGTATCTACTATTAATTATGTTAGTAAACTAGACATTTGTGTTTTATAGATCTCAAACTCTCAAGTATGAATGTATGGGTCTATGATCATTGATCAGCATCACGGTAACATATGGTGTATTTTAAACCGTAATAAGTATATTATAATTACCGGGGTTATAATATTATATCATGTTTACTATATAATATTATATTATATAGTAACAATATAATATTATTATAGTATATACTATACATACCAGGTCGTAATAAAATTATTATTATTTTACTGGTTCAATAAAATTTAATGGACCAATCACGATTCACGAGCCATTAAATCATGTTTAAGGGACCATTATAGATCACTATATTGATTTATTAAACGTTTAACGATTGTTCGTATAACCCAGAAATAATATAGATTATAATATTATAACGCCGTGGTGTTACATCGTGTATCTACAGATAACGCGTATCGAAATAAACAACAAACGGTCGTGTTTTTTATAACTGGAAAACATAAAATCTAAAAAGACATTACGGGAGAGATCGCTCCGATCTGTGGCCAATCGCGGAAAGATTTTTGAAATCGAACAAAACCGCGCGGTATATTTTATCTGTAATCTGTCGGCAAATGAGCAAAATGACGGCACGCGAGTCGGAATTCGGCGAAATGGCCGTGAACCACATTGGCGCGCATCCCCCTCGATCCTCGACCGCGACCTACTGTACACGTAGGGCTATAGCCTATATTATGTACCGTGGTATAGACGCCGACGACAATCACAGTGTTATTGTGCGCACCGATCACGTTCGCGGCGGTGGCAGCGGCGGCAGCAGCAGCAGCAGCTCCGGAAGAGGAATAATAATAATAATAATGGTCGCCACGGTAGAGAGACGCGTATACACCGCCCACCACCCTCTGCGGATTTCTCCGCTCCGAAATTGGTCAGAAGTTTTCGCGGGCGCGAGGTAGCGACTGCCACTGAATCGGCAATGACCCGCGAGCAAATCCTGAACGGTCCCATATAATACACACATATATATGCGCATATAGGGTGTACCTATATATACACACCGCAAGGTGTCCAATAATGAGTTTGGGAACGTTTCGTATGTAACACGCTCGTACAACTGTTAGATATATTATTATATTATTGTGAACGCGTAGAATGTTTCCAAACATTCTAGCAACAACAACGCTTATGTACAGAGCGTGCTTGCGACTCGTCTGATGACTCGATTTGGACAGCGTGTTTTTCGTGACTATATTATTATAGGCGTCTATAAAACACTAATATAGTAATACCTATCGTTATTAATATTATAAATATAATATACTGTGATTGTATAGCTGTATAGTTACAATTTTGACGGCAGTGTGATACGTACCGTAGTCATCAGTTGCAGTTGGTCGTTGCACGATTAAACAATTCCACTGGAAATGCATCGAGGACGAGGATCGACTGTTACTGCTTCTATTATGATTTCAGGGCTAAAACAATTATTCTAGAAATGAATAAAATAATAGTACATTTTAGACGGCACTCGTATCAGGTTTTTACTGTGTTGTACCTATAATATTACTTTTATTATTTCTTAATAATACGAGTATTTCTTGTTTTTAAAAGATTGTAACTTTTAATAATTTTTCAAAAAACAAAAAAACCCCTAGAGATACTTTCCTCAATGCTGTACATTTTCATTTCAAATAAATACATTTTTCACCGGTGTAACATAACTCTAAACCAGTTGTAGACTTGAATCCGATCTCATCTATAAGTCCATATTATTATTATTGTTATTTGTTTACATACATCGAAAAATAACCACCAGAGGCGTTCTCTTTATAATAATGACAATAATATTATCATAATAAAGATAATGTTGTGTTTTTAATGAGGGAGGAGGATAATGGTGTTTTAACCCCGTAAAATAAATTACCATAATATGAGAATAGTATTTGACCTGACGATTCAAAATGATGGTTCCAAAAAATTAAAACGGTATTGTTCGGTTTAAAATAATCCCTCTGTATAATAAAACCGTGTGTACGCCGTACTAGAGAAATATTTTGAGAGAAGAACACAATTATATTACTACGATGGCCTCTCACGACACTCTCGCTATATACGACACACGCATAGTTGTGAGTACATTGAATATTATATATATATATATATATATATATATTATATTATGTAGTCGACGGAGCGAAACGACGACGACATTCTATACATAATATATACATATGTGTGTGTGTATATGATGTTGTCTACGTATTAGTGTTAATACGTCCTGTACGTACGTATATATATATATATATAAATGAATTATTATTATTATTATTATTATTATTGCGCATGAAACGTAATAGTCACGTAAAAAGTTGGAAAACAAAGACCGTTTCACGGGAATTAAACTTACTTTCTTTCTTTTTTCGTCCCCCAAGACTATACGAAAGTTCATATCTTGTCACCGCGCCGCCGCCGTCCTGCAGTGCTCGGACAAACGGCCATATTATTATGAGTGTAATGTAATAATAGCATGCAGCAAAGTTGAACTGGCCAAGGGAGTTAAGGAAATACATCTCACCGAACCGGCAAAAGTAATAAGATTGTAGGCCGGGATATTATTTGAGTAAAAACGTATTTAAGTATTTTTTTTGAATTTATGTTTATCTTAGTAAAATACAAAAACAAATCGCCTTCATCTAACTCGATTTTAAACGCCAACTTTTTCATAAAAATCGCTAAAAGATTAAAACAAAAACTTTTGAAAATGTAATTAAATTCTATCCCATGTACGGCCGACTTACTCATTTTTGGTTCAAGGTGTGACCCACACTTAGCTATTAAGTTGTGCTAAATTATAAATAATGAAAACTTATACACATTTCATTAAATTTCAATTTGAGTAATTAATATTCTAAAAGCTTCCTTCGTATATCTATTAAAAACTTTTCAAATGTAATTTGTTTGTTATAATGAAGATATGGCTACCATTTTTATTTATGTATTTAACACAACAATTAAAATTGTTCATACTTTTTTAACCATTTGATTATTGGTATTTGTATCTGAATTTATAATATAAAAATAAACTATTTTTATTAATAATTTATTACTCGTACATTCATGTTCCGGAAATCACTCATAAAACCAGGGCCTTCGTCATTAACTGAAAACCTTAACAATATTTAAAAAAATATATATATAAATTATATATATTCGTTAATTCATAAGTATCTACTTCTACATAATATACATATTTGTAATTAATTATCAATAATGTTGTAAATGATTTAAACATATTTACTCAATCACACATTCACTCACTAAACAATTTTTCGAAATATTATAATTTATAAGTAATATTGTACTCCAATGATATTTTTCAGGAGTTCTTCATAAAACGATTTTCATTCTGTAATTCCGAGAAACTGTTATAACTTGTATATCGGAGTACTGAAATATTCAAATAATTCGTAAACGATACCATAGGTGCAGAAACTATTATTTTATATTCACATTTTTACGTAGTTGAGTATAAGTAACGTACCTAACCTATTATGAATATTATAAATTAAACACACCTGTTAAATTATAGTTTTTTGCCAACAAACAAATTTAACATTGTAAACCTAACTAACTGAGAGTTAGTAAGTTTAGAAAGTATGACGTTTATTGATAAAAATTTACAAAATTAAGCGCAAACAAGAAAATATATTGTTTACAAAATCGTCAATAACAAAAAAATAAAAATAAACAACGCTTTATCACTGAAAAACAAAATATTGACGATAGGTACTCGCCGAACCGACGATGGAAATGCATAATAATATTAAAACTGGCGTTCCCTCTCTACATTATAGCTTGTATGATTCCAAACTTCCGAAGCGAAAAACTCGATTTGGGCTCACCGCCATCACATGTCATATTAGGTAATGCCATCGTTACAATATTATTATAATATACGTTGTCATTTCATAATATCATATACACTGTTATAATATAGGTACATATGCGATATTATTATCGTTATTCAATGTTCGCATTTGGCTGCCGGAGTGGCTGCGATGATATCAATCGAGTCCGCACCTATTGTTTTAATTTTTTTATTATTATACAATGTTACTATGATGTTAGTATTTTTTTTTTTTATTATTATTATTATTTTTTTTAACATACAACAACGTCCTGCATCGGCATAAAACAACAATAATTATTATATTGATTAATAAGTCGTAGGTACGCGATAAACGATAAAATAATATATTGTCGTGACCATAAAATATCGTCGGCGTACAATATACGCCACATTTACGTTCGACGTCGGACCATTATAAATTTACGAAACAATAGCAAACGCACGTGTTTTATATATTATTAATGTTACATTATATACAAACCAATAGCTCGACGTTTGATACTCCGCGTCATCATGTCGTCGTATAATATATCCATGAGTATAGAACACCAGTAACACAAAGTTCACACGCCTATTACAATATATATGTTATCGTGTTTCATGTAATATAGGATGGTTTACCGACAAATTATGCCCGTACTCACATTTATTCTTATAAAACGTATTTATTTAAATTTGAGAATTTGAGAATTTTGAATTATAGGTACTTATATAAGACCATATTATACCTATAACATTCATAGCTTCATCGTGGCCAAAACGTCCAGCAGCTTAATAATATTCACAGTGGAAAAAGGGTAGTTCTCGTCTAAAAAAAAAAAAAAATGAATATATATTTTTTGAATTTTTTATTTTAATCATAATAAATAAGTGTTTGAAAATATTATGGTTTTAGTTAAAATTCCCAAAAATCTCAATGTGTGTGTGAAGGTTAAATGGGGGCGTTGGTGAAGGTTAATGAATAACGGTGTACCTACCTATATAATATGGTATATTATAATATATTATATTATGTACGAGTATATCCAACCCATAACGTAGGTACATATATATGTGTGTCACACGACACAGAACTACGGCGAACGCGCAAACGGTTTTCGAAGTAATAAAAATATAAGACAAAGATAAGTGTGTGCACTTTCAGAAACAAACTATGTACTAATGTCGTTCCTCATCGGTGTTACTTCGTTTTCGCGATTTAGCGCCAAGACTTCGAGGGTCGCACACGTTCGTTTTGTTTATTGTGAGTCTAAACACTCGCACTGGGTACATTATACAAAATAATCTATGGATGCGCTCGGAAGGTCGATAATGTATGCAAAACAACATCGTGTAAAGTGCATATACCTATATAATATGTATATAATATATCGGTGCAATTTTCTAAATGAAACTTTATAGCGGGTTTCTTGGTCCGTTATTCGCACCATACTATATCGTTATGAATATTTATAGCGGGGTACCTACACCGAATGACACGTGTCGCGTAAAATGTTTTGCCAAAAAAGGCAACATTTCCGTTTGCGAATATATTACCGACGATTTAACGAAACGTCCACTAACTAAATACCATACACATTTATTTATATATAGTTTATGAAGAGTATGATACCATTAGGTATATGTATTATATAATACGTTCGGTCCCGCGCATCTTTTTCTAAATTATAAAACGCGATTTTCGGTTTAATATCTGGTGAGCTGCAGAGATGGAGGGTGTGTATACAGTCATAAATACGTACGTGTTTATCTTTATGATGCGAACAGTGTCCATAACAAAAACCAGCATTACTCAAAGTATCTTCTCGGAAAATATCAATACATTTAAATATTATGAATTTTTTTCAACAGTAATCTATAATAAGAAAATCTTAAATTACTAGTATACGTTGAGGAAAAAAATATTTCAAGTGGTTGTACAATTAATAATTATTATTATTAATATTAATAGCCTTTTTTTAATCTTATTTTTATAAAAAAGAAATTGAAATAATTTAAGTAAAAGTTTAACAATAATGTTATCATTTTTATATTTGCAAAACTAATATTTTGTTATTAAAATGTAGAAAAACAAACTATTTTGGATTTATAGTTGACAAACAATTATCATTTTTTAAAAATGAATTTGTTTTAAATTTCAAATTTCACAATAATATAGATGTGCAATTAAATTGTATTTATTTATGGATTAATGTTGGAAATTCTTGAATAAATTGATTTTCTACGCATGTAAATATATAATAATTGATGTGATGTTGAACTATTGAGGCATACTTATATCATGACGTATTACATAAAAAATAATAATGTGTACCTATTGCAAATAAATTGCAATCCAGCTTTATAAAGATACGCGAAACTGAATTATCCAGTCAAAATATTTAATAACATTATTATAATTTTATAAAATGTATTTAATATTTTACTGACTCTTAACTAATATAGTATTAACACATTATTCCGTTCGACTATTTACTGTGTGTAATGATAATAGTATCATAAGCGATAAGCCTATAATACGCGCGTAATGTAATACCTACCTACCTCCCTGCAAACTCATTTAATATTATTTTTTTGATAAGCTCGCGAGCTTATTAAAAATCTGACCTAAATGTGATTCAGTCACTTTTTTTCATTCTGAAAACCCCGCCATGTTCTTTCAGGTCCATTCGCTGTACGACCCCGATGTAATCCAGTCCGACAAACAAATATATTTTAAGCCCTCAGTCTTTCAGATTATATACTTCAGATTCCTAACATATATATTATATTATTGTACGTAGGTTCCTATTCACGCATTATAGTATTTAAATTTAATTATTAGAATAGATGAACAATAATCTTGCGCACGACGATGTCTGTAGTAAATCTGTTACAAACTATGTGCTGTATGAAATCCAAATATTTTCCTAATTTGTATTCATAATAATTCCTATACCTACCTCTCTACTTAATATGTTATATTCATGATGTACAATACCGTTGAACGAGAACATCAAATTGTCTAATTTGTAACGATTGATTAGATGACGTGAATATCATTATATAGTATTCTAATCAAGTCGTATAATAATATTTCTCATTGTAAATTATACAATATCGTTAATTATGTCAAGACTCAATAGCTTCGGAAAATCGCTCTATGCAAGTCTGCAGCTCGCAGCTGCGACGGCAGCCCGTATAATAGTTTGTTGAAAAAATATGTTTCCGCGTACGACGCTGCTGCCGCAATGTCATGCCCACCAGCTGCACTAATATAATATAGTGTTATACACCACATAATATTATATTATATAGAGAACACTCACACACACATATGCGCTAAATACACGAAATCGCATTTTTCCGTAAAAGCGGACACGTGCGGATTCGTCTTGTCAGCCATTTCCCGATGTTGAGCCCACTATAAGCTTATACTAAAAGCAAGGGAAGACCGCTAAAAACACGCGCAAGCGTACATATTATTATTATACCACCTTAACGTGTTAGCTGTCAAGTCGGATTTCTCGCTACTCCCCACAACGATTCTTCTCGCGTCTATGCCGGTGAAACGACGCGTGCGGTAGGTACGCGTAAGGAGAGTAGTCCGCGACTCGAATATTGCCATCGAAAATCGATATTTTCTACGCTGTACATTATGTATACAGCTGTTACCTATACGGCTATACATGCGTATCACACACATGGCGGCAAATACGTTCTGTCGTCTTCCTTTTCACGTGTGTGTGTATAGGTGTCGAACAATGATACATTTTCAAATATTTTGAAACACAGCCATGTTATACCTATATTCGTTTGGAGCAAGTGCCCGGAGAAACAATAAAACGATGCGTGGGAACGTGACCGACGGAAGACTTGGGGGCCAAAAGTCTCCCCAGTAAAATTATTTTTAATTAAACTGGCCTACCTATATGGTTTATATGGTCATTTGAAAAATGATAGAACTTTAAAAGCATATAAAAATCCATTATTTAATGTAAGTAGGTATATAATATAATATACATTATGTTAAAAAAAAAAGTTCAAAATCTAATTTTTAAATAAATTAAATATTTTAGTTTAAAAATGTATGATTTTATTGGTTTTAACTAGTTATATATTAATCGTTCAAAAATTCAAGACATCTATAATTATTAAATTTGTTATATTCAATGCAATATTTTTTTTTATCTGTACCTACTATAATGTTCAAATCATACATCTCAAATAGAAGTTATAACTATAAAATAGGGCTCGGATTTTAAATCATAATGAATAACAAAAAAGCACACAATTGTTTTAAAAAAGCAAAAAAGAAGCATATTTATTTTTAAAAAAAGTAAAATAAATTAACATGAACTAGTTATTAAATTGAATAAAAAATTAAAAAAACAATTAATTACTTACCATGTATTTCACTAGATTTGCAGTATAGTGAAACTGACTCTATTATCCGACAAAATATTTTTAAACGTAGAAAACAACTCTCTACATCCACTGAAGTGATCGGTGCATACTTCATATAAGAGGTTTCAAATTACAACACTAAATCTTAAATTTTAAAATGGTCGATATCGATGTTATAGGTAGACTGGTCGTATAGGTACTGCAGACTATAATATTATATAGATTGGCCATCTATACGTTTAATATATATAATAAACAAGCCGATAACGAAAACAGTAATAATCCAATACCTATAGGCTATAACGCATTCTGGGTTTTTACGTTTCTTATTAATTAAATTTTTTTTTATTTCTATAAGATAATAAACATATAAAAATATAAAATCTGGAATAACCAAAAAAAGCAAAAAAAAAAGCATTTATATAAAAATAAAGCCGAAAAAATTAAAATAAATTGGTTTATTTGGAATCAGAATAATGTAAAACAAATTAATGTATAAAAATTAAATTTTTATCCCATTTACAAAAAAAAGAAGCATATGCTTTAAATTCCAAGCCTTGGTTAAAACTGTTATAAGTATAGTACTGTACCTATCACTTTTATTCTTGAGTGGTCACTCATCAAAGAATAAGCGACCAGAAGAGCAGCCCAACAATCTAACCTGATGAATCCTGAAATGTCCACTTTACCGCACAAACAAATAAAAATAACACATGAGCGTGAAGCTAACAACTTCAAAAACATGTTTAATTACAGTTATTTTTAAATCAACCTCTAAGAAAACATGTGTTACTTACATAAGTAGATACTAGATAGATCATTATTCGTATATTTTTTCTCGGTGATTTCATAATTTACTGCAAAATTTCTATTTTTAACCCCTTAAAGTTCAAACTAGATCCAATATATATATAAATCATACACATATTATATAACATATATATCAAAAAATTTCTCGGAGACGAAGATCGAATCATTTTTTCTACAGGATCAAATGTTTTCAGACTCGTAAAATACACTTAATTGTAAAATTATAACATTTATTTATCTACTCAGAACCTAACATTAGTTTAAGAGGCTTGAAAAACACTTAAGGGGACTAAGCGCTTATAGATTAAGATTTAGCCAGATTTTCAAAGAAAAAAAGTTTTTACTACTTTTACAGAAGTATAAGACACTCATAAAAAACATTTAAAAAAAACTGTTATATAGTATAAAGTATAGTACAATATAGTATGTTTTGCAAATATAATCTTTCAGTATTCCAAACACAAGAATTTAAACTTCTTTTATTAATTTTAAAGATGGGTGAGCATGATATTATAACTCTTTATAATAAATATATATATTTAAGCATGAAAAGTGTTAATTAACACAATAATATACTGATTTAAATATAAAAAAAATATATAAATTAATTGATTTATCGTAGATAATTTATAAAATACTGCATTTATTTTTATTTTTATTATTTAGTTTTACTATATTAAGTTAAGTTTAATTTGTCTACGATCTTACAAATGCATCTTCTAAAATATAGGTAAAAATATAAAAAATTGAAGGCCAAAAAACATTGATAAAGATTAATATTTGACAGAGTCTTATTTTCAATTGGGAACTAAACCTCACACTACTTGCAGTGCCAATATCGACGGGGCAAGTATGTCAAAAATATTTTATTATTTTTGCACTGGTGTCTCAAAATCGAAATTGCTCAATAAATGTATAATACACAACCTACACAATAACATAAAATGTTATCCGTATAGTAGAACAAAAAAAAAAATTGTTGAGTAGAACTAAAAAAATCCAATATTTATGTATATTAACCGATAGCTGCGAGATATACATGAGACATATTCCATATAATATTCACATGGCATTTTTAAAAGCATACAATGTTAGTAATAACTAATATTATAACAATATAAGTAAGTACGTGAGATACGTCATAATCTATCAGCTCAATTACTTATATAGAATAATATAATACCTAAAAAACATTTGCGATTTCGATATCCAATTGATCTCCATCAAAGGGCCATTTATCGTTGATTCGTTTAGTAATTTTTCCATTATCGCTCCGAGCGGATACAATCATAATGCGAGCTCGTAAATAATAAAAACAACGATTTCAGATTTCCGTTTTTTTGATATTGTCGTACATTTTTCACGTGTACAATGTGACGCATAACCGGACACAAATCGATTTGTAGGCACGCGATCGCATATCATAATATAGATTGTATTATAGACTATAGAGGATATACTATTATCTGCTATTTACCTATACGCACAGTACTTCCATAAACGGGAAAAAATGTAATAGCAGCGATGACGTTATACAAACGAGTTATATTTATTGAATTGTCGTGTTCACCGTTGACGTATTAATTCAAGCTATACATGTTATTAATGTTCTATATAATATGATTCAGCATAGTACGATATTTAGTACGGACTCATTTACAGACCAGTAAAGCTAACATAAACGAATATTTTTATGTGAAGCTGTGTAGTAAGTATTCTTTTGTGATTTTCTATCAACACGATATTATATTAAATTAGGCGATATAATCTTTACAGTAAACTTTATATTATTATCCCGTTTATAAACGCATGCTACGTTATCAGCAGAATATAATTCTGTTAATGATTTTCCGTTTGTAGCTGTCAAAAACAAAGTAGAATATTATTATTATTATGTTGTTCGTCTCGTCGTCGGGCGTACTTTTTTTTTATGACTTTATTAAACGTACACTTCCGCCGTAAAACAAATTAAAACACGTTTCGTTTTTTGAATAAAAAGACAATTCGCACGATCTCTAAACGTTTACGACTTACAGTTTAAAGAATATCATAATCTTTATAGATATAGTCGTGTGCTCGTGATCGGAATATTTGATTAGAGATATACTGCAACAACCTATACAGTACTATAATCATTGACAATAAATATAGGTATGATAAAATATCTAATTGATAACCAATGTTATATATTAAATAGTGGAACGATATATATTTAACCATTTTAACCTTGTGGAATGTCGAGATTTCGTTCGGATAAGAGTTTAGGTTATTTATCTCGATAATGAATACCTAATTTTGCGCAATTTCCATATTTATCCGACTCGATCCATCTACGTACGTATCTAATTTATTCACACAGCGCGGCGTTGGCTGTAATTCAAATTTGTAGATCACTTGGTCAATCATTTTACGCAATCAGTGATAAATGTGTTCATTAACGTTAATATAATTTGACCAAATAAATTCCGAGTATTATATTAGAACGCCGCAGTTGTGTGATTTTCAAACAAATTAAGCTTTTAGTCCCCAGAGTCCCGACACATTGACATTAACCATGTCTTATCATGGGTAGGTACGTTAATTTCTTGAGCACAGAACTCACGTCGTAAGTAAAGCATATACACGGAAACACCACGCACTGTTGAACTGGAACCAACGGCAAGTTTCAATTAAGAATCTCACACAATCAATTGCGGCCTATCTCAGCTTCGTATTTATCGAACACAAGTAAAATAAGAAACGTATCTAAAACTTTGTTCTTATAGTTTTCAGCAAGTTTTTTTTCTTTTTCCTAACCATTATTAAATAAATCACGAACACATATTATAATGTATTCTAACATTCTATTTTTTTTTTTTTTTGGACGTTATATATTTGTTATTTTAAATATAACAAGTGCACAGTTTTACAAAAACAATCTATTCAAAGTATACATACTTATATTACCTAATAAGAATTGTTTTTCATACTAAGTAATGTTTCTTATTCGATACGACTAAAATAATATGATATTTTATTGTTGACAACGTTTCATACTATTTATTTTTCAATAAACGTTCATGGAGAATTTCACTGCACATACTAATTTAGATTTTTCTTTCTAATTGTATTATTCAATGACTAAGTAATCTTGAAAAAATTGTACACACTAAATTCGAAATCATACATAATAATATACATATTCATTTTTTGTACTGTTAAATTAATAAGATTAGCTAAAAATAATAATATTTACCTACGAAAGAAAATGTAATACGCGTATCAATTGATCGGAGATTAAATTGAAATTATAATACCAATTATAATGCGCAGCATAATACCAAAACGCTTTTTGCTAATCCAGGTGAATAACAGATAACGTCGAACGATTTAATAAAATGAACCAATCAGGTAACACATTATTGTAGAACTCGGTAGAAGAACACAAAACCACAATTAAATTTACAATAGTTTTATTTTAATCCAAAAACTTTTGAATTCATCTAAAGAAACTGTAAGTGATAACATTATTTTTATTATTTCAATTCTCATTTAATGTTGTTCTTTATATATATTTTTTTGTTTTCTTGGTTTTGAGCGGGTTTAATTGAATTTACACTTGGAAAAGTCCATCTCGGGATGTTGTTCCATAAACCTGTAAAAATATTAACAGTTAAAACAACGAAAGTAAAAACATAAAATAAACTCACTTTTGGAGAACGTTCTGTTTTTTCTGCTCGTCCGACGTAGGTAATCCCATATTCTTTTGTTGTTGATCGTACATCATTTTCTCCACCATGGACCTGGTTTCACCCTCTAGATCGGAAAGTTTGGACGGTTCTGGGTTGATCTTTTTGGTAGATATTTCGATATCTGAAACTACCAGTTTGGACCACCATTCCATTTTATTCACCTATAAAACATACAGAAATTAAATACTTGTAGTTTAAACCCTAAAAAGAGGGCAAATATAGGTTAACACCACTCAATAATAATAGGAGTCGATTGTAACTTCGTAATTGAGTAGGTTACTGTGTTAAATTAAAATTCAATGATAAATCATTATATATGATAAATAACCCTATAAGCAAAGACCTTCTGTCAGCCCACATCATTTAGTAGGAATATTTTATAATATATAATAATTTTATTAAGTTTACTATATTAATAATACATTGACTAAAAATACTATGCAGACAATAACTTAAACCTAATCTAAATACTTTAAAAATACGTTTGCACATAGTAGGTAAAAAATAATATATATTAATATAATATATGCATTATACATATTATTTTAAATTATAACAAAACGATAAAAACAATTATGCATTGTTTAAGTATTTAATTTCGTCCAAATATGAAAAAAAAATTGTATACTTGTACCTACTTTTATTTAGGTTTCTACTTTTCAATAAGAACTATAGTCATGAGGAACATAAAATAGTTAACATTTTGAAATCTTAAATCTATAATTAATTGAACATTTTTCGTCAAAATTCTAACTTCAAATCCTCATAATAATTATTGTAGATTTTTTTAATTTTTTATTTAATTACCTACAGTATACATATTTTGAAAATTACTAAAAGGGACATGGCGTGAAACAGTGGACGCACCAGTTGCCTGACGACGCTAATGTTAAACTACCAATTCCATTGCTAGTTCCCAGAGGAACATCCACATCATTCCTATAGGATGGCCACCTGGGAATTTCAGCAACACACATGCCATCATATCCTACCTAACCATAATCGCTATTTATATTATTATATGATTAATATTAAAATTTAGTATAAATGTCTAGTTAAGTTTACACAATTATTATTATTTTTGAATAACACAATAAGAAAATCGATTTTTCAAAAAATTGATTCTAGGTTTTTTTAATTACTGTTATTTTACCTGATTATTAACAGAAAAAAGTTATAAACTTTTACTTTTAGCCTTAAAAACTAATTAGATCCAATCTGTTACTAGAAATCACTGTACTGAAAACCTAAGCATTTTAACTTCGCTAAAAGGTGATAACAAAGAAAAAATAAAAACACATTCTCATATAGAACTCTAAAATTAGCTCAGAACGCATAAATATATATATTTTTTTTAATATTGAAGTTTAAATTATAGAAACACGTGCAATTTTATGAATTTTAATATTTCATTGTACATATTTTTATTGCTACTATTAAAATTTTATGATAAAAATAAAGAAGATTGCTATTTTATTCTAATAAAATCTATAACACATAATATATTGATAACTTAATAATTTATAAATGTATAAATAAATATAATGCAATTTGTAGATTTGAGTTGATGTTTAGTACAAGGTTACTTATATAGTATACATAAATTATATCATTACTATATAATATATATTCAATATATTTAATCGTAATTTTGTTATGTGCAACTACGATATAAAAATAATATTTAGTAATCTTAGCTACGCTCATATCGTTTAATTCAAATAAATACCTAATAAGAACAAGAATACGCCTACATCCACTAACTTGTATTATAGAGAGCTCTTCAAGACGAAGGTCCGGTGCCTATAGTTTTTGTAGTATACTCATTTTGATTCCAAAACAAAATCGACTGTGATAATATAGTTTATGACTTTGTAAATAGTTTAAATTTTAAAACGACTACGTGAGATACGTGTACAACATTTTAATGGCTGTTTTACTTTATAATAGTTGTAATAAAATAAACCACACCAATTAAACTGCGTGAATTCGCAAGTCTTATTATAATACCAACTACAAAAGAAAACACATGAGTATTATATTTGTATTATATTTGATCTGTTGCTATAAATATTTAAGATACTTAATATATATTATTTACTTCGGCAGAATTGATGTATGTTTAGTTTAGATACAAGATACATAACATGTGACACACTTGAATGGGATTTCATTACAATAAAAGTATTACCTAATATTGTTATTGTGTAATTAAATTATTATTTATTTATTTATTTATTTATTTACATGGTTTCTCTACAAATTCTTCGAGTTTATCCATTTAATTTTAAGAAACTGGTATTTTAAATCCCGAATGAGTAGTATTTTAAGCCAATTAAGTCCAATAAGAAATTCACCAAACAAAATTTCATTTTTACACATTAAACTCATTAAAGAGTGATACAATTAGGTTATACATAACTTTAAAATTTTACAACATTACACCAAAAGAATATAAACTTGTTCCTTATAGTGTGTACACCCACATAACAAAAAATAACACAT
Organism: Aphis craccivora; assembly: GCA_009835225.1. NCBI lineage: Eukaryota > Metazoa > Arthropoda > Insecta > Hemiptera > Aphididae > Aphis > Aphis craccivora. Next base: position 184,762 of record VUJU01000052.1, read on the forward strand.
ATTAAACTAAAAAAAAAAAAAATAGAAACAAGTTGTTATAATAACTGAGAAAGCATAGGTATTGTCAGCATCGATATTGTGCATTTAGCATTTGCACAGTATGTATGTTAACATAAAATAGTGAACATTGTTTACAAATTATATCACATAGGTAATTAAATACCAAAATAAATAACTGGTATACATTTTAGTATTATACAAATACCTTGATAAGATAATTATTTTATGAGTTTTAACAGATGAATAACCTTAATCAAATTCGTTAAAAACGAGTATACCACAAATGTCACAACTTTTATTCATAGTTTTTTTTACCTACTTAGTACTTGGGCAAATTATTCAAAAAATGATCTCTTAATTAGCAAATAGATAAATAATTAATAAATGTATATAATGTAATGTATAAAATATAATATATATATGATTCGATTTTAAGTTGGTAGATAAAGATAATATGCTTTATACTTGTTGGTATCCTCCTATTAAACAAAATATTAACAAATATAACTAAATAAAAGAAACAAATAAACAATTCAAACAAAAACACCACATATTATAAAACTAATAAAGTCTTTGTTAAAATGTAATGGGTATTTTAAAAATCAAAACTGGTTATTATCGCAACATCATGTCATTAAGATTCATAAAAAAAAATATTATACTTATATTTTCAAATCATTATGACTATATTAAGTAGCACTAATTAAGTAGCAATAATTTTAAATTAATGTAAATATATAATATTATATTAATATATTTTATTAGTATAAATATAAATTAATAATTTAATTTACACCTTTTAAATAATATATGTCAATAAAAACATTATAGACGAATTAAATATTAAAATATATAATATTAAAAATACAAGTATATAATCAATAAAAATTAGCTTCGAAGATCGATAAAAAGATGACTTAGCTTGAAATTATTCTAATGGTACATTACATGATATGTTTACTTGATAACTTAACGTAACTTCCTAGGCCCTAGCTTGTACGAACCACAATATCACAAAATATTTATGAATATTGTAATATAATATTTCAATTATAAACACGTTTTATTTCTATGAAAAACAATGCATTTATTTATGTACATTTTATAACAATATTGGTATAGTAGAAAACATTTTAAAATATTATTTAAATAAAAACTAACAATCCAACATCAAATGGGTACAATACATTATTATGTATATTATTGCTGAACATAGATACTAATTACCAAGTTATAAATTAATAATAAGTTATAATAAAAAACCGCTTAGATATTTTCATTATTATAATACGAAACGTATTATTAGATAGGTATTGAAGTTGCTTTACTTTACCACTTTTCGAGAATAAAATATTTGTAACAAAAATTGTTGCTACTTTTCACAAGATTCCTTTGATGTCCTATAATTCCAGAGTAATTTTGCAAAACAATTTGAAGTCTTGTGTATTATAATATATTATTTAACACTATCCCTTGGAATTTAAAATGAAAAATAAAAAAAATAGTTTACGGTATAAAGTTTTAATAAAAACTTGATGCAAACAGTTAATAAAACAATATATGAATGTTTTATACGGAAACCAGAAACACACGTTATAGATTACATATAAATTAAAGTCATAAAACAGACGTCACTATCTTTAAAAAAACTTTACCGATCAATTTACAAACCAAAATCGATTTTTATTACCTATATAAATCGATATTAATCGGTTCATTTTTTTAAGCTCCAGACAAATATGATGTTTAAAAACGTAATAATTAGTAGTTGTTAAAATTATTACTTTAATTCTATTTTATGCATTATTCATATTTATAAGTTCTGTTCAAATCTGTTCATCGTTAAAAATTAAATACAAAGATAAAGCGAGTTATTATATTTATAAAATATTCCTTTAAAAATTAAAAACTTTAATAGGCAATATCAAGTTATGATACCTGCTACATAATCAATGATTACGCAGTTTATAAGATCTAATAAATTAACTTTTAAAAATCGTTGTTACATAGTAGTTGTTTTGTTATTTCTAAGATAGCCGCATTGGTTATTCATTACCTTTTTATTATCAAATAAACCAAGTAATATACTGAGAAATACATTTTTGATTAATACATAAATTTGACTACTGTAATATAATTGTATCAACTACTAACGAAATTTGTATTTATATTTTACAGAAATGGATAAAATATTTTTAGATAAACTTTTTTAGAGGTTTAACCTATAATATCAAGATTATAAAATGAGGGTTCCAAGCTACTTAGAATAGGAATTTCTATTTAAATATATAATATGATAAACCTCCTATTCAAATTTTAAGTCTTCGGAATTAAAATTGGACATTTATACCATAAAAATGAGATATTGGATTATCCAATTATAAGTATATATAGTGTGGGCTTTGTATATAGTTATATATATTGTATTTGATTGAAAACTGCTGGTGGATTACTGTTTAAAAAATTCTGGGTCGACTTTCAAGTTTTATAATCTTGGCTCAATTAACAACCTACAAGTATTCTAAAAAACAAAAGTTTTTATAGTTTCAAAAATGTATACCTTTCTCCACGGCCAAAATTATATATGCTCGTAGTTTATAAATGGAGTTTTTTATTAAAAATTATTATTAATAATATTATAATTTATAATATAATGCATCATCTCATTCAAGGAAGGTTTATGGAAAGTCCTTATAACTTCCCTCAATGTAGGCCACTGGATTTATTTATCACACTATTGTAAAACATTATAAACTTGATGAGAATTTTCTGGTAATAAGTAAATTTATCTATTTAAAAATAGATCAAAACACAACTTTTAAATATTAATGAATAATAGAGTAGTCATTAAACCAAAATAATAATAATAATAATAAAATAAATTGCAATAAACGTAAAATATAATATAACTACAAAATATATAAATAGAGGTTGGTATATCCGAAATTAATACTTTAAAACTACTAAACTATTTTAATAAAAGTTATTTCAATAGATTCCTTAAAACTCAGAGATTTTGAAGCATTTTCAACTATTATAGATTACTAAATTGGTTCACACATGAATAGTTAGAAATTAAATTAATAATTTTGACTTATATATAAAATAAAATATTTTTTTGTTTACTTAAATAATTGTCGTTGATTATATTACTATAATAATAATTAGTATAAAATATACAAATAATTAACATATAAATAAATTTAGCTAAATTAAATAAGGAGTCCAATTTTTTTCAAAAATGTACACTAGCGAATTGCAAATTTATTTGTTTTAGTCGCGCTGAAATAGGCTAAATATCTGTATAATTTAAAAGCGTTTAAAATGGGGTTAATCTACGGGCAGTGAAGAGCTTAAGGGTAGCCCTTATAATATAGATCATCTTAATATAAGATCTAATTTAATTCAAATAGTCAGCGTCACAAATTTAACACGATAGTAATAGTTATTCCGTCAGAACACGTCATTTGGAAATTGATATATTAAAAATAAAACCGCTATGCACATGCAACATAAAGTTTTTGGTTTGGTTTTGTTTTAATATGAGCGCAAAATGATGTGTTTTGATATTTAATTTGAAATCAATATTAAATCGTCGCAATCAAAGAATAATTATGAACTGAACTTAGTAAAAGCTACAGTTGTTGATATTTCATTAAATCAAAACAAGATTAAGAAAATATGAAAGCGCATACTTACGTACGAGTGATCAAAATGTAGTTTGAGACTTAAGTTAAAATTAAAATGTCTATGAATTGTAACACAATAAAAATCCATAACTATTGAACTCTCAATATCGAAATACTCTTTCTACGTCTACTTAAAATATACTAATATAATGTCATTGATATTTTATCAATATAGGTATTATAATATATTATTATATTACCAAGATATTAAACAGAAAATACAAGATCCAATATCTATACATTTAAAAAGCAAACAATTGATTTATAATATTATTAATTACTCATACAAAATAATAATATGTCCTCATATATTTTTAAATTAAAAAAATTTTTTTGAAGTTTAAAATCTAACACACTGACACTTTCTGTACGGTAGTATTTGATAATTAAACTATACCGAATATATTTTATTTTCGTGATTTTTATAAAATAAACTAAGTAATAAACCTAAATTTAAATTAATGATTACACAAAAAAGTTTAGTCAAATTCAATTTCAGAATCTGAGCGGATGAGTGTATTGGGCATTTTATTTTTGTATCATGAGACCAATTTTCAGTAAAAAAAAAAAAAAAAGCTCAAATGTTTAACTTTGAGCGTGATTTATGGTAGAAAATTAGATCTAGTTGATGATTAGGGGATTAAAAAAAAAATAATCCATCGTTTTTTTATTATCTGTGATGGCGGAGCAATAATAGTAATAACATATACTACAGCAATTAATTAAAAATAGTAAATAACCAATTATTTGGGTAGTAAGTTAAGTCCGTTATAGAAAATACTTTGTTAATTCAATAATATTTTGTTCTTTATTTACCTTTTCAATATTAATAAGGAATGTTTTTCCATCTTCAAGTAGCCACGTGGTTTCTTCAAGTTTAATTTCATGTTGTAGTTCGTCGTCCAATATCGGCGGTTGTCCCTTAATACTGACGAAAATATGTTTCTTTTTTAAATTCACAATAACATCACGTGGTCTCAACTTAAATGCAGCTTTAGATGGAATTTTAAGCTGTGAACAAAAAATACAAGATTAGAGTAATTGAGCATCTAATTATTAACAATATAATGTATATGTATGATAATCTCTAAAATATAATATGATTTAGACATGAATCTTACGGAACATTTCAAGGTTAATATATAGAACATAATATTATATTTATTATATAGGTGCCTATATTACAAATGTATCTTCGTCATCATTACGTTACGCATGATATATATACAATATACATGATCATTAATCAGTAATGACTAATGGCTATCAGGATTTGACGAGAAAAAACTATTAGAATTTAAATTAAAGTTGAATTCTTATATGAATGTATTGAACAAAAAAATATAATAATCATAAAGTCTTATAGTAGACGCCTAATCTTAAGAAATTACAACAATACTCAAGTCGGACATTTTCAATTACACGCATTGGATTTTAATGCTCAAATATGAAGTACGTAAAGATAAATGCATTTTCTCTTCATCAAGAAGTCTTTGACTCAGTAATCGTAATGTTAATATTAAATAATTTAATATAATAATTAGACATTTCTCTTAAGTAAAAATAAAAATAAAAATATATACATATAACACTATAGCATAGGTGCCAATATGCATTAAATAAGATTTAATTGATTTCTAAAAAGAAATTATTATAAGACGGTTTGATAAAAAAAAAAAACCAAATATTATTTATGTCATACTCAAAATTTATTTCAAATATTTTATAACTGTTCTTTATTTTTGCTTTATTTTATAAAATTTTTAAAGTATTAATTTAATTATTTAATTATGAATCCAATAACTATGGTTTATGGTAAATAAACTTCTAGTCGACAATATGAAATATAAATAACCTAAGCTGAACAACAAAAATACAAATTTATAGTTGTGGTTAAAATTTAATAGAAAAAAAAAATACCTTATATTTACAATTACCTTTAAAAAGTAAAATCGAAACAATTATTTTATCATTAGCATAATTTAGGAGGGGACAAGATCAATAACTTATCCACAGTCAGTATTCAGTATTCAATTTATTCTAGTACCTACCTATTTCAAATTTTAATTAATTATTATGATATTAAAAGTTAAATTAAAGCTTATAAAATGTATTTAAAATAATTATACCAAACAAATAATTTTTACTCTAAAATATTAAGCTACTCGTATTCAATAAATTGTTTACGTTAAATAATTTTATAATCAAATATAATCAAGTAATATGTAACTTATTATATTATAAATATAGTTTTTAAATTAGGTACTAAACTAAGGTGCACTCAAATTAATTCACAAAAAATTAAATATTTTATAAAATTTACATGATAAAACGTTATAATATATAATAGTATTCAATCGATTTTAACAAAAATGCTTTAAAAAAAAAAATAAAAACTATTATATATATATATATATATTATATATATATTTTTTAATGAAATTATATTAAAATGAAATAACTTTTGTGTGTAATTATTATTATTAATAATAATATATAATGTATATATTATTATAAAATAACTAATCTTTTATAATATATTATTAAAAAAAATATTAATAATTGTACATCCGTAGAAGATCACAGTGTTAAGATCTGACATTTCCGAATAGTTTCTCTGAACACCATTAAAACCCAACGTCACTACCAAAATAAAAAAAGTCGTGACCAATAAAGAATGTATTTTTGAAAGACAGCTACAAACGTCTTGACAGTTTCTCGCAACCTTGGTTAAGATTAGGGATTTCCATAACGATCACGAAAAATCCATAGACGATTAACTGTAAGACCAATGAATGACAAACAACACGTAAATACCTATAATATAATATACCTATAACATTCCCGACTTAACTTTTCACTCATAATATGGTTTTAACACCATACAGGTATTATAGGGGTAAATATTCATTTTATATTCATAAAATATAAACACGATCCATAAAATATTTAAGTATTTGTAATGTATTAATTGTGAATTATCACACTGTTGATAATTAACTAATAACTTAAACTTTAAAAACATTAACTATGTATATCGAGTACAGCATTATTACAAGGACATTTTATGCATATATAATACATAATTTGATATTAATGCAGTAGATTGAAGAGCTACAAATTAACAATGATCAATGATTAATCAATAATCAATTATATAGTGCCGACAATTTCGTTGATCAGGGGCGGATTTAGGTATGTGGTGGCCCTTGGGCGGAATGCATTGTGGGGGCCCCTTATGCAGAAACAATAATATATATATTTTTATTAAAATATCATAAAATTGTGGGGGCCCCTGAGCTGCAGCCCACTCAGCCCTCCCCTAAATCCGGCCCTGTCGTTGATAAACAAAGGGGTGTAACCAAATAAGAACCACAATATAATATATATCGCTCTGCATATCTACAAGGCGATCATCACACCCAAGACAGTCCCAATGAATATCTTTTTATAAATTGTGTTATTTTACGTATTATAATTATAAGATAAAAGTATCTATAATACTTAAAATGTGTATTTAAGTGAATTTTTTTTTTTTTAATATCTGCAGCAACCAAATCAATAAAAGATAAACTTTATGAGATCCTTTGAAAAACAAAACCCAATTGGTGAAAATGAACGACCAGCTAAAATTAATAACGTGACCAGAGTTTGATAATTACAAAAAACAAACGATCCTAAACAAACAAAAACCCGTCTATCCATAAATGTCACGTTCCCCTTTTGGATCACGTTCTTTTGACGTGCAAAAACTTGGCGAAATATAATTACAATACTTTATATACATAATATAATAGTACAATTTAGAAAAAATTTTCCTAATCGTTTTTAGAAAATATGAATTGTTTACATAAGTGCATTGAATAGTTTTAGACATTTTTTAAACGCACTAACAGAAACTTAAGGTCAAAATAAAATTAGTAAAAAATTATTGATTAGAATCTGGATGATTTAATCGTTAACGATATGTACATAATATCCTGTTTATATAATTTTATATTATTGAAATTTGTAAAACTAATAAAAATTAAACTCAACACCGTGTATTGTCTTTTGTTTATTTAAATTACACTACCTACAATTATTTATCTTTATTCAATGTCCTTAATTAACATATAATATATATATTTAAAATGTCTAGACCTTTGTTGATAATTTCTATAAAAATAGATAAAGACAGTACAATAAAGAAAAATACAAAACTAAATCTTTTGAAATAAAAATATATACGTCGATAATTTTAACAGCTTATTCGTAAATAATAATATTAAGAATTACATATAAATATCTTCTTTGAATTAAAATATTTATCTATTGTATAGAAGCTATATGGCACTTTTATCAAATGTATTTAATTCTCAAACAAAAACAAACACCTAATTGTAAAATAAATATTTTTTTTTAAATTTAATGAAACCCTTAGTATACGCGTGTTGCCATTAGGTACGGTTTACAAAATATTTCGAATTATAGATTTTTTTATTAATAAAACAGTAAATTTACCAATTTACCATATATAATTTACACATAATATATAAATATAAATAACACGTACAAGTGATATTTGCAATACCTGACTTTTTTATTGAATTCTTTATTATTTTAAATATTATCTCTTGTCTTGAATAAAATTTTTGCATATCGATACGGTATAATACGAAAAAATAATTCAAGAGAGAAGAATATACGCTTATATGGTAAATTTTAAAGAGAGGATGATATAATATATTATGTTAAATTTTTAAACAATCAATATACATTATTTCTTTTCTTAGTATAAGTTATTTAAAAAATATTAAAGACATATATTGTGTTTGAATAATTACCATAATTACACGATTAGCAATATTATTATTGTAATTTGTAATTGTTGATATAACCTAAATAACATCTAAAAACTAATTTATAATTAAATAAATAAATATGCGATATATGTTTATCTATATAATAATTCAATGTCAATAAACGGTTTTAAAAAACAATTATAATTTATGAATAAATGAAAATTGCCACTAAATCCTGTAATAATTGAATAAAAATAATATAATACCTAATAAATAATCTTTATCATAATTGTAAATAATAGTTTGATACTTTACAAATGGTTTTATATATAATATTGTTCAAACCAGTTTAATCCATTAACAAATTAATAATTATTTTTTTCTATATATAAATATAAAGAATAATGTTTAACACTATACACTCGTTATATTGAAAGGTATTAACGTTTTTAAAACTATTTTTATTTTACAACTTCAAAAATAATGACTGTTTACTGTTTAAAGAATCACTTATTTTAAATCCCAATTTTTATAATTAACCACATTATTTTAATATAGTATATACAGAAAAGCAATTTTAATAATATTGATTTTAAAAAAAAATTGTAGTAAATATTTCCTTAAATGGTTCAAAGTGTTTAAACATTAATTCAAGTTAGATACGTACTACATATATTGTAAAAAATAACAATCGTAGACACATATTTTAATGTTTTACAATGATGCATATTATTATTTCTTTTACATAATTTAACTATTAAAGACTAATTTTAAGATATTAATATAAAGAAATTATTCGCCATGAATACACGGTACGTACATCAATTGCATCTACCTAGGTATGTGATGTTTGTGGGGAAAAATAAGCCAAACATGCCGAATTAATACATAGGTATATAAATACAATTATTAATATAATATAACATACTAACTAAACCCCAAAAAATAGTTACTGATCCGCCCATCTGCTTATTAGCTCAGAATTATTTTTCGAATAAAATGATTACGATAGTTTACCCAATGACGCCATGACAAAACCTTTAGAACAAAATCAAATTAGCATTTTATACAATTTTAAGCAATGATTTATTCGGATAAAAAATTATGAAGTTGTTTATATTATAAATAATTTAACACAATATGTAAGGTACAATAGTACACACTCCTAGCAAATATAGATCGTATAGATCACTGAGAGTTCGAGAATTTGAAGTTCAATAACGAGATCAACTAATATTCCCACTCCACTAAAATGACTTGGTTATTATTATTATGCCAGTAATATAAAATACTCGTGCGCTGTATTAAGCGGTGCATGTGATGTTTCGCCGGCCACGAGAAATTATCAACATCATCGCTAACGAATATCAAGTAATGCAGGAGCGTAGTTTATTTTGAAAAGAAAAGACCACCTCTTAAAGAGGCAGGAAGTTTTCTTTTTAGAATAACTATGAGTCCAAAATTAGATAGCGTTATTGATATTGACAACACTATAATTGATGTAAGTACACTTCTTTCAAATATTATCATACTGTTCGCGAAAATTAAATCAATATACCTGATCACTTAATGAATGATAGAAAATTGTATGAGATTTTCTTTAATCATATTGACATGATTAAATATCATGATTTTAGTTTTAACTATAAAACAAGTATACCTACTTACGTACAATTAAATTTATCTATCAAGTTAGAGAAAAATTTATCAGGGTACCAAATAAATTTTAAAAACTTATGAATTACAATAAACCTAGCCATATAAATTTTAAAATAATTATCATACTATAATCCATATTCATATATTAATTACATTCATGCAGTATTTGAGATTTCATTATTATAATAATAAAAAAATAAATATTACATTATTAAACATACCAGCCTGCAATTATTCCATTAGCTAATTAAAATCTTATCATTTATTTCCGATATAGAACTAGTAATAAATATTACCTTCTTAAATTGATCATATAGATATAGAATATATCACAATGATCTGGCACAGCTAATGATTAACATACAATTTTCATTCACCGTGTATACAATAAAGCACTTGCATTAAAATAATTAAAATTATAATTTTAAATTTTTTCTAATTTTAATTGGGTACGTACCTACACATAACAATATATTGTAATGCATTTAAATGGAGAAAATCCAAACGTCCAACACTTAGAAATAATATAATTTAAAAATATACTTAGGTAGCTACATCACATTAATAGAACTTATAAAATAAATAATTTGTTCTTTTTTTATTTATTAAAAAAAAACTAATAGTAATAATATAATATTGTTTCTACAATAATTGTATAAAAAGAAGTTATTTAAATTTTTAAATAAATAATATACACGAATTGAAACTTGGGTAATGAATTAAACTTGCTCAGCTTAAAGTGCATAATAATATAATTAACATTTTTAATTTCCAGTTATAATTTTAAATTTATATACTTATATATAAGTACATTTGAACATTTGATATAATATGATTAAATCAATATTTTAACACTTAAATTATCTTTATTGATCAAATTCTGTGTAATTAATTTTTTTTTTTTTTTTAATGAAAGTTTAATAATACGCATTGTGTATAAAAAAATAGTTTACAAGATGCACAATATGTAACGACACATAATTGACCCACTTGAAATAACTAATACTTAAAAAAAAAATGGTTCGATAAATATATAATTGACTAATTGGTTTTGGAATTTTACAAATACTATTGTAAATATTATTTTTAGCTAATTTAAAAACGTAATAGTACATTAAATACATGTTTGAGTATAATTTACTTTTAATAAATTTTTAAAAATCAAACCTAACGTACTTATTCATTCACGCATGACTGAGAAAACCTTGATATCACATGTACCACGACTGTTTTAAAATTATGTATAGAAAAATCATTGACCAAGAAATTATACCCATCCATATATTGTATAGAAATATTTTACAAAAAATTCTATAAAATTCAATTTTCAATTAAGATCAGTGGTGTAGTAGGTACCTAATTGTAATAATAATAATAATGACCGTGCACTTATGTCTAAATTGACATGATTTTAGACCATAAATTGCGCAAATATATTATTACAAAAAATAATATAAGTTTAAAAATAAATGACCTTGCCCCGAAACCAGATCTCTTGAACTCTATTGATCCGCCTTCGTATCCGGATTTGTATCCGTGTTCCTAAAGCCTAAACCACCACATATACACCATGTGACGTATACCTGTAGAGAATTTCGCATATTCTAAGACTGCATGATATGACTCCAGGGTACGTATAAATTACGTAGATGCACAGATTTTCATTGTTATTATATATATAATATATCATATCCCACCCACTACTTTAATAATAATACATTTATTCAAGTATAAATATTAAACTGAAATGTAATATATATATATATATATAGAATAATTTCCATGATCTTATACCTAGATATAATATCTCGTAATAATGCACTAATTATGATTAGTTTTTTTTACTAATTATTGATTAACTGATAATAAATATATATTAGAACTAAAATTTAGTAACAAAACAATAATCGTATGTATGTTAAATTGACATGGAAATATACGACAATCATTGACAATGAAACATGATTTGAATTATCCTCATTTCTAAAAGACAATGGTCAAATAAACCCCTTTCATTCTATAACTGTGTTGTTATCTATCTATAATATTATTGTTATATAAGCAACCCATTAATGGCATAGCCTCCAGTGTATCTTCGGTATACATTGTAAACATAAACCTGTATGATAACTGTTAATCACAACTCAACATATTGTATAACATATTAATTAATTATTTATAACAAGTAAACATACCTATTTATAGACATGATATTATTATTAGTAGTAGTAGTAATAGTAGTAATAGTAGTATTAACTGTTTTATAAATGAGTGAGCATTCATCAATTAGGGTATTCATGGCTAAAAATTATAATTTTTGAGGAACTAACATTTTATAATATTTTATATTAGGTAGGCAATCCACAACATATTTATAAAAAAGTATATTAATAAACTAAACATTTAAAGTAAGATAAATCACAGAAGATAAATTATATAGGGAATGTATAAATGTGCAATTGCTTAATTAATAATAATTAAAATTTCTTAAAATATTATACTTAACTAGTTATTTATTTTGTAGTATGAAATTTTAAGTCTTTCTGAAAAATTACTAATGTCGGATTTTTAAAATAAAAAACGATAATCTTTAATTACTTTTGAGCACAATATTTAATGTATTAGATCAAAAATTAGTTAAAATACAATTTTTTTATTTAAGCACTCTTTAAAAAGTAAATAATAACTAAGATCACAAATTCCAACAATATTATACGAATTTATTTTATATATACCTACCAATTGTAATTAAAAAACAATACTAGTTGACTCAAGATATAACTAAGCAATTTTTAAAATGCCATACGTATAACGAGTTATAAATTTTTTTATATATGTATCAAAAAATTAAATAATAGAAATATTTTCTTAACATATTATCAGAAAATTACATTAAAACCGGATAACTCTATACCCGAAGGCGTAAAAAAATTAGATTACATAGTCCTGAAAATTGCAATACATGACCCGGACCTTGAAACTTGACTGAAAAAAATCCGGTTCAAACATTACATAACCCGCATCTAAGCTTTATTACTTCTTATTGCAAATACCCTATAGGTAGGTATCGCGACGAGGTGTATTGTTTTAGACGACGCCCATCAATAACCTTGATCTTCAATAATCATAAAATTATATCTTTCGTTTGTACATAGGCAATTGTAGGTAATAGGTACTATATTTGTATATACAATAAAACAACATACTATATTAATACTTAATTCATGCTCTATTATTATACCATGTAGGTGTATAGATGGTCTATACCAAGACCATCGTTTTCGTCATCAAGACAAGGCGATTCCAGTGACAAATCTCAACCAAACTCATCATCCACATCGCCTAATCAACTAAGCATAAAGGTAAACTATCCATAAATTACGTAATCATTAATAGAAAATTTTATTTTATTTTATTTAATTATTTAATTATTCATGCTTAAATTAAACTAAAAACTATAATGACCAATGCTGCCAACATTTTTAAAAACTCAATTAAAAATACAATAATAATTTTGTAACATTTTCATAATTATTCTAATTTTTACAACAGAAATCAACTTTTTTTTTACTATTTTAAATACATATATTTAATGATCATTAAAACTATTATTAATTCCACCTGTATTTTTTTTTTTTTGTATTTATTGGGTTGAACTATATTATCTTACTAAACTAAAAAATGTTAATAATTTTTTATGTATTTATATTTATTTTTCTATATTTTATTTCTTTTATTTCTATATTTATTATAAATATTTAATTATTTTTTGTGACTTACTAGTGACTAGTCGACTAATCACTCCCACCCTTGACATGAAGAACTATTAATGAATAGTTTCTTCAATCAAGCCAACCTAGTCTTTTTATTTCTTCTTTTTATCTAACCTTCATCTATTGTACTTATTGTTAAAAAAATTTATACAGATTGTATAAATTAAATAAATATGAAAAAAAAAAATTTTTCTATTTTTTTTTGCATTTTGATTATTAATACATAATTTTAATGCATTTTAATATTTTAATCACAATTATCAATGCTAGTAATAAATAATACATATTACATAAAAATAAAAATAAAAATAATTTAAGCATCTAATTTTTTAAACTAGCTTAATTTAAACACTACTCTTGAATCATACTGAAACTAAATCTTACATAATATAATTTAATCAAAATGTATTTTTATACAACTTTAAATTTTCAATAATGTTATCAGAAAAAGAAAACAAATTTTATTTTTGATTAGATATTTAAAAATATGTTTATAATTCTAATTTATTTTTAATTATAGAGTAAATCATCTACAACTTCAATGCTACTACTATGTGCTGAAAACTTAGATGCCCATAACAAATATATTGATCGAAACAATGATTTAGATACTTTATCAGTAGCATCATCAAATCATTTTACAATTGTTAATGGCATAGTGCATAATCGACATAAGTCTAGAAAGCCTACCACATGTTGTTGTGAACGACATCAACTTAGTGTATTGGTCATTTCTATGACAATAGTTTTCTTCCTAACAATTGTATACTGCATCTACTATGTTCACAGTAAGTTATTAAGAATAACAAATATTATGTTAAGAATATATAAACCAACAAAATTATTTGGTTTATGCAATAAAATTGTATGTATATGTTAATGAGATACTTGCACTACTTGACAAAAATAAATTTAGTACATTTCTAACATACACCCAAAAAATAACAATAAATTCAAATCAGTTTTTGAAATTATCAACTACAGAAGTATATTTTTCTATCTTATTAGTATAAAATTTATACTTAATTTATTTAAGACTCTTGATGCATAAAAAACAACCAATTCTTTCAACAATATCAATTGAGACAATACTTGTATACTTTAGCTTAGGAAAAAATACTCTTTGTACACATATCTCTTTACTTTTGGTTAATTTTACTTCACCATTCTAACTATATTATAATTTTATACGTTAATACATTTTTAATCACATCATATTATAAAAGCCAATTATTAAAAATAATATTGATGTACTTAAAATAATTATTATTAGCTATATTATTGATAGTAACATTTTATATATATAGATTACTATTAAGATAATAATTAATAATATTTTTTTTTTTTTTTTTTAGGAAGTGCAATAAACTCTACAAATAACTTTGCTTAAAAACCAAGTCATTCACTTTATCAATATTACAAGATCCCAAAGAAATATGGACTAATATAATAAAATGGAATATTATTATTTATAAATTGTGTAGTATATAAGAAGACAAGAAGTATAAATGTATGTTTAATTGTACACCTACTTTAAGATTTTATTTAAATTATTGTATTAAATAAATTGATATGAATTAAATCTTAAAATTGGTTATTTGTAATAATAATATAATACACAAATAATCTCATGGGTAATACAACTAATATAAATAAATTAAATATGCATCAAATGAATATGAATATTTTATACACACTTTCAAAATATAATTATGATTATGCTATAATAGTAGGGGAAAATATCAAAACATCTAATATAATATTTTATAAGACAAAAAACAATTAATCCATAAGATAAGTAAACTAAAAATATAAAAATTAAAAAATTAACTTACTTCGATATCAGATAATGTTTGAGTCCATCTATAATTAGGTAAATCACAGCCATTGCCTGCATTGGGTTTCAATTTTCCTTTTTCTTTTGGATCATCTTCATCTTCTTCAATTGGTTGTGATAGTTCATTTGTTTCAACAGAATTTTTTGAATCTTCAGCTTTTATTTTTTTTTTCTAAAACATACAATTAAAAAACAGTATTAATAAAATAGTTAAATAATACATTAAATGTTAGCAAATTGTTTATAAGAACATTGATACAGTTTTTAGTAGTTATAATTTAAAATAATTACACAATGCTAATTTTTTTAAAAATGAGATTAAGACATGAATTAATTTTATTTCATTATTAAAACTATTGATTATATTTTAATAATTTACTATTTCATCAATGCTAAAACACATCGCTCAATTAAATTGGATGCCTAATTAAAACGCCACTGATTTAATTTTTAGTCCAAGTTATTTTATATATTTAAATTATTATATTTATAAAGATAGATACCCATTTATATCTTTTTATACTAAAAATATATAATGAACAATAATGATAACTATGAATTTAAATTTAAATTAAATTAATAAAAAAAATAATTAATAAATACAATACATTGGTTAGGTACTATTAAAATTTATATTTATAATGATGAGATGTAGTTTTCACAAGCTGCATCATGAAATATTTTTTTATCAATGACAAAATAATGATTTAGATCCAAACCCTTTGGGTGGCCAAGTAGGCGATTGCCCCCCTTCCAATTACTACAAATATGTATGATATTATGTATATGATATACAGGGTGTTTTGATTATTTTTGTAGATCATTATAGCTAAAGTATTATAAAATGACAAAAATAAAAGAATATTAATTATATTGTAAAGTGACTAGTATATTATAGCTATTATTTGTTCCATCATCAATCGTCATTAATGATAAACAATTTTCGAAATACATGATTTTAATCAAAATTTCTACAGTAAAATTATGAAAATAAAATATATTTGACAAATCAATAACAATGTGTAATGTGTATAGATATATTATAGCTATATGATTAGTACTGTGACGATTGTTGTCGATAATAAGTGTTTTCAGAGAAAAATATTATATAATTTTGCTAAAAATTTACAATCGCCTTGTGTATCATCTATTAAATATAACACATGCCACACATAGAACAGAATAATCTAATAGAAGTCTGATAATAAACATTTTTTATATTATAGTATTACTTATAGCAGCGACGTAGTCAAGGGGAGGGAGTTAAAGTAGGGTTGCCATACGTCCCAGTTTTTAACCAAGTGTCCCAGTGACACATAGGCGTAGTTAGTGGGGGGCTTGGGGGGGAGCTTAGCCCCCCCCAGTCTGAATTTAAGCCCCCCAGTTTGAATCAGCCTCCTAAAAACTCGTAAATGTCTCTTCCTGGAAGGGATAAAGCCCCCTAACAAATTTGACCACCCTACGCCTATGCCCGGTGTCCCGAGAAAGTATTTCGGGACAGCGATTTGTCCCGGTTTCAAAATTTTACTCGATAAAATACAGATTTTCAATTCTGAAAAAACTTTATCTTCCTACACATTACAAAATGATAAATTATAAAACATAAAACATAAACCCCCTTTTTCACCAACTACAAGAAATTATATCTTAGGCTGATAAATTATCTTCGTTCAGAATCGTTTTTTTGTATACAATAATAACTATCATTGGATTCAAATTTAACACTCCTATAATATATTATAATAGTGATCCACACGGCACCTAATGTACAGCAGAGTGGTACCCACTTGCCCACTTTTTTTTTCTTTTATATGCGATATATAAATAATTTTTATCCATTCAAAATGTCCCGGGTTCAAAAAAATATAATCTGGTAACCCTAGGCTAAAGGGGCTATAGCCTCCCCCATTGGCTATATTTTTTATATTGTTTTGAAATATTTAAACTTAAATATGGAAATTGTCTTAAAAAAGGTTACTAATATATTTCTTGTTATTAGTTGTATAATAAATTATTTGGGTTTAAAAAAAGTATTATTTAAAGTATTTATTAATTTTTTGTTTTTGATTTTTAATAACTCAAATTAAAAGGGTTTAGCCCTCCCCATAAAAAAATACTGGCTACGCCTCTAACTTATAGTATCTAACTTGCACCATTCAAAGTTTTCCATACATTATCATAAATTAATTATATTATTAACTATTAATAAATCTTTCTATTTACTTTCTATTAATCTGTTAATATTTTTTTTTAAATTTACATAACATTTAAAGATTCGAATCGGTACAAAATGTATTATAATTTGTTAAGAAATAATAAAGATCAAATGTACACAATTTCCTTAACAGACTACCAAAAAATTAAAATTATACATTAAGAGGACGAAATACCAGCATATTATGTAGTTTCCATCTTACAAATATAAAACGGCAAATTCGTATTCAACAAAATCAAATTTAAACTGTTAGCATTAATATTTAATACATTATTGTTAAAGCTAATTTCCTACTTATTATCAAACTTATTAAAATAAATAATTTCAAACAGCCAATTACACAACACATAAAACATGAAAAAAATATTAAAAAACTATTTAAAACCACAAATTGATTAAATTACAGTAACTACAGATAATTAATTACCAAATCATAAATATATCACTTCCTGAAACATTTTTAAATGTAATGAATAATGATTAATATATTTTTTCTGTTTCTTTTTATTTAATAATAATAGAATAAAACAATTTATAATATCTAAAATAATTGAATACAGATTTTATTATTATTATTATTATTATTTTTTAACAATAACATTTTAACTTTATTGTAGGAATACAATTATATACAGTAGTAAAATGAAAAATCTGAAGTTTATCCCACCTTTCTAAATTTTGACATTCAAATGTAATGAATTAAAAAAAAAAAAAAGTGGGATGATGGATCTTGAGTAAACATCATAAAAAAATTTAATATATAGTTCACCTACAACTTTAATAATAAGTTAATTCACTTTAATATAATAACTAAGAACACATAATTTGTACTATTGAATACAAATTAGCTATATGGAATGTTGGTAAGATGAAGACAATAGTCAAATTCACTTAACAACTTGACTGCCATGAGATCTAAATGTGGGTCTTACTTATATTATGCTAAAATGGATTACATACACCATACCAATTAATTGAAAGAACTACTTAAAACAACTTTAAAAACTTATTAGAATTAATAGTATTTCATTTAATTTGATCTGAACACAACAAATAGTAGTCAGTCTGGTCAGGTACGAATATGGTGATAGACATATTAAGCCACAGCATTATATCAGGGTACTAAAGCAAATAATTACATACAAATTATAACCTAGAAATAACACTAAATTATTTTATTGTTCATTGCTCATATTCATATTAATAACAGGCAGAGTTAAATAATTAGTAGGGTAAACATTTCCAAATTTTTATGAACATCATTCATTTTGATTTAATAAGAATAGCAACACTGTAAACTATGTTTAAGAGGGCCGGTGCCAAATTTTTCAATTTTCCGCAATTCTACAAAAAATTGAAAATTAAATTTTGTATTTTAGTTACCACTTTTATAATACTTTTCCACTAATTTACTACACGATACCTATTTAAGAGGGGTTGATAGGGTATAATATTATATCAAAAAAATTACTACACGGGAATGATTCTCAGGCCTTGTAGAATTGTCGGATTATTACTATTACTTATACAATAAATACTTAATAATATATTAAAAAATGAATATAATAAAATACTTAATGTTTTTTAACATAAACAACATAACTAACTAAAAACTGAATTTAACACTAAATATTTATTTAATTATGATGATTAGCATATGTGAGATAGTGTCCATGGGCAGTTTTTGTAAATGTGTTGGGTAATATTACTAAGAATAGATTTTTTCTGTTTGAGAGCATATAAAATACAAATAATATACAATATATAAATTAAAACTATGAAAATATTATTAATAATTTTGGTAAAATAAAATGAAATAAAATATGCATTTATATTTTTTTAAATTTCTCACCAAATCTAACTCTTTTTGGAGTTGCTCAGCTTCTTCATCAGTTAATTCTTTAAGTTTTGGCTTAGTCTCTAATTCTTTCTCCTTTTGTGATTTTTGTAATCTTTTTAATGCTTCCAATTTTCGTTTTTCATCTAGTGCACGTTTTTCTTTTAGAGCAATATCACGATGTCTATTAAATACTGACATTAACATCTAAAATATCAACATAATTTACATATAAGTAAGAATGTTAAATTTATATTTAATGTTTTTTTTTTTTTTAATATAATTATATATACTTGTTCAGAAGCTTTTTCATCTGGACTTCCAATAAAAAAATCAGTTTTTCGGCCCAGAAAACTGAAAAATGTATCCAAAAGCTAAAACACAATAAAAATTAATCAACAAAAAGATTATATTTAATAGAATAATAAAATAATGTAAAAACTTAACCCTTGTATTATTTAGATACATAAATATCGTAATTCTGAAGTGTCTAGTATTAAGTTGTAAGTGTAATTTTTTTGGTTAGTAAAGTGGAGTGGTACCCCTATATCTCGCAAAATATTGGTAAATAAATAAATATTAATTTTTTCGGTACTGATCGGTTATTGCGACTACTTAACCAAATAACTGTAACCTTGAGGACATTTACTGGTAAATGATGGAATGTTTTTTAGTTTCTTAACCCTGTGACCTACCTATGTTGTGGTGTTGCATAGCAAATCGAGGAATATGTTTGTTTGGCAACAGTGGCCCCCAATTCTCATCTTGACAGTTATTTGGTTAAATTTATGTGGTGTCATAACACAATAATCCATTTATAGGTAATTAAAATTGCACGGCTAAACATTTTACTCGTTTTACTAATAAACTTATTAATTTTGAATTTTATTTATAGCTTTAGTAATTTTAATTCATTTTTTTTAAATATGTCGTAAAAAGAAAGGCAGTCATGATAACCGATAAGTACCATTTTTTCATTAATATAAAAAATATATTTTATTTTGTTTTAGAAATTTCGGGCTAAGCCTTTTTGTACATAAACAAAACAGTATACCTATATTGTTATAATAAAAGAGAGAAGAGAATAAATATATAAATTTACATATTGTTTGGTAAATACTAAATTGTATAAATAGAAACTGTAAATATAACTTGGTTATGTTTTTCTAGTTTTTCTAACTATCAACTTTTAACTAGTTTAAGTGTGTTACTATAGCAACAACAGTATTGAAATAACAATAGAAAAATCAATAATAGATTATTATACCTACCTAAGTACTGAAATAAAAATACAAAAAAAGAAGTTTAATCATCACAAAACCTTGTGAAAAGTAATACTAAATTGTACAATTATCTAAACTAAATAAACAAAAATATTTTACTAGGTACTTTTTAAAAATATAATATTATTAAATTTGAAAACTACCTATTTACTATTGTAAATAAGTTTGTTTTTTCTAATAGCAACAAAAGCAACCCAATACAAAAAAAAAAAAATTAAATAACTAATTATTAGATTTATTATTTATTTTTTTAATAATTACTTGTTCTACTCCTTTCTCATGCTGCTGAGCCAATGCCAGAAGCATTGAATCAAACTTCTCTTCATTGCTATTTGGCATTATGCAATACGGATTTAACTAAATCGAAATTAAAAATGCAATTATATAGTATAATATTAATGTATTAGTCAACGACTACAAATTATAATTCCACGATTAACAACGAGAAACGCTGAAGCCTGAAGAGCAGAGCTAACGTAAATAACACGCGTGCCGCACAGTTACAAAACAAAATTGGTAAATGGGAAATCACTTATCCTTATCACTTAACATCAAGCTAACTCACGAGGCATTCGCAGTAGTTGTAGCACCATAGATAATATACAAATACAATACAATATAGGTAGTAGTGGTGGGAAACAAATAACGAACCTCCGCTACGTTCCCACCACGATTTAAAATGGTTCCCACGCGAATATCACTGTAATCGACTATCGTACTTTTCGATATTCGTAGTAATCGACTGCTGGTGAATTTTGTTTAGTGGTATAAAATCATTCAAATCACAGAATACAACAACCATGAGTCATGAACTCATAACAGTCATAACACTCATAACCTTTCTATACCTGGACGAGGATATATTTAATTGAAAGAGTTATTGTAAAGTCTACAACTGAGTATGGACGTGCCCATTAAGGTCACCACGAATTTAATCCATCATGTATTGGACTGTGTAGGTAATTACAGTCTACAATAACGACTATAAAAAATAATTACAAACCACACATTAAAAAAAAAAACGGTTGAAATCAGTGAGTATCATAAAAGAAAAATACTATATTCGTTCGACTTGGAGTAAACAACAAATCACATTATCACTGACCGCCAAATATAATAATTACGTTCTGTTTAAATTTAATTTTTTTTTTCTGCTTAATAATATTATAAATTTATATTATGTTTAGGTAATTCAGGGACGTACACAGAGGGGGGGGGGGTGTTTTGGGTGTTCAAACACCCTCTGAAGTATTTGGTTATTGTCATAAAAATGTAATACTTACTAACAAATTAAAATAATTAATATAATTTAAATAAGAATAAAAATACTTCTTTATAAATAAAACAAAATTGAACCTATAATATTGTGCATTGGTGTGATGGGAACAAAAGAAATACGTACTTTGCAATAACTGATTTTCAAAAACACCCCCCAAAATTTTTTTCTGCGTACGTCATTGTTAGGTACTATAATATGTATATTAATAAGCGCAACTAGGGGAGCTTTTGTGGCTTAGCCCCTCCCCCCCCCCCAAAAAAAAAAAAAAAATAACACCCCATAATAAAAAATATTTTATATATTTTTGAATTCAATGTAAAATAATTATTTCATTCATATCAATTTTCATGACAAAATATAGAAAAAATAGAAAATATTGACCTCGCTCAACTATTTTATCACAACTTGTATAAGCCATAAGGTTTGTTCAAACACTGCATTTTGGATTAATTTCTTAGTGATTTACAGCGCATACGCTAATGTTGAGTGTGGACTGATTGATTTTAACTCCCAGTCCGGTCAGAATCCGCAGATCGCTTTGACTGTCAATAACCAGTCATAAAACTGGTATTATAACGTGTCGGAACAACTATCCGACAGTTGGGTTTGGCGAGCTTGCGTTTCAGACGAGTTGGAAAGGAAAAATTCTCCCAACAGTTCTATGATACTTTGACCGCGTGTTGGACAAACCTATAATAATAGTATTTTATAAGTATTTTCACCTGACATCTTTTTTTTTTCATAACAGACATAATTTATTACTCAATATCAAATTATTCAATATTATTAAACAAAACTATTTTTCATTACTGTCACCCGTTTATGAGTGTTTGCACATAATCCTAGTCGCAAATGTTCTAGTAGCATGTATGTCATAATGACGTTTAAACATCAATAACTTCAGATTAAAATGATTAATATAATATTTTTTATGCCATAAACTACCAACTGAACATTTTTTTACATCCTCTATAATTTACATTATTTTATTCTAAAGCATTCAATCATTATATTAGAAACATAAATATATTATTTTAAATCCTAGAGAATTGTATTTATTGTGACAAAGTAAATAACCAAATTGAAATATATTTTATTTCTCAAAAGATTACATGATTAGTATTTAATTACTAGATCAACTTTATAATATATTGACATTTCATCTAAATTAAAACAATTTTTAATTTAATAGGTAGTTTTTTTTTTTTTTTTTAATTTACAATCAATATTAAACATATAATTGAAAGTGCTAATACAAAAAAATAGAAGGTAATATAAATTATAAATAAATAAAAAATAATTCTGACATTTATTAGTATAAAATTGAACAAAATAACTTTATTCCTAAATCATTTAAGTTGCATTACAATTAAAAATAAGAAAAGTACAGGAGGTTATATCACAAAATTTAATTTTAAGTGCGATAGTAAGTCAAGTTCATCTTAAGATTACATATATCTTAAAATGAACCTAAAGTTAACCAACTATAATCCCTTTATACAATGATTAACAAATTAAATACAGATAACGTATTTAATGTTAACAGTTTGAATATAAAATAAAAATCATTACATTATAATATAGATAGACTAAAACTTAGTTACAATAAAGATAATATTAAGACTTAAAAAATTAGTTTTCTAGCCAACATTGTATGTATATATATACATATGTGTGTGTGTGTGTGTATCAGTATTATAATTAAAATATATACTTAGCATTAGTCTTAAATAATTAAAATTTTAGTTTTTAGAATTTCTTTTTATCCTTGTTGTGGTTGAATAATATTAAACCAATGTTTTTGGTCTTCTCCATCATCGTCTTGTATTTGTATCTGTACTATTTGAACATTTTCACCATTTATAGTAGCATGTTCAGCAAATGCTGCAGCATCACTTTCATTCAATGTAATATGACGAGTGGCTGGCACTATTAATTGGCGATGTTCTTGTCCACCAACACTAACAGTAACAGTCTCCAAATGTCCAACATCCACATCACCATCATCCCCATGATGATCCATATTCAACATTGTGTGAACATCACCATGTTGGTCAGTCGTTGTGTATTGAATCTAAAATATATTAAGATATTAATAAAAGATAAATTATTAAAACAACAAGAACATTGAATAGCAAATGGTTAATTACTTGATATTTATTATCAACAAGTATTTGCTCAACAGAATTTAAATCATTTCCAAGATCTTCTTGTTTTCCTGGCAAAAGTATGTGCTCTTTTAATTCTCCCGCAAACAATTTTCTTTCTTCTTCAGTCATATCACGCTAAAATGTTAGTTTTGTAACATTAAATTAATTATTGTTATTTAATTTAATTAGTTTATTAATTTTAATACTAACCAATGCTGTTTGATTTCCATCAGAATCAACCACCATAGCCAATTCCATTTCAGAATCTGTACCTGGCATTTGAAGGTCTTCTTGAATTTCTTGTATAGTTACAGGACTTGATGCTAGCCGGGGTTGATTAACAACAATAGTATCATTCAAATGTCCTGCTGTAGTCATATGGTTATAAAGCAATGGTTTTCGCATAAATCCAGCACCACAAACTAAACATTCGTAGGGTTTTTTGTCACTATGTACAAAACGATGAGCATTTCTGTTATCTCTACTGTTAAAAGCTTTACCACAAACCTTAATTTGATAAATTTAAATATTAATTAAGTAATTTGAATAGAAATATTTTTTACTTTAGTATTAATTTCTTACTTCACATAAATACGGTTTTTCCCCAGTGTGAATACGTGCATGTTTTTTAAAATGTTCTGGGTAAATAAATGATGCTTGACAAACTTCACATTTAAATGGCCTTTCTCCAGTGTGCGCAGCTTTCATATGATAATCTAATAAGCGACGTCTCTTAAATCCTTTACCACAATCTGTACATTTATAACGCTTATCATCATAATGGGTAGCTCGTTTATGAGATTGCAAGTTGCTTCTTTGACTATATGCATAAAAAATAAAATTTGAGTATTAATTGATAAAAATATTTCATTTATTAAAAATTATACCTGAATGTTGCTCCACAAAATTCACACTGGTATGGTTTTTCACCAGTATGAATGCGCTCATGATCTCTAATTTCAGCTTTCCTAGCAAATGCTTTGCCACACATACGACAAATAAATGGTTTGTACCCCGTATGTACAACATAATGCACTTCTAAGTTGCGTGCAGTGCCAAAAGCTTTGCCTAAAATTATTAAAACAATAATATATTCATAATTGTTAAAACTTGTACATAAAATAAAATACCTAATGAATTCAGTATTCAGTATTTTTTTAAACACGGCAACTAAGGCCATTAGCTGTTTGTAGGTTTGTTTATAACTGTTTTACTGTGGGAGAAGGAATGATTAGGTGCGACATGTATATGTGTGGCAAGGTTTTTACCACTACCATTCCCGGGTGGTAACCCATCCGAGAACTACTGGCAACGGCCAATGTTTACTGCTTACTCTCAATCACGTTACGTGATTAATCGCAGGCAACACGCCATGCCAAACCACCTATCCAGTATTATACATAAATAGAAGTCCATTTTTAGAATAATGAAAAAAATATATATATATTAATAAAAACGGTAATCAAAGATTACATAGATATTAGATAATCAATAGTTCATAAAAAAAACATTATTTTTTAATTTTTTAAACATAATATAGAATTTATACTGAATTAGTACAAAAAATATAATATAATATGATTAAAAAAAAGAATATAATATGCGCGATTAAGAAGTCACCCATTAATTTCTTAGCTTGTAGGGTGATTGAGAAGAGATAAGGAGAGGAATTAATCAATATAACAGAAAAAAAAATATGATTGTATGAATGCAAAAGACCTCAGCATTACCTTCCTGACAGTGAGGGTTATCGTTAAGTGTTTAAGTAATTAGATTGCTGATTGTTAGTTATAAAAAAATATATATACCAAGTTGTACACTTACCACATTTTTGGCATACATAATTTTTAAGCCCTGAATGTGTTCGTTCATGATGTATCAGATTTTGCTCAGTAAGAAAAGCTTTACCACAGTTAATACAAGTGAAGTTTCGCTCACGATTGGTATGTACCTTTTCATGTGCTTTGAATGTATACTTGGAAGTAAAATCTTTACCACAAATTTCACAACGATATGGACGCACTCCTGTATGTGTATTATTATGTTCTTCTAATGTATTTCGTGATCTGTAAAATAAATAATTTTTATACAGATTTGTGGAAATAACTAATAAGTAAACATGATTAATTAACTTTACTTACGCAAATTGTCGTCCACAAGTTTCACAAGTATGATTTTTTGATTGTGGCATGTGCATTTTTTTATGTACTCTGAACATACGCACATTGGTGAATACTCGACTGCAAATGTCACAAACAAAGTTACCATCTTCACTATTTGCATGGTGTTCAAGATGTTTCATCAGTTCGGGTCTAGAAACAAAAATTAACATAATATAACAAAATATTAAATTAGCTTAAAACAAATAAATATTATAAGCTATAGAAAAACCTAATTTAATAAATAATATTAATTGTATAAGAGTAAAGAAAACTTTTATAAGCTAATGATGATAACAATAATAATAATAGTAGAATAAACTAAGTCACAAAAGCAATGAAATGTAATAAAAATCAATCATTATAGCAAATGTTTAATACTTTGCTGTCTTTTACCGAGTACTTATGTAATGTAGCAAAATAATTATTCATAAAATATCTATTAGGGCAAAGAAATCTGTTGTAATGTCAAAATTTACACAATACAGAGACACCTTTTAAAAAATTGTTCACTAATTTACAAAGTAAGTATTGTGATGACTAATAATAAAAAAAGGCAATTTGGTAAGTGTATTCAAGTACATTGACCATTTTTTTTTACTTGTGAACCATTTTCAAGAAACGCAAGTGACAAATATTTTTAGGCAAGTTTACTAGTCATAGAAACCTAGCATATGGAATATGGATGTCATTTGTTATTAGTATATATAATATTGATATTCATCATTAAAAACATCCATTAGTTTAAACTTAAGTGTCTAATTATAAAATTGTGTTAAACATCAATTAAGGATAATATGTAGATAGTTCTATACAATTAGTAGTTAATATTTCTAAATTACCTTTTAAGGAATTCTTGACCACATATATCGCAAATAAATAACTTAATCTGATGTACATTTTTTGCATGAACTACAATACCTCTAGCATCTGCAGTAAATTTATTATCTACACTGCACAACAGGCAAGTATAAATTTCTCCATCATGATGGACCAACTATAAGAATAAAGTATATTAGAGATTAGAGGTACCTAGTTAGTTTTAAAGTAATTCAATAAAAATAAATGCACATATAACTTACCATTTGTGGTATGAGAATTTCAGGAGTTTTTTTCTTTAGTGAACTTTTTGTCATTTTTGGTTTTTTTGGACTACTAGACTCAGCACCATCATTTTTAGAATCATCATTTCCTTCATAATCTGAATCATCGTCTTCAAGTATTGCACTGTCATCTAGATCTTCATCTTCGTCAATATCTATGTCTGCAAGTATAGCTTCCTGAGCTTCCTGTTTTATATCAGCAGGTTGAATCAGTTTCTGAGTGCACTCTTCTTCCATTCCAATTGAATCATTATTATCCTTGCAATCATCTTCTAACATCTCCATTAAATTATCTACTGATGAACACTTTTGCTGCTTTTCCATCTCTTTGTCAATGTCTTCTTGTAAAGCATCTTCACTGGAAATAGGTACATCAATAGTTTCCTCCTTAATCTTAGGACGTCGTCCTCGTTTTTTAACTGGCTTTGGTGTGTCAATTTCATGTTCTGCATCAATAGTGTCTATGGTATGTATATCTACACCTTCAGATTTACTCCTAGAATAAAAATTGTTTGCTATATAATATATATTTTAAAAAATTAATTTTTTTCAATTTATTACTTGAGTGTACGTTGATATTGGGAGGTAAGCTCTAATTTTATATCAGCTAACCGATCTTCGAGTTCATCCACTTCATTCAAAGATTTAAAACATCGACGGCACACAATAGTGGAATGCACATCTTCAGAAGAGAGGGCTATACCAAGGACACCGTCAATTACCTTAACTACAGTACGATCTGAAGATGTAACACGGTGTTGAAATATAGAGATAGCATTTCGAGCTGACACTCCTGTGCTACCATCACAAATTAAACATGTATTTGATGTTGAAGACCTGTCATGTTCTAGATCAGTTGCCATAATAACTTGCAAATTTGTAAAAATTCTAAAAAAAAAAAATCAGAAATTCAGGTAATTAACCATCATAAACTAATCTTTTAAGCAAATAACTTATTGAATTTAAATAATTGATGAAACTAAATTAATGATCTACATTATTTTGAATTTTGATTAAGCGCAATCTTTAAAGATAATTTGCAATGAAATTTTGGTACCTAAAAAGTAATTTTAATTATTTAAAATCTAAATGACATCTTTAAGTTGAAAACAATATATATAGATATATTATATAAGTTGTTATTTTCATAAATAATATTATAAAGGGTTCAAAAACCTAAGAATAGACATGAAAATAAATTTTAATAGGAGTTTAATATTACATAATAATTAATAGGTACAAATTAAATTTGATTTAATAAATAATAGATATGTAAGTAATATTAGAAATTCTGATTTCTAGTAATTGAACGAAAATAATTTATGAAGCTAGACTGCAATTTACACATAAAACCCGAATTCTTTACTTGTAGCAAATCGAAAGTTTACATGATACTATAAGACGGAAATTTTAACAAATTAGAATAATAATTGTCAATCGTCCAAAATAATATTCTAATAAATATACTTTTGGAGGGAAAAAATTGGACGGCAATCGTTAATCACTAACAGTAGAACGCCAAACAAACTTTTTTGTTTATATCATTGGAAGAAATCGTATGAGATCACGTTTAGGTACTTTATTGTATGATAATAATAAAAATAATGTCATTTTTTATGGTCCATCATATTAGAAAACATACTGGGCGCTATAAATCGATCGGACATCTGCGACCGTCGTTTACGCAGCATAAATTACGAGGAATTAGGAAAAACAACCTTGATCATTGTAGGACAGAATCGTTTGTGCCATCGATAACACATAATAATTAATAATATTTAATTTATTGTAATTTTTCTTTTTTTTCTCTTTATTCGCTCTTTGTTTATAATTAGTATTGAACGATTGTTTGTATTATTATTATGTATGTAATTGGGCTTGGCCCGTTTAAAACTTAAATAAATAATACCATAGTATAAAATATATTATATATTAAACTTTTCTAGAAGTAGGAATCGCAAAAAAATATATGTAACGCTCAGTTCAGCGAGCAAAAAAAATAACCATAAAACGAATTCTCGTCTCTTCAAAAGGACTTTGCCGTCGGACCTAAGGGCGTACGATACGCGTAACGACGCATCGTCACCGATCACTCAACGGAAATCGGTAATAATTCATTATTATTACAAGTGCGGCGGAGACGACGGGCCGAGAGGGAAAACAAATCGGAAAAATCGTCAGGCGTCTGGGAGAGACGTCGCATACTCGCATTCGTCTGGGAAAAATTACCGTCCGGAAGCGCGACGTCCGGCCCGGGAAACGCGCACTCCGCAGTTGGCGCGGTCGGGCGACAGTACCGAACGAATTACGAAATATTTACGTCTACAAATAGTACCTATAATGATATAATAGTGTTATGGAGGCACAGGCGAGAAAAAATAACGTCCGTGCGCGTCTGCCGAAAAATGGACAACCTGTAACGGTCGGAACCAAAGTTGCCAATATGAAAAAACATTTGCCCGTACAGCATTGTCGTCCCAGTGTTGGCCGACGGCCGCCCGGTCCCCATACCAACCAAAAAAATAACGCCGGTGACCGGAAAACGGCGGACGCGGTCGCGAACAGGCTGTACTCACCTGCACTGTGCTTGGGTACGTGGTCGTGCTCGGCGTTCCGCGTGCTGTCCAAAACGGGGTGCAAAGCTCACGGTGCGCGATGTCCCGACGAGAAAATCGACTGTCGAACCGTTGTCACCGTACGGCGGTCGGCCATTTTAGGTTTCGGTTTTATGTGGCAGGCGGCGTACTGGTAGCGCCCGTGTTCCCCCTTCCCCCGTCACGGTAGTCGTGTCTGTGCGTGCGCGAGTCGGCGACCAACGTTAACGGAGGACGTAAACAACAACAACAACAACAACAACACAACATCATCGGCGGCGATATCACAATGTTATTTCGGGCACGGCTGATAACGACGTCCGTAAAATATAACCCGTCCCGCGCGGCCCCGTACGCCGTGATAACAGTTGTATGCGCCCCGTCGTGGTTACCGGTTTTACTGTTCCATGAAATGCGCGACAATTTGTTTGCACGTTCGTAATTCGCCGCCGTCCGGGAC
>VUJU01000053.1:0-54730 GCA_009835225.1 Aphis craccivora
AGAGACAGTGGGTACAGGGCGTTAATACAAATATATTGTATTCCTCTGTACCGTCTCTACCACAATATTATGTTTCGATCGGGAGGGAAACTGGTAATCGAACTGCCGTCAATCACGTTTATTTATGCACCTCACGGTCGATCTTCCCGGTGCAATACATTGATTTGCGCTTCGTAGTTTTTCGGACGATTGTACTGTTTTATGAGTATTATGCGTGCCGCTGGCACATCCAATGAACCCTTTGACTTATATAAGTAATGTAGATACTATTAGTTTTGTCTTGTATTGCATATTTCCTGTGAAATATGCTGGCCACATCGAAGTTTTAATATGCCCATGTTGTCAGCGCGCTCTCGTGGCACNGCGTGACGATGTGCCGGCCGCTCGGCGGTGTATTAGTGATTTGTTACACCACTGGTCGCGGTGGTAGTACTATAGTCGTGTTACGCGTTAATTACGGAATAACGTATTCTCGTTACACCTTTTATCATTAAATCAGAAAGAATCAAAATAGTCCATATTCTCGACCAACAACTATTATAAGCATTTAGCATTATACATTTTAAACTTGTAATAAACTAAACATTTTCATATAACCCACTTATACTATATGAAAATGTGGTATATTATATTTTAATAAGTAAAACAATTGTATATTGTTCTTTTAATTTATTTGCATCGTAAACACTAAATATTTACTTACATTCAAATTTAAACTAATTACTGTGATATTTTAATTAACATAAATTTGTAAATTCTATAAATATATACCTAATACACGATACTACGAAATACTGTTGAATATTATTTTTGAATTGTATAGCTATAATAATTATTATGTTATATAAAATAATATCAAACAATCTTACTATTAAATACTGATCAATTGAGGCAGTTTAACAAACGACTTACAAATAATGTCACATACAATTGTATTAAGTCAAAAATATCCTAGAATAGTAAGTTGTATTTAAAACTTTGGTTATTATAATATCATTTTACGAAAAAATAAAATTATTACTATATTTATTCACAATGTATGTACAGAATTTAATTGTTTTTATTTCATAAAATATCCGTGACTGTCAGTGTAGTATTTTCCATATAAATGGACTTTAATATTACAAACAATAAATTAATTTATTTAACTCATCTTTCAAAGAAACTCATCAACGTTGGTTTTTTGAGATCTACTATTTTTTCAGACGATTTTTGAATTCTAATATTCCGCCGGTCGTTGGTTTTTTTTTAATAAGGTTTATATTGTTCCAGCAAATCACATAAGTACATTATAAATACACATGTTTGATGATAATAACAGGAATTAATAATCGGGTTTTCTGGGAGGAAACAATAAAGCTCCCCGAAAGACGTCCTAAATTATTTCTAACTATAATACAATATAGTGGATTTGAGCTCTAAATCCTCGAAGGAACGCCCAGAAATTAAAGCCCACACTATATAATAATATGCGTATTGCTTATTCAACACGAATATGGATATTGTCAAGTATAGAATATCATGTCAAATATCGTATTTCAATTTGTTTACAGTGGGAAAGTGTTTATTTGTTACTTTTTGTCATTCGTACCGTGAATAATTACAGGTCATGATATGTGAGAACGACAATGTTTTGTATGGCTACAGGGGGAAAAAAATAAAACCGCCCGTCGAAACGACGTGTGGAAATGGAAAGCGGCCGCGTTATCATTCTACCGCAAGGATTTACCGACACCTATACGTAAATCGAAAATCGTAAAATAATCGCATTTAAAGTTGCCGGCTGTCCATATAGATTTATTATTTGTACCATCAAAGGTAGAGCCCATACACGTACAATGTATATATATATATATTTATTTATTTATATATTATTAACGTGTTATATTGCAAGGTGTACACCATGATACACGTTGCACGATCGTTGTCCTTATTATTTCTATTTTTTTTCGGTGACTATGCATAAAAATACGATTTGATAAAACAATAACCTTACACATCACCTATTTCACTTTTCCCATTCGTTCATTACCGGTAAACCGGACTTCATGTAATTCTACGCCAATATTATCTAAAGATAAAATACTAGTGGTCATCTTCACAACCGTGATCAACTTTCAAGCATGCTTGTTGATTGATATACGTATAATATAGATAGAACCTATTTCACTTAAACTGCCTCCGGTTGTTTTCGAAGACAATTCGAGTATAATGGTTTACTCGAATTGCCTTTCAAAGTATACCTGGATTATTAATAAATATATCGATAGTTTTACGTGTAGGTACTATTGATTTTTATATCGTTTTTCGTAATGTTTAAAAATAATACTTTAATACAGTATTTTCTAGACCAATTAATTTGTCTTAAATCTTGTCGATTATCACTTAAAGACGAATCCTATCATTACCATTTCAAGATGGTCAATTTTGTTTGCGAAACTAAAGAACACGTGTATACGGACAGTATAAAAATAAACGTTGTTACTGAAAAAAGCAAAATATTATTAACTTGTATAGTTTTAAGTTTGGATTTCAAAAAACCTCAGCTAATGACATGAAACGATGGGAATTTGCAAAAAAAAAATACATATATATATATATATTCAACTTATTTAAAATTTAATTAATATAATATTTTATATAACATTAAGGTTAAAACATTTATTTCTATAATTATATAACTATTCATTATCTGTAGTATTAATTATTATTACGACTGAGTCGGTATATTTATTAAAATATTATAATTATTTATAAAAATTTAGATAATCTTAATTATTGACATTAATTCTATTTTCTCAGTTTATAAATATTTCCTAAATATGTAAAATCGGTTAATTATACAGTTGTCTAAGGCGATTCTAGTACAAAAGGGTCACCACCCCTTAAATACGATGCAATCTCAGTAAACGATATTTCGGAAATCGGATTGCAATTCGGAGGTCAGATGGGAAGCGATTTGTGAACGCCTATAATATAGTATTAAGTTCTATTATAGGTTTTAGCTCTGTATCGGTTAACCACTTACTTACGTGTTTTAACATCTACGAGGATCCCGTTAATGTGGATTTGTCGACAACGCGAAACGACACTGTCACACGTTGTTTAGTGCCTTCGAATATTATTGAAGGGTTGATATAAACAAACAAAAACGTGACAAAACGAAACAGCTTGATCAGCAATAGCCAGACGATTTTCGTTGTTTGTGCTATGTACAAAAACTGCAGTTTACGCCAGTCATTCCGTCTCTACGCCGTGACGATGGACAAAAAGCAAAGCAAGTCAAAAATGACAAAAACCCCCGTCGAACATATATCAATTATTATTTATAGTAGGTTTTATTATTTGGCTGCACTATGTGGTCGTGTAAATTTCCATAGTGTCAGAGTCATGTCGTCAAGGTGTTATTATGCACCTCTGTAATAATATTATTATAATTGTCGCGGTAGAGATGGCGATTCCAAAACTACGGAAAATTTACTGATTGACTATATATAGGTTCGGTGTCTTCTAAATCGGAAACACAATAATATACTCGATTATACTCCTAGATTATAACGACGCCGGTCGCTATTGCCTTAAATATTGCGTGGAAAATTCTGAATCACCGGTGTATAGGGATGGCGTGTTTCGGTTCCCGCGACCCTATTTGTACCGCGTCATAATGGCAATTTTTTTTTCAATAACGTCGTCCGTCCGATTTCAAAGTCTGAGCACGTCATTTTCTTACATCAAAGCCGTCAGCGATGGCGATAAATCGTCAAATTAATTCTATTTGAAATATCCAAGACGTATTCTATACGCGCGATGCACAAAATACGATTCGATTAAAAACGTTCATAAGACGAGTTGAAAATTTCTATTACCATTTTATTATATTCCTTTGTGGGTGTATGATTAAAATATTTTATAACCATTTCCCTTCGTATTATTATTTCTATCGTCGTCATCACCGTATTCATCGCGTTTTACCCGTTAAGCCGTTCGCGTTTTCTATATTATAATAGTTTATGATGTATAAAAATATTCATATAATATTATGTACACTTTAATTCCAGCTTCCATCTATGTTAATTCTTTTGTATTAATTTATTTTTAGAACAATTTTTAAGAATTTTTCTTCACAACATTTTCAAAATAAATAATATACATCATCATAGTAAATATTACTAATATCAAGTATGTTTTTCCATCTTAATAACTTCACGCATTTGTATATGTTCTACTTTCTACTGAGGATTTGTTTAAAGCTGATATATTTTTTTTCTTAATTGATTATTTGTAATTTTACTGTATAACTAGATGAGTTGTTGTTTTTTGTGTACATTTAGTCAGTAAATCGTGAAATTATACCATAAATTATATAATTGCATTTTGAATCAATATTTGTTGTATTGTGTAAGCTCTAAATAGCGGACATTTTCAGTCCCTAAGATATTGTCCACTATTCAGTGGATTAAGTTTGTAGGATGTTTTTAGTTTGTTCACTAAAAAATGTCTGATGTTTAGAGATGCACGTTAGGGAAGAATTCACTGTTTGTATATATATATAAGGAACGACAAGGGACAGTATTGTTTTAGATTAGGTACGTCGCACGCAATATAGTTGTACATATTATAATAGTGACACGCTCGTGATTCTAAGTAATAAACGTCTGATTGTCGTACTTGGAGACATCGAAATCTCTAGAGCTTGAAAGAAATCAGTCGAATTTTAATCAGTTTCTTCTCTTCGGACCACCACAAGCAACCACTACTGGCTACTACACACCGGATATGAACCCAAAATACATAAACTTACTTACTGTACTATAATAATATGTATATATATATATATACAGTTTCCATTGTCATCGGATTGGTTTCGATACGACGCGCGTGATCCCGCATATTATCCACATGCATGTCGCTCGTGTCGTGTATACTAAAAAGAACGTTATTGCGAACGTTCGGGTTAAATTGTAAATAATATGTCAATTCTCGGATCCCGCCGCGAAGACCTAACACGAATTTACCGTTTGGCAAGGCGCGGTGGCGTTCCATAAGTAGATTGTTCGGTTATTCGGTTACCAACCTCATACATATTATAATCTAAATAAATGTATATATGTATTTGTCGATATATTTGGGTGCGCGTGTTTGTTTGAAAATCGTATACGAAAATAGTCACATAAACTTATCCGCTTTTAATGTGATGTTTTATAGCAGTATGTCTATTTATCTTCGATAAAACCGTCCGGTATTCAAAAAATAAGTAACTTAAATCCCTATTCCTATGATTCATCGTATAACACAAACGTAATTTTTGATAAATCTCGTATACGTTTGCCTACAATATAATATGATTTGTGGTAAACCAGTGAATTGTATCGTTATTTTGATGCATACACCTGTAATGATCACAAACGCTTCTGAGTTATAACTATTTGACTAGAGCACTGTAAAGCTCAGGAACTCCTCATCTAAATATTATATTTGTTCGATTACTGTGACGTGGTTTTCCCTTAATTCCATTTTTCATTTTATCTGTATAATACCATTGGATTTAAAATGAAATGTAAAGAATGATTGAATTTTTGGTTATGGGTTTGAATATCCGAACATAGAAACTAGAACATCGTATTCACTGTATACAATAACCCCCAAGACAAAAGACGTGTATTCGTTAAAATAAATTAAAAATATCGAAAATATACGAATGATAAAAAATTGCAATGCCTCATACATATTTGACGGAGTGTTTGTCATTGGTTTGGTGTACTCGTATAAATAACAATACGAGGAGTTTCTATAACTGGATTAACACAAACACTAATGTTAAATATTATATACGAACATGTTTTTTTATTATTTATACACAAGATTTGTAACTTTCTTATTCACTACTGGTATCAATGTACCGGATAATAATATATATTATTAATGTCATTATAGGTAACTATTAAAAATGATCAAATAGTTAGTTTTAGAGTGTATAGTACATTTTGTACGTCATGTTAAACGACGTAATACACTATAGTAGTTAAACAATATATATTGCGGAGTAGGTATGTTATATTTTTATATTATTAAAATACATCTGGATAATATCATTGGAAATAATATATCAGACAAATATATCTTGAACGAGATACCTATGTCTAAAAAAAGTATATTTTTTAATAAGTTAATAATAATAAAAATGAACTATATATTCTAAAATAAAAAGCATGATTATACAGAAACACAATTTGAGCATTACAACGACGTTTAATTGCATAATAAATTTAGAATAGTTGAAATTTATAGCCGTTTTATGTGGGCGAATCTATAAGTAAAATAAATTTTATTAAGATCTATTGAAACTTGTACCATATAGTATAGTTATGGTGTACCTATATTATAATAATTAAGCTTATGTTAATTAAGTATATTGGTTTTTGTAACCATCGTATTTTTCCTACCTTTCAAAGGTGATGGTTTCGACATCTTCATCCTGGCTTCAGTATCTATAGAATATTATATACGTGTACACGTGTACGCAATATATTATAATAGTTCAGTAAGTCGAGAACCCGTGTTTCTCTAATGAAGGTCGGGCTGACGTAATAAATAAATAATGACAACGGGCACAGGAAACGGAGGGTAGGATTCCCCTACGCAATTTAGGCTGTAGGAAAAAAATTACGTGTCGTGACGCTTTACGGTCGTTTTGTTGCGTTTAAATTTAGTGCGAACGAAATCGACAAAGTTACTCTCCGGCATATTTGTCATGCAATGCACTCGTTCGAAGTCCTTTATTTTTCACTTTTTTTTTCACGGTGACATTTCGTGGACAGCACCATTTGTTTTTCATGCCCCCGCCGCCACAGACTATACCACGCGTGCTAACTCGTGACTTGCGAGAGGCAACACGGACCAGAAGCTCGGAGGGTAAATTATGCGTCCTGCAGGAAAAGTTCCCCGTAACCGGCAAAAACCTTAAATTTGAAAACCCTGGGAAAAAATAGTTTACATTATTTTACGTCCTCAAAAGTAGTTTATGATGA
Organism: Aphis craccivora; assembly: GCA_009835225.1. NCBI lineage: Eukaryota > Metazoa > Arthropoda > Insecta > Hemiptera > Aphididae > Aphis > Aphis craccivora. The sequence continues at coordinate 7,029 of VUJU01000053.1, forward strand.
CTCTCCCGTGAACTCTCATGTTGTTCTTAAAACTTCCTGCATTTACCGCCGTCGCTTGTCGCTGCCGTCCGTATAATACCTAACGATATTATCAATTTCATCCCATATTCCCATTTCGAACAAACGAAATAATTTATGAACGTTTTAAACTCAAGAACTCCGTGGCTAGACTAAAAGTAATATCAATTTGGAAAAGTGTAATGTATTGATCGAGAATCCTTCGGGTGAAAAAATAAAGAGAAAAACTTGTGGCTGAAACAACGTTATAAATTTTAATTTGTGAATTACCAGTGTTCTTCGATTATCGTTTTTGAGTGCATAGTATTAAATTTTCCATAATAAAACATAAATAATAAGTTTATTTTTGATATTTATAAAAAATAACAACGAGATAAAAAATTATTCTGAATTCAATAATAACATGACGTCAGAGTTCTTCATACGCATATATTTAACTGTAATAATACAATTAACGCATAATATTTACAACTCACTATTTCGGTAAATACTAAATACACACATTTCATGGTTTTATATTATATATTTTATTTCTGCGTGGTCGTTCATCGATTGGTTTATTTAATATATGTATTGTATAGAATATTATGATGGCCAGTGTTTTGATGCGGTTCAACTCAATGTTTACGGTACACTTTGAGTAAACACTGGGAAATTTAAATAACAAATTTTAAACATATAAATTTATGCTCCATTTATCCATTTATATCTTTTATGATTGAATATTATTCGCTAACTTTGTTGTTTATTTTTATCACAGCGGAGTCAGACTATTATAAAATATACCTATACAAACATCGCAAGTCAACGCGTTTTTTCTTTTTTCTTAAGGAAAACGAGATGCTTGATATATATAAGTATATAATGTATACTTATACATTATACAGTATACGTGTATAAATATACATAATATTTTTTATAAAATTAGTAAATTTCGTATATTATTGGCGAATTTATGCATAAAACAATTAAAAATGTGTAAATAAAATTAAATTCATATACCTAGTAGGTACAAATAACAATTCATAAAAATAATACACTAGATCAATAAATAAACTTAAATTTAAACTTTAAATAAATTCCGGGAAAAAGGGAAAAAATATTCTTACTACAATTAAATGTAACAGTGCAGCATTAAAATAATATTAAATAATTTATTTGTAACAAAAATTTGTATTTTTTTTCACATTTATAACAAAAAAGTAGTTAGATTTTTATTTACACATATGTTATAAAAATAATTGTAATCGAAAATACAAATTATAGATTTTTGTTAACGATACCCATGTAATTAATGTCATATTTGGAAACAAAAAAAAAAAACTCACTTTTTATAATCGCTTAAAGTTTGATAAAAAATTAACGAAATTATGAAAAATCATGAACATTTGTTTAATCATAAATTTGAATTCCTAAGTCTTTCAAATACAATAATTGGTTCATCGTAAATAGTTTTTATATTAACTCCAAAATCTAAAATAAAATATTGAAATCAAATTTCTTTTTTTTTTTTTCATAAAAATTTGAATTTCAATGATTGATGAAAATTAACACAATTTAAACAGAAAATGAATTTTTGAGTATTTGTATTGTAATTCAAAAATTATATACGTGGAATTACTTTCAACTCAACATTTTTTTTGTATATAATTGTTTATGACTGAATTTCAGAATGAACTCATTCATTACATCTTTCTCCTCTTTAATAAGGTACCTACACTTGATATATAAAAATAGCGTGGTAGTATGGTTACCCACTGATTATTTGAACCCTTTTTTTAATTATGTATTATTACCATTAAATACCTAGTAAATGTTAAGGGCATAATATGATAATGACATCACTTCTCAAATATACTATATATATGATATAGCCGATGTTGAAATAAAAACTATATACTTAATTTTATTATATTATTCATAATGTATTTATAATATAATTATTTTAGTATTTTATACATACGTATAAATTATCAAATACCACTAGAAAAAAATCTAAGGTGGTATTTAGTATATTTTTTTCAAATGCCAACCCTGATGGTAATATTAATGCAAAACGTGGTATGACCATCATGTTACAAAACATTATTAAAGTCAGTTTTTTTGCGTAATATCTCGATGGTTTAGCGCTGGATGGGGGGGGATAAAAATTACGTAGCTGCCAAAAGTATAAAGTACTGCAGTACCCACATTGCCCTCTACGCTCCTGTGGACCAATGGGTTTCCATTATATTCGCATATCGTATTGCGAGCACGCTGGTGGTAGATACAGCTGCAACGGGCGTTATACATGCGGTACGTTGTGGCTGGTTGCCAAAAAAACGCGTTTTCCTCGACGAAGAGTATCGTCTTTGAACGGGAAAAAAGGAATGAAGACAACATTTTAGAGTGAGTGAAAGAGATAAAAATACGGAACGGTGTGGAGTGATAACGTTATATATATATATATATGTGTGTGTGTGTAGGAGAGAGACGCAAACGCATTCATTTATATAAAAATATATTATATATATATATATATATATATATACACTTAGAAGCACGCACACATACGTAATATGAAACAACATGACTCCAAAGTCGTTAGCCTTTTATTTTTATAGTGAGACACCAGTCGACCCTTAACGCCGCCCCTTCACCCTCTTCAATACCGGTCACCACTGGGGCATCGGTCCTCCCAGAGCTAATTTTCCCCGAAAAAAAAAACAGTTAATAACCAAGGACGTAAACACGACCGTTTCCAGCGACATTATTATTTTAATGAAAAATCTAATAGACCGAATACCATGAGTCTTACCAAAAAAAAAAAAAAAAAAACTATGACAACGAATACTTGACCGTATAATGTATATAATATTATACAGGATGATTCAGCACAATTTTCTCTTCAAATATGTGTATATACAAATTTTGTTTTTTTTTTTTTAATTATTCGTAAGTACATGTTTTAAATTTTCATAAATGTTTTATTATATTTTAAATGTGTTTTATGGATACAAATCTTTTTTTCAGATAAGAACCACAATTGTATTTATTTTTGATACAATTATAATAAATAATGATATATCCATATTGAAAATGTTACCTAGGTATCGAATATTAAGTAATTGATTGTCCCTTATTATAATGGTTTAAAATTAATAATATTCACTCTATAATTTATTAAATGTAGATTAGTTTATCAAGTATAAAAAATGTTAATATAAATAATTACCCCTTAATTACTATAATTTTCAAACTATCAAAGGAAGTATATCGTTAACCTTAGTTCTATTATCTTTAGTAGGTTCATACAGTTTAATAACGCATACTCTACTTATTTAAATTTCGATTTCAATACTTACATAAATGTAAAAAAAAAAAATACTTATCTACTTAATAATTAACAACAACAAAATATTTTTCTTATTTATAAAAACTAAGATTGTATTGTATTCCATAAGAAACTTCTTAAATAATAATAAAATGTAAGTCTGAATTTTAATAAACGCATTTTAAAAGTACGAAAGGGAAGTTTATCATGCTTGGTGAATCACTAAATCACCCTGTATACATACACGCATACTCTCTCGAGGGTAGAAGGCTTAACCATTGAGCTGCTTCTGTGTGCCGATTATGTTTCTCGTGCACGGCTTAAGCTCGTTCCGAGTATTAACCGTACGGTTCTTTTTTTGTTTTTAAGTTTGTAATTATTATTCATACCTCGTTCATGTGGTTAGGATATTTTTGTACATGTCTTCCAAACATATAACGTTTTGCTAAATGTATTTACCAGAGCAACTAAGTAATTTTTTGGGTTTTTTTTTTTTCAGCCCCGGAGAAGAAATTTGATGTATATCAGAAGAGAGTCAATAACGATACTATACGAGTAACTTGCATGGTTTCTGGCGTTTACCCAGTACCTAGACTTACTCTCTTCAACAACTCGGTCACAGACAAACAGTAAGTTGTTTTTAATTATAAATTCTTAGATATTTAAAATAAATATACTTTGGTGTATTGGTAAAAATGTGTGCTTTTATAATTGTATACTTCTTTAAAATATCAACTACAATACCAAAAAAAAAAAAACCAAATTAACATAAAAATAGTTCTATCTAGTATTCACACAATCACAGAAACAGAAACATAACAATAATAAAAATGAGTTTAAAAATATTAATCAAAGCAACTTTTCATTTTTTTTTTTTTGTTTTCTTTTTTTTAAAATGTAAAATAAAATATTATATAGAATGAATGCATTGAAATTGTTGAAATTGCACCAAAGTATCTCTTATCAATTAAGTTTAATAATGAAGTACTTATTCAATTCTTTATGAATATTAATGCATGCGATACCTACTATATAAAATGTCTTGATTAACCAAAATTATAAATTAAAAATAATAATACTTAATAGCACTATTTTACTCAATAAGTTTATAATTAAGTTAAGTTGGTAAGAAGTAATGATATTTGGGTATAGTTAAACATGATATTATGTTGTTGTTTTTTTCATTAATTGTATATGCATTTATTTATTTTTGGAATTGTTTATTTTATCAGTTAACTGTTATAATTATAATTCGTTGTTCGTGTTGTTCATAACATAATGCATTAATGCTATATGTAGTTAAGTACAATTATTATAAGTTTTTAATATTTTTCTCATTTGCTTAGCTATTATTTATATTTCAATTAAAAGCTTAAAAGAATTTTTTGTTCCATTGTTTAATCATATACTTCAAATATGATGTACATTGTACAATGTACATACATACAATTGTACAAAAATAATAAAAAAAACTATAACGTTTTCGTTTATATTAGACATTATAGGTTTGTAACGAGAGTTAAAGAGAATGTCAAGTATGAAATTAGTAGTGTACTTAATGCATTTGACGTAAAAAAGAGTTCCTTTGTAAAGCATCATTTTTTTTTCACAAAACAAAATTTTTAATACAATCACAGATAGAAATAATAATAATATACATTTCGAATTGTTGTAATATAATATTTTAGAATTCGCTGTATTCAGCGATAGAAATGGTACAGACATTCGTAATATCATAATAAAATCAATAACGATGGCGCTTTCCTTATAAACTCTAAAAGAAACACAATTATGGAATTTAAAATTATTATACGTTTATCACGAATAGAATGTTATACTGCATTTTAAAACTTTAATTTTTAATTTTTTTAACGTGTAAATTAAAAAAAGAAAGAAAAGAAAAGAAAACTGACTTTATAGAATCTATTTTTGTGCATTTTGAAAAATGTCTTATAATAAAATCGATAAATTTATTGGTAGCATGTAAAAAAGACAAATACAGTGATATCGTGTAGACTATAATATAACAATATCGCGCGTAGCAGAACCATAAACGGCTATCTTTGCTGTACTTCCATGGTCTGGGAAAACTAATGGGCAGATGAGATCGTTATTTTGAATTTAGGGCGTTATAAAAATTGTCACCGTCGACATTACACGTGCATTTATTATGGGTTGTAGAGTCTCAAACAACACGATAGTACGGTGAACAACCTAACGTGGAGAATTACATTTAGAACTATGTTCTTAAAAGTAATTATTATAAAATTATTGATAATTACCATAACATTTTAATATGTATGCATAACTTAAACATTAATTTATATAGTCATAACATAATAATAAAATATGTATATTAAAATACCAACAAATGTGACATGTTACGAATAGATGTATATTGATCTGTCAAGTTTATTAATTATTATTATTATTGTTTTCGCCAGTTTTATTAATAAAATGAATAACTTGGGACTTTATATTGGTATTCAATTTACCTAATTTAACGTTTTTAGTTCTCTCTAAAGATACACTTAAATTAGTAATAATAGTAATATTTTTCATTCATTAAAAATATATTTTATTGATACAATTAATAGGCCATCAGGGTTTTATAAATGGGCTATTTGAGTTCCTATCTGGTACATAATAAACCACATTCATAAGTACCTACATTATAGAATCGAATATCAGTAGGAGTACAGATATTTAGAAATGTCAATTCTTACTCGAGAATAAATATTTCAGTTATTTCCAAATAAATGCTATTTGAAATTTACATCACCAGCATGTGAGAAAATATATAATGTCAACTTTCAAGTTTTAAATGTAGTTTTTATAACATACACATATACAAAAACATTTAATACTTTGTTTATTTATTCCATTAAAAGATTTATTATATTATAATAAATAATAATATTATGATATCTAAGATTTTAAAATTTAAGAATACTCAGTTTCTTGAATTGTTGCATTTGTGGAGTAGATAATTAATATAAATTCATAAATTAAATATTTAGGATTGATTAATTGGTATTGTTTGATAGTTTATTATTATTTTATATATTATATTATACTAAAAAACAGTGGAATCAGTTATTGTTTATTAATATAGTCACTAATTAACCAAGAAAAATATACAGATAATCAGTTCAGTGTTAAAGTTTGCAAGAAATTTGTACAAATTACAAACATTAATGCCTTCATTTAGCTCTGAAAGTGCACAACGAATAATATAGACTCGATTGATAAGTGATAAATGTTTAATCATTAACATAGTAATTTCTGATATTAGGCTATCAACATTGATAAATCATTCATTACCAATATCTGCTTAGTGTAATTACTAACCAATATAAACCATTTATACCACGATATACCTATACAAAGTATATTATATATGTATAAAAAACAATTTATTTTTCATAATTTTATTGAAACATTTCATGTGGATAGAAATTCTTTTTTTTTATATTTCAATTGAAACATTTCTAGTGATATATTCAGAATACGGAACTGTAGTTATATCCATACCACAGCGTGATGCAACGGCTCGGAAAACCAGAATAAATCGGTCCACCACGTCTGAGTGGCGCGATGCGATATAAATATAATGTAATATAATATAATAATAATAATAATAATATGATAAACATATTAAGAAAAAACCATCTCGAACAGCGGGCGACAGCGATAACATAATATCAGACGACATTTGGTATTCCGGAGAAGTGAATAATATTAATATAACGGGAAGGGTGAGATAGCGCACCGCTGCTGATATAGAGTTGAAAAGACGCGTTCAGTAGGTTTTTTTTTTGATTATAATATTTTACACCTTTCGCCACATCGTTTTGTTGTTTTTTTTTTATTGTTGAATAATATAAATCGCACATTTTTTTTTTACAAATATAAATGCTGTATACGGTTGAAGTTGGAAGTTGTGATTCAGCAATGTTAAATTAAGGGTTTTTAAACAAAATGGGTGACGATGACGTGCGAAAGTAGACATGTACACGACCGTGGTGACAAAAAGTGTACGTGGAACGTTCAAACGGTTTTAATTTATTTATTCATTTAACGCCGGCCGTCCGGAAGACCAAAACGTCGTGTGCAGAAGTAGATTAATGTTCGCGTCACAAACTGTGGGTACGTATATGGCTATAAATGTGTAGTGCGCCGTGCGTATAATATTATGCGTTATCGTGCACATAGTATTCATCCTAAATCTGGTCGTTTACTACATCATAATATTATTAAAATACCATAACGTAACCCGCAAGACTAAAATTGATAACTTAAACTTAACGAACAACGTATACAGTCCGGTTGATCTCTCGAAGAAAAAGAGTAGGTAATATTGGAATTTTAAAATACTTATGTTATCATATTATACAGCGGACGTCAAAAATAGTTGAAAGACTAGACTGTTCCGAGTCAAGGTGTAAACCAGAAAAGAAAACATTAAACAAATCGTAATAATTATCATCTGAATGTTTTTGATTTTTAATCGTTCAAACAATTTTACAGATGCCATCAGATATAGCTCGTTAAAAAAAAATGGACCCAGATAGTGTTTTGATAATGACGGCAAGCTTTATAATAGTGTCATATTCACAAACGCCGAACCCGCGGTTTGACCGTTGGGTAACGTACTGATTATCCGTCCGCCCAAAAATTCGATCGTCACGTATATCGTATATGTTAATAGTTGAACAACTTCAAGCGGGTGACGGGTCGAGTGTACACATTTTAAAAATTCGATTCTAGACGTACCACAATCGTACGCACTTAATGATACAAAGCAAACGCACCGTAGAATTAGGTATGCTAAAATATATATTTAGCAGTGGACATTAACGCCTTTGTACTCAGCGAAGTCTCCCGTAAAATACGCAATCATCCACCACCCTGACTAGTAATAGTTCTGAAATTATAGACGTTGTACCTGCGTTTCTTTGCGCTACGCCGCATTAAGCCAACTTCCGTCTCCGTCTGGTTTGCGCCAATCTTTGAACTATAATAATATTACATACTTCTAAAATCTTTCCGTCATTATTATGGTCGATATTATTATTTTTATCGCATAAATTGTAGCTATAATATCCGCATACCATGTGCTCTATGAAAAAACGCTATAACAATGCATCGACTATGGTTAAAAACTAATAACGATTTAATATTCTAATATGATATTGGTAATTTTGTTCAATTATAGATCAATTGATTTCGGTGTCATGTTCGTTTGAAAGTTTCAATGATCAAATACTTGACGTAGCCACAAAAATCGTACCTTATATTTTATTATTTTAACGTATCTGAAACGTCGAAGCCCTATAATAATAGCCAAAAAATTGTGTGTATATCGTGTAACCATCGCATATTAATATTATATTGATGCACACGGCACATTTTTACAGTTACCTAGTTGAAGTTATAAACAATAATTAAAAAAAAAAGCCCAAAACAACAGACAGCAAAGATACGACGACAAAAATATTTTGCGAGAACAATAATAAATTGACGTTGGCTGTAACAATAAGGGGTGAATATACAAAAATCGATTTGTAGGCAACCGCCGACGGTTTAGGGTAACAAGAGAACTTTATGTTTGTTGGATCGCAGATAAAATATTGAAAGCTATTCTAATTCTTATTGTTTTTGTTAAACACAAAAATATTTTGCAAAAGCTTACGATAACGTTGCAGATATGCAAATCTTTCAGGCTCATCATATCCAAAAGCATTTCGTCGTATATTATATTTTTGAAAAGTATATTTTTATATCATTAAGTCAGATTAAAATCATACAATATGACGTGTAAATTTGTGTGAAAATTTCAATAACGATAATTATGAAATAAATATAATTATCAATGATCATCAAGCCTAATTTATAACACCAAAAAAATTTTTGTTTTTTAAAAAAAAAAAAACAGAAACCTATATATTATGGAATATAACAATATAGTACCTACATATTTAGTCTAAATCTAGCAGCATAGAGTTAATCTTGTTGATGTCTTTAATTAATATTTTAAAACATTAAACAACCTTAAATTTGACATTTTTTGAAAAACCAACAAGTTACGATGATGATATTGTTAAAGAATACAATTTACATCGGAATAACGTACATACACAGTTCTGTGAATTCAATGGTAATGAATATCAATGCATTTCTTCCTGATATAAAGTTAGTTGAATGAACATAGATTTTAAAATAAAGTTAGAAATTAGTTAATTATCATTGTAAATACAAAATTTTATTTACCATATTTTAGTCATTAATCAGTATAAATGCATATTTATGATACTCTTTATTTTTTATCCCGTTTACATGTTTGGTTAAAAAATTATGAATTTCGCTAAGCTATTCCTATGTTTAAATAATATTTAAAACTAATAAGTGTTTATTAATTATATGTAATATTAATGAAGTGCTGATTTTTTTTTTTCATGAACATCTTTGAAGTATTAATAATTCAGGTTAGAGAATAATTTCTAGTAGAAAATCACATCTAGTTGTTAGTCTGAGAGTGACTAAAAGTAAAATATTCTCAATACTTTTTAAATCATAGGAAATATATATAAACATAAATAATAAGTTAAAACAATATAGTTGTATATAATTTAATTTATATAGTTTTATAAAATATAAACAGTAATATTATATAAAATAGTATTATAACAATTATTATTGATGTATTATGTATACCTACGTGAAAAAATAAACAGTTATAACATATTATTTAACTATTAGAGCAAATAAATATTACCAATAGCAATGCAAAAGTATATTAAAATATCCTATCTGTAATATATGCACAAATAAACTCTATTGAAAATAATTTTTAAAGTATTCAATGAAATATTATTAATAACAATAATTTATTAACCATCCATATAATCAATTTTTAATAAATACAGTTTAATAGCCCAATAACTCACCATTGATGATATCCTATTATTAGTACATTTTAAGTACTATTAAAAATAAATAAACATATTTACACATAATTATTTACTTATGTAACAGGCTATAATTAATATTAATATTAATATATATATATTAATTAATATTTTTATTCCTAGTTAGGTATAGTAAAAATTTTAAGTTTTATATATACGAGTATTATGTATATGAAAATAAAATTATCAATAATTATGTAATCAGATTCACCTTACATACTACATAAGCAATTACAGTTATTGATTAACCATATTTTAATAATTTTCATGTATTTAACGTATAACTTATTCCATTATGAGGTAGGTACACTTAATACCTACTTTACAACAGAGCGAATTTCCTAATCTTATTACATATATATTTTTCAGAACTATATTTTATTTTGTAAAAATACGTATAAATAGGTACCATTAAATTTGGTCAGATAAATTTTAAATATTTTATGTATACTATGTATCTTATCTTTCAGTAGGTTCTTTAGCCATTTAAAATAATTGAAAATTAATTATCAAGTTTTTTTTTGAATTATTTCCTATAAATTAAAAATTTGGAGTTTCTTATGGTGCAAGTATCTATGTTTCATGTTTTTTAGTACCTACATAAATTTCAATAATTCACATTGATAATTACTTTATTGATAACATGAATGTTCTTCACTAATGATTATTATGGATTATTAAGGCTTCTTAATTTATTTTACTTAAATTATTTCTATTTTCATAAAAATTTTAAATTGTCGAACTACCTATGCTATTTTATAAATAAAATCACCTAAAATATTAAAAAAAAAAAAAAAAAACTTTTATGTGAGCGTTGGCAAACTGACATGATGATACAATACAATAAATAAAATGTATTGTTATTTTATGTTTTCCATTTAGTTTAAAAGGAAAAAGAATTGCAGTAATTCCTAAAAACCGGGTGTGGAATTTGGTTGACCCCGATTTAATGGTACACTCTAACTTGTACACATAATAACTGTCGCACGAAATTTCATCAGGATATTAGTTTTCACATTCAAATTAGATGCAGCCGCTACCACATTTGGTGTTAAATTGTTTTCAATATTGACCTTATAAATAAGTCTCAGCTGGAGGTAGCCTGCTTTATACTATAAATATATGATAATGGGTATTGTATTACCTATGAGATAGATTGGATAAAACGAGAAAAGTTATACCGGTTGAAAAGTCCTGTAAGTCGATTGAGTGACAAAATCGTTATTTGTTTTTATTTATTTGTATGTGGGTGTAGATTTTTTTTTAGTAAAAATGTCCGGAATTTACGTCAACTCCGTGTACATTTCGACGTTATTACCATCATCTTACGAGAGGTAGATATCGCCAAAAGTCGGGTCGACTGTAATGCAATTTTTTCACTTAGGGACGAAACAAACGACACATCTGTTTATTATGTGTGTATGTCTTTAGTGCATATTATAATATATGATTAACCGTTCTTATATTCACCGCACGTCACTTAATATTTTAATTCTATACGAATATAAGTATAGGTACAAAGTATTTTTTCAAGTTATTCGTTTCAATTTTATATAATGTCTGTAATAGCAACGGATCATATAATTCCATTTTTTTTTTCATATAATACGTATAGTTTATTGTATAGACAAGTGTATACAATTCAACTACTTGTTGTTCATTCAATTTAATGATAACCGTATACCGACTTTTATGACGAGCGAGATAAAAAAATATATATATTTATACACACAAAAGAAAAATAGGTTCTATTGGGGTCATACTATTTAAAATATATAATCTATACGCCACTGGGTGCGTTTTCGTTTTAGATATCACGCAAATAATGCGTGTGGCGAATCGTATCAGCCAACCAGCAAGAGCCGAGCTTATTCACCCCAAGAAAAAAAAATCGATTTTATTTTGAAAGCTGTAGGTATACGTCAGATTGTTGATCTACAAACCAGTGCCGATCATGTCCTGAATAGGAATTTTTTTATTTTTTATTTTTGTGAGTGTTAGTTGTTTTTTATTATTTGGACACATAAGCATTTATGTATTACATGCGTATGCTGTACGTATTTAATAATATAATAAAAAATAAAAATATGTAAGTGAAGTGCATGTGTATGCGTATTATGTGTGTGAACGGGAATGGTGATTCGATCGTTATTGAATTCGTCTACTCTCAGTTTATCGTTGTTCATATTTCAATTAACACTTCTCGATGAAAATTGATTTAAATATTTGATAACAAACACAAACAGACAGACGTAATAAACAAAACAAAAATATAAATATAACATTAAATTACTGAAATGTAATTATTGGATTCCAGTGAAAAAGTCCCGGCTTTATTATACAATTGTTTGATAAATAAAATATTATTATATCATTAAAATATAGGTACATTAATACTCAAAATATGTACCACAATACTTATAAATTAACTTAACGCTATATACTACACTACAATATTATTTTATTATACCATGATAATAATTTATAACAACTGAATTCTGAATAGTATTAATATCGGACCGATATTTTACAACCATATGTTATAATTTTGACACATAACGCTACCATACGATGTCTCTGATTCGTACGAACTATACCGTGCGTGTATCACGTAACATTGTGTGTAGTGGAACAACATGAATATTTTACTCTACCGACTAGATCGAGTGTTTTAGAAGTCAATGTACGTGACGAAACGATGACCATGACCAGTGGTTTTCAATCAGAAGGTCTTGACCCTTTAAGTTGACCAGTTAGTTAAGTTTACCTTATTTTATACGTAGGGTCGACCACCCATGGTATGGTATATACTCATAAATAAATAAACTAATCTTAAGTTCTATGAAAAAAAAATTAAACATCTACTTTGTTATGGACACTTTATAAGAATGATGATTAATAATAAATTACTGATCTAGATGACCAATATTCTGAAAAAAAACTTTATTAAATGCGTCTTGCAAGGGTGGCTTATGTTGTCATAAAATTATTATATGTATTCAGCGAAGTTTACGATTCGACCAAACACCATGACCACCCGCCGCCGGGGCAGTAAATTGATACCGGGTTTCGCATTACACGGGTTGAGATCACGCCGGTGCCGGATATGCATATTTCATTTGTTTCCGATTTTATCGAGAAATTTCCGTTCGTACCGGCCGGCGGTGCTGCCGCCGGAAGTGCTGCACACGAGGAGGCTGCTGTTGCGGGGATAGAAAAAAATAAAAATAAATAAAACCATACACGTACGCACACACGCACGTGGCGAACTCACTCTTAGGTTTTATTTTAATTTTTATAATCAACAGGTCCGGGACGGCCGAGCATATTTATTCGCGCGAGTAATCCGACACGACCATTATACTTTAAGTCTCGCGCTGCCGACCATAATATACATTGACCGTTTTACGACCGGGCAAATTCAATTAAGCTAACGAAACGATTTCGCGGCATTAAGTTCTCGTGCGTGATAAATGGTTTTTGAGCCGACCGTCAGCGAATAAAATGTTTCCTCGATCGGTGCTTGCCTACCCTTAGTACACGCATATAGACACAGTGCCCCCCCTCATGAACCACATCCTCCTCACCACTACTCGCAGCAGCACCATGCTCTGTCGCAACTCTCTATATTATTACGATATATTATAGTCTCGTGTTTCTAACGACGACATTTTTTACACGATTTTTATTTTTATTTTATTTTTTATTATTTTTTACGACTCCGTCTGAGTCCATTGTGTTTTGCGTTGTACCGAAGACTTTATACTTATACATTGCTATAATATACACCCTCGTTTAAAATCGATTGCTGCGTATTCTACGCAATCAGTGAACGATCGTTTTTTATCGATTTCGTCAGCATTCGATTTGTTTTCGAATCGGCGGGATGAGAAATTATAATTTGAAAAAAAAATAAATTATAGCTGTTTTATTTTTATTTTACATCACATATGATTTGGGAGAAATGTTCGGTGCTCCATTGTCGTTTGTTTATACGTTAAAACATATTGTAGTGTGTAAGTGTGTTTGTAATATTTAAGAAATTATGATATAGGTACATATTATGCATACAATATACAGTCTGTTTTACGTAATTAAATCAAGTAGTACATTTTTATAACAAAAACTGTATTAAGTTACTTATAATTTTCAACATTTATTTTGTTTTGATAAAAAAGCATCACTGATTATGTTAAATCTAATAATAAATTATTACCATGATTTTGATTATGTTGTTCTTAATATTAAAAAATAAAGTTCGAGAAAAAAGTCAGGAAATGAAATAATCACATATTTACAATTAATGATAATGAATAATTTTTATGCCAATAGAAAAAAAAAGAAATTAAGCATATCAGAAATTTAACCTGTCACGATATATTTAAAAAATGTCAAATTGCACTCATTTTTTCTTTAAAAATAGGTTAATGTTTTAATTGTTTGGGTGCCTTTGTACATTATTTGTCACGCGTTGTTAATACAATTACCACTATATATAAATTTTACAAACAACATTCAACCAACCAACACAAATTATTTTGTAAATAAATTGTAATAATTTATAATTCTTTAGTTTTACACACTCACCCATACACTCGTCATCCTTCAACGTTGGTTTTTCATTAACAGAAAAAAACTTTATTTACCATTGAAAATTGTTTTTATTTTATTTTTTAATTTAAAACAGTACTATACACATTCGACAATATCGCATAACCCGTGAACACTCTACGTTTTAATAATGCAATTAATTCGAATGGATTTTTTTTTTTTTTTTAACTAAATACGAATTTTTTAATGAAAATCTGCTATTGACTTCCACTTAAAAATAAATTAAAGTTTTATACTGTTGATAATATGTATGTGCAGACAAATTCATCAACAAAATTGTCTATATCTTTAAATTATTTAATTAGCAATATTAGTTTCTACTTTGAGTTATTTCTAATGCGCGTCTATTTAACATTTACTAACATTGCGAGATCAATTAATAAATTATCAAATTTTAAAATTAATAATGTTATTCTTTTCCATTGGGATTTGTACAAATGATGTATTTCAGTGAATAAATGTTTGAATTATATAAAGAACAGCAGTGTTTTTATAATATATTAGTTTATATTTTGTTTTGTTACAACATGTGTTTAATTATTTTTTAAAAGAAATTAATCTATATTTTGCAAATACCAATTGTTGATTGTTTTTAAAATTTATTTCAAACATATAGAATTCCCAATATAAATAATATGTTTTAAAATACAAAAAAATTAAAAAAAAATCTATTGAACATTTAGTATATGACTTTATTCTGACAAAAAGTTACATTTTCTTACGACCACTATACATCATTGAACATTTTAGAATGTCGAAACGTGAATTTTCAGGTCGGTAGAATTACGTTATATTATTGTGGTTTCTTCAATTGCACAACACAAAACAGTGTGTATAGCAACATTATGTATACGATTATCCAATTTTACACCACATCGTCATCTTTTCACCTAACAAGCATGGATAATATTATATTTTTTAATTTCATGCATAATATTTAAAAACACAACAAAATGTCAAGATTTTTAAAGATTTTGTGATGAATTTATAAACAAAAGAGATGTACTTAATTTTTACTTCTTTATGTATCAATTAAAGTATTAACTAGATCAAATTATAGAAATTATTTTATAATTATTTAACATAATTATTATTTTTATTTCAAATTATTTTATTTAACATATTATATTGTTTTAAGTGAATTTTCTGTATCATAACGTTATAAAAAACCAAAATAATGTAACAATATATACAACTAATTAAATAAAGTATTTTCACGGTTTTATTCTTTGTAAGTAAATGTAAAAACTTAAAAATACATTAATTTTTATTAAAAAAATCTAAACATGAAAAACACATGTTATTTTATTATCATTCTCACTGGGATTATATTAATAAATTATTAAAATATTGGTGGTTTTATTATTATTATTATTTACTTATCTAAAAGTATCAAACGATATCGTTTTTCCATCAATGTTCTATAGTTATTTAAAAAGTATTAAGTTCTCATTTTATTTAAAAGATCTGTGAAAAATATTATTTCTAAAGATATTTTCGGATGCCCATTATTCTTATTTATGCTTATATTTACAGTACTATTTTTTTTTCATCCATTATTCTTTTAGGATAACTAAACCTAACCTATTCACCAGTGGCCATCTTTCATTTTTTATTTTCCTTTCAGACTTCAACAAAAATTCAACTTTAATACACATAGAATATTTACGTGAGTTATTTTAGATATATTTGTCATTAAAAAATAAATATTATGTGATTATTAAAACATTTAGCAATATGTAAAATAGTATAGAAATATGTTCGAATAGTAGACTAAACGTCTTATTACTGTATAAATTAGTTTATAGTTTTATCTTATATTTCATTACTAGAAAATTGCATCTTTATAATTTTCGTTTTAATGCATTGACTTTTATTGCAAATATAGACTGGATAATTTATAAAATATAATTGTGAAGTTTCTAAAAGTTAAGTTATTTTATAAAATTATATTTACTAAAATTGTTAAGAAACTACGTGGTACAAAGTTTTACACAAGTTC
The DNA here is from genome assembly GCA_009835225.1 of Aphis craccivora. Lineage (NCBI taxonomy): Eukaryota > Metazoa > Arthropoda > Insecta > Hemiptera > Aphididae > Aphis > Aphis craccivora. The sequence goes on from VUJU01000053.1 coordinate 23,944, forward strand.
GACAAGTTATACAATACACAAAGAAGACTGTACAGAGTTAATTTTATTTTCTGAACAATTTTGTCGCAATATTCAAACTTAAATATGTGGATTTGTTCGGTTAATAAATTTAATATTTGTTTGTATAAATAATTTATGATTTACTTAAGGGAGTAGTTTGTATACATTTAACTACTTTAAGACTCGTATAGTTGATATGTAAAAATGTTCCCATTTAAGTCAATTTCATAATAAAATATTATTTGATATTAGGTAATTGAAGTCATTTATAACAATCATTTTCAAACACATACATTTCCGGCAAAAGAAAAAAGAAAAATATTAATCAAAATAACTAGTATTGATAAAAAAAAATGCATAATATAATACTCATCTACTATAATTTAGAAAATATTTACTAATGTTGTAATTATGATTTTAGGTTATTTTATGTATTATAAATTAAAATTCGTCATTGCATCATTGTTTTATTATTACACTAAGTGATATATAAAAAGCGCCCAATATGACTAACAAAAAAAAAAAAAAAAAGGAAATACATATGTTACATTTAGTCATTGATTATGTATTTTATTCCCAAATAGTATTAAAAGTAATAAATAATAAAATATATAGAGAGACTAATTAACATGGAAATAAGAACAATATTTAGTAAATTTAGTAATTGGAACTTCAGTATTTAATAATATATAATAGGAATAACATTATCATACAATAATAGTAAACATACTGTTTCATATGCACTTCATTTATTTCTGTTCGATTTAATTTTTAAACTTTATTACATAAATATTAAATATATTTTGAATTTTTTTGTCATAAAGTTGTTACACCGCGATATACATATTACCTAATATTATTTATTTAGTTTTCAATTATTTTATATATGTATTGTATTATGCACATATTGTCTAAAACTCTAAAATATATTTTCAGGCATAAAAACTACCGGGTTATATCTGCAGTCGATTTTTATTTTCTGATTCTATTTCAAATTACCCATTAACTTAAAATAATACACAATAAGAGTAATAAACTGCAACAGAAATCTAAGTTCATTTTTATTGGTAATTTCTTCAAAATATAATAATAATAACAGTTATTATTTATTTTTATGACTACGCATTAAAAAAAAAAAAACATAAAAACAAAAAAACACTACATAAAACAATTCAACAGTTCTTTATAATTTAACAATCAAGGGTTAAATATTCACAGCAATTCATTGTACTATTTTATTGTATTAATTTAATCAATATAATATAATGATGTTTTTATTCAATTGAAATAATAGTATAATAGTAATATTAGTATATTTTTCATTTAAGTCCAAAAAGTCATGGTGCATTAACTACAATAGATGTATACTTTGTTATTAGATAGAGCGTGAATTTATAATTTACTATGGATTGTATAATACAAATTATATAAGTTCTTATAAATTAATTTTTTTTTTTTTTTAATTTAACAGTTCAAATATTAAAAATATAATACTATACAATATTAGATATAACGCACTAAACGTTTAAAAAAGTTTTTCTTTACTATTATTCAATAATTAATTATTGAATTTTATTTGAAATCACGAAAATTGTCTTTAATATTTTGAATGACTATTGGTCTTTCAAGTAGTATCGTCCATAATATATCGAAAGTTGTATAGAAAATAATATAAACTTATATACCTACACACACACACACACACACACACACACACACACACACACACACACACACACACACACATATATATATATAAATTATATAATGTCAGAACTACCAATGATATTTGTGTTTCGTAATAAAGTAAAATAAAGTTGCTTCACTGTGTATATAATAATATATAGTTCAGCATGTGCAATGATCGTTGAGAAATTCACCGAGTCAATTTATACACGATAATAGACCAGACCGGAACACATTTATCTTGAATGTCAGTGGCCAGGATACGTTTTTAACGTAACTTTTACAGTGAAAACCAACATTTCCGGATATATTGCTCAGACCAAAAACAGAATCATTTCGTTTTGCGTGTTGGTGAACGGCAATAATCGTACAGATAACGAAATAGTATACAATATCGGAATGGTCTCGATTTTGATAGACAAATCCCCCCGATAGATGACGGTCAAATACATAATACTTGTATATTATTATTGTTGTGCTATGCGTAATTGTGCTCTGTTACAATACTGACTGACAAAATATTGTTATCCGTGCCTTAACTGCATCTTATTTCTAGAAGTTATAAAATACTTATATCTACGACCGCTGACCTAAGTTTATGCTTTCTTCGACAACTACTTTCCCTTTTTTGGCCCTGAAGGTTAGGTTATCCCTAGGATCCGGGATTCTCATAAGTAGTATATAAGTATGATTCGTTTTAAATTTGTACGATAGACAAATTACGATAACACGGCGTCTTAGATATGCAATATAGCTACACTACCGTCGTGGTTTAATTTATTGTATTTATGCCTATTGCCTATATTAATATAATATTATTTTTCTCAGGATTTTAAATGTAAACTATAAGATAAAATTATAATAATGTAGGTGTTGATCAGTTGAACTTTTGATAAGAATCTGATTTCTATGTGATGCATATTTCGATCACACCAAATACCGGTGAATAAAATGTATAAGTATGGTAAAATCAGTATCTAAATTAGGATATATACCAATATTTATTTTATAACAACTAAATAGTTTTTAAATTAACCTTAACTATAAGATTTACTAGAAGTTGTAATGTTTTTATTAAATTTATGGTTTCGAAAATCATTTTCACCTCAAAAACTTGCACAATTTATTTAGGTTACAGTGATTAAAGTTTTAAAATTTCCTTCGATTTTTTGGCAGTAGACTAAAGGCTAAACAACTGACCATAAACTAATAAGTTTAAAAAATATTTTTACATAACAATCGAGATACACTGTGCGTGCTATAATGTCACACATTCTAAATGACATTAAATAAATGACAACAACCTCTGTCTAACTTTAAACAAGCATTATAAATGTGTTTTTGATTAATAGGTGCCTGGTAAAATTTCATTCTATATTTTTTTTTATCTTTTCAGGAGTTACCCGTTGGTTCATTCCCGCGTCGATATCAACCGTTTGAAGGACACTTCCTACGAAGTTATCATAAGCGTCCTGATCTCCGATGACGATATTACTACTCAATCCACTTTGGACTGCGAACTAAAAATTCCGGACACCCCATATGTCAAGAGAAAGACTTTTGTCTTCTTCCAAGGTAGGTGTATTGATTTGTTTTTCTCTAGTCAGATAATACGTATGCTGAAAACGAATCGATCTAACCAAGAAAGTCCCACATAGTATATATTAATAAAAATAATAATAGATATTATTATTGTTGCTATCGTAGTTATCACGAACACGCCATTACAATATGTTATTATTGTAATATAATCGTCGAATGTAAACGCCTGTTGAAAGACGTACATCGTTCGTATTACATTTTAACAGTTAGGGCAAACTTTTGATCGCCGCGTCGTAGTATTACGTATGCAGTGCTCTATAATAGCGATAAGGTCACACGCGAAGAAGAATATAAGAATAAAGGTTAGCTCCTGTATACGATTGCGTACTGTAATAATATGAAGTGTGTCTGTGTGCGAGCATAGCAAATCGGGTCCGAAACGATGTGCCGGTTGTGCAGGTGGGTGGGATAGTTGACGTATAATACACCGACGCGTGCAAAATTGCACGGAATGCATGCGCTCTCATGAAAAAATAATATTAAGGCTACCCTTATATTATATGGTTGGTATATTATATAAAATTATTATTTTATCGCGGGTCGCCAAAGTATGTATACAAAAGTCGGGGACAATATATCTACGTGATATGTATTTTTATAAACACGTTTTTACACGCAAACAAAAGTTCAGAGCACCGATAGTAGAAATCGTCTTCCATATTATTATCATAATATAATTAGTACTATTTCTATACTAATACAACAATTGTTTATGTACCCATTCGTCTATAACACATTGTTAATGTTAATATTTAAATAATACTAGGTAATGTGGATAGAATACAGAGAAATTCTGTTTTCCATTACATACTCGCCCGTTTGCCTTAGAATATGACGCACTTATTCTTGCCAACATTTTGAGATTTTTACAATTTTTTTACTTTTTGACAACTTATGTAAATTTATAGGCTTGTTAAGTATAAACATTAATTATTAATCTCACATTAATTGTATAAGTTGGTACAATAATTATTATCTACTATAATTTCAATTATTTTTCAGTAAAAATCAAATCAAACAAAATACAAATCATGATAATATAATGTGGTGCTAGACAAATCTGGTCAGTGGACGTTGATTTAAAATGGCACGTTAGGAAGAGCGTATGTGTTATACCGCAGACAGATGAGGAAAATGTAATAATAATTATGACAATATAGTAATTTCATAGCAGTTATTATCTAGACTCTTGGTTTCCGGTGACGTTGTTTTTGCGAGCCCGACCCAACTAGTAGAAAGGATTTTGTAACTGCATCACTGCAAGTGCTCTGACGAAAATGCATAATATGTGATTTATGCATTATTTTTTACCGGGTCATCTGTCCGCAGTCCGGTGAAATCGGAAAATGTATAATATTGTTATATAGTCGGAAATTGAGGTTTTCTCCCTTCTGAAATCCAATAAGTGGGGTGCATAATAAAAATAAATAATATCGTTCATACATTTCTACGTTGAATCTGCATGTAAACAATGTATACGATTAATAATTTATTTTCATAGTGGAAATACATGGTTATTATTATTATTAATATTTTGCACTCAAACCGGTTACGTTCGGACTATACGTTTTGATAGTGAACAAATAACAAAACGCATGAAAAAACTATTTCACATAATAACATTATTTTGTTTTTGGGCTGGCACATTATAGTTGTATAATTTACATAATAATATTATGTGCATTTTATTTACAATATACTGAGTGCGAATGCAGAAATGAGGATTTTTAGTTACGTTTAGTTAATGAATATTTTGTACCTGACAAATATTTGAATATCTCATAATCGTAGATATAATATATTATACTTTAATATACGAATGATATATAATCATCGCTTAAACCGTGCGATAATATTGCATTGCATTATTATTTAAACGATGTCCCAATACCATTATAGTGACTTTTCAAAAGCAGGCTCAAGCACTAATACACACACACACGCATATATCCAATTATATCGAAAATATTTATGTTCGGGTGCATACATAAATTTTATTATTATTATTATTATTATTATATATCAGTCGAATATATCCGTTCTGGTGGAGAGTACAACGTCGAACACCGTTCGGGCGTTCCGATAATACGTATAATAATATAATAATCGAATCTCTTCGTCGTCAATATAGTACCATCGCATCGGCGGAACGAGATATGAAGGGATTGTAGTTATTAACTTTCTACCCCGATAAGGCGAAAAAAATCACTCACCCGATATCTGTTAAATGAAAAAAAAAAAACGTATATATAAATATTATATACTAGGATTCCGTTGCCGAACGTTCGCGAGATAGATGCGCTCAAACACACGCACGCGCGACACACATTTATATCCCGTGACGTGTTAAATCTAAAACGCATTTACATTTAAATGTCGGCGACGGAGCGGCAAATAAAACTCGCGGAGAATAAAAAAAAAAAAAAAAAAATGAAAAAAAACAGTCGCGCCGAAAACAATATAATATGCACGGACGGAGTGTGGGCGCGCGGAAACAAAAGCGTGCACTTAACCCGTCTGTTGAATTTGACAGTTTTTTATAGGAAAAGTTTGGCCGAACAAATTTTCGGAATAAATCGGCATAGTAACGCGTGTTTAGGGGCCAGCGAGTGAGCGAGGAAAGGGAAACCGAAAACTTTTTCCGCACCCGTCCGATAAGAGCTTATCGCGAGAGTCGTCCCACGAAAATAGCTGAGGAGGATGTATATTATATATTTATATGTTATTTTTTCTCGGTTATCGTTCGTTCGTCACACGAACGATCGTGGCCGTGCAGGTTTATCCTTGGTATAATATATTTCACGGGCTAACGACATGGATGTGGTGTTTTTACGTGTTTCACCTTAAAAAAAATGCTCGAAAACCACACCACATTTACTACTGGAACCGTGTTATTGTAATATCCGCATATTACGGAAGTATAAACAATTTTAGGAGATCGACAAACATACTGTATATTACAATATATTATACTCGATGTATCCGTCGTTGTTATGCCCACAATATTGCAGGAAGCCTTTCGGGTATCGAACCGAACCCAAACCGTTGTTTTTAAATAAATATTGATTGTGCACAAACCCTAAACAATATTATTATATAATCATAACACCGGGTGAACGTTGATGGGAATTTTATGCGAATTTCGTTAATAATGCCAACGCGCCAATCATTAATACACTATTATTATTATTATTATTATTATTATCGTCGTCGGCGGAATTTTCTATAAACATTATCACGGGTCATACGCATAGCATGTAGTTGGTGCTATAAAATATATATATAAAGGACAATTATTTTATCAAAAAATACTTACCAGACAAAATAAAATAATATTTTTCAAAGGTTTTTATTTTTCTAAATAACAACATCCATTTTTAATTTCATGTTCTTAAGAAGAATATTTTTTGGAGTTTTTCGATAAAAATGTGTACAAGTACCTAGTTATGATATACAAACACTTAAGATTTATGTGAATGAAGTAGTTAATTACAATTTTGCGGGGTATAATACTCGTACTACTCCACTTCACTCATATTTATATTTTAACTACTAAAACCCAAAAACTACTCTTCTGAATTTCGATTGTTATATATTGAAATACTTTTAAAAATATTTTGCTTTACAATATGAAATTAAAAATGTGTCTTGTCGTTTTAAAAGTAAAAATTTAACAATTACAACAATAAAAAATATATATTTTCAAAAATGTTAATTTATTTTGAAAATATGACTATTGTTTGATAAAATAATCATCTAATGAATATATATATATATAATAATATATATATTAGAGAGAGTGAGAGAGAGAAAATTATAATAATAAGTGTACGATGGAGTTGATGATTTACGAAAAACGCGATCATTGAAAAGAGTAAAGGAGATGATTAAATTTCGTTTGGTATAATATAGGTAGGTAATGTATTATATTATACGAGTATGTGATAAATAAACTGGATTATTGCGCACATATTATTATTATTATCATCGTCTTGGGTGGTAAATTCAGTAAAATTGAATTTTAACGAGTTGGCAGCGACCGGGACAGAAAGTCGGAAAAACAAACGAGCTGAACGTATTATATCTCACATGAATGCTGCTTGTGGTTCATAGAAGTTTAACGGGACGAGTAATTTTTTACTACGTGTCTGTGTGTAATATTAATTTAATGACCTTCACGCGTATAGTTACAAGTAATAGGTATTACAAAAAAAAAAAAAAAAATATTTTAAGCTATCATAATCTTTTCCCGCGGTGTACCTATAAACGAGTTATATTGTGACACGTTTCCATCCTGTGCAGGAGTCTATTAATCGTGTAGGTACCATTATAGTATTATTGTAAATTGTAAAGTAATTGCACATTTCTATATTTTTATTATTATACAGCACGTGCACTTATCGCACAAATTTAAATTTTAAAGAGTGTTTTGGACGTGTCCGTGAGATTATCAAAACTACAGGAGCAAATAAAATATAATAATATCGTGTCATACGCACAAAATAATATAATATTATTATGCGTTATATACGTATAATAATAAGTATATAATATATAACATGAACGGTAGACGGCTCGACAATTCGCCACCTCTCTCCGCCGACTTCGCTCATGGGGGAATTATATAGTGAGTAGAATTAGAGGAGCTGCTCAACTCACTCGATGGAAAACGAAGCCGTTTTAATTAAAATCGGAATTTTTTCAAAACTTTTTTACACACACACGTATACAAACATAAAATACATATGGGTATTCGGTCGAACCAGCACACCGCCGCTCCTTTTAGACGGTATATTTTTCTCTTCAGAACATACAATCTACACAAAATAATTTATCTTGGTATACGATTAAAACCTCGAACGTCTTTTCGGGGAACTCGTTCAATACGGGAGTTTTTAATCAAATCGGAGATGTCACTTTGAAGTAGAAATATATTTTTAATTTTTTTTTTTTTTTTTAACAAACATTATCGTAATTCTTAATATTACAGGTGGTGGCCAATACCAAGTCATAATTATACATTATAATTTACACCTAATAACATATACACGAGACTTTGTGAACCGTTGAGATCGATACGATTTGTCGAAAACTGTCTTATGTAAGCCGCAGTCGGTCAACATATTTGCACTTTCCCGTAAAACTATTTTCGTTTTCGTCCCACGTCGTGATGCATTATGATGGTGATGATGATGATGATGATGATTATGATGATGATGACGATGATGATGTATATAATATTTTGCGCCCGTTGACAAGTAGCTCCGTATGAGACTATACTACGTATGATATATAATATCATATTTACCAGCATCGGATCGCGTACACAGCACACACGTGAATGTGGGTGACGTTTTACTTTCCTCTTTTTTCTTTATTTTATTTTTATTTTTTTTTTTGCCACGCGCGTAGTTTTTTCCTCCCCCCACGAGACAATCGGAATACCGTAAAACGCACACGCGCTCGCGTCATCCACGCTGCAGGGTTGACGTGCATCCTTCCAACTCACCGCCCGCTCTCCGTACTTACAAGTTATATATTATATGCGTTCTACACGTCGGGCTGAAATACATCGCACGTATACCTCTATATCTATGATATAATATTATATAATATTATGCGTAACATACGCGTTCCCATATATATGTATTGTATACACATATTGGATCGTATATTTATACCGGGTGATTCACCAAAGTATATTCTCGTCCCCCTTTTTTCCTTTAATAATACATTTATTCAAATTCTGATTTTTGGAACTCTCGAGAACACTTAAAGGCCGTATTTGTAAGTATTTAGACTCATCTGTGTGCACTATCAGAAAAGTCACAAGGCCGTGCGAACCTTTTTTTTTTTTTTTTATGAAAACTCACGTTCTCTTTACATTTCCAAGTAAATAATATATATTTTTTTTTTTTTAAAAACGTACCAGATAAAAATGTTAATGAATGTTTGTCGAGTAATTTAATTATTATGTGCACAAGAAAATGTGATCGTTATGGATGGTGTATAAAAATATATTAAATATATTTAATATTCAGCATATTATAGTTCTCAAAAAAATATTTATAAATTATGAAATATTAAAATATTAGTGTTAGGGGATATTTTATAAATTGCATACAATTAAAGATTTAAGACCAATACCACTTTATCAATACGATATCTCGAATTTTTCATTGCGTTCTACAAATTGTATATTATATAGGTATTACGTTCATGGTTTTCGAAAATAAAATCGCTTGGATAATGTCTTCAACATGGGTATATTCTAAGCGATTGCATAGACGAGGCTGTTGACGTGTTTTTTCAGGCCTAAGCTGTGTTTGTACATGTATATAATGATAAAATACTCTATACATCAATATCAGCCTTCGAATCAGACGAATATTCTGGCAAATCGAATACCTAACAGTTTGTTATTTTAATGACTTTCGTTTCGTTAAAGAGTGATATTTATAATTTTTTTTTTCGTTTTTATATTTGCATTGTTGTAATGCGTATTATATTTAATATATATACAAATACACGGTTTTTAAAAACTAGGAAAATTGAAAACTAAAAGTGTCTTATCTTGCTTTTGTTTTTCTTTTATACAATATAAATATTATAAAGCCTACCGACTATTTGATCGGGATACGAATATTGTGAGCCACTTAATCGAAGATTGACCGGCAAAGCTGTTTCTATTTCGAATCGTCTCTTTGTTTCGCTCAAAACGACAAATCCTTGAAAAACGATTTACAACACGAACATTTTAATCGCGAATCGAGTTAATACTATGTATAATACATGTATATAATTATAGCATTATATATAGTATATGCGAATAAATTAATAAAATTCCCATTTCGAAATCAATCTCTGAACTAAAAACATCGTTATAATATTATTCGTTACATATTATAATAACAAATCATTTTGACTCGAAAATCGCCAGGACTCGAATATTAAAAATGTAGGTACCTATCGAAAAAAAAAATATATATATATCAAAAGTCAATGACAATTATTATATATAATGTATTAAAATGCATGCTGAATTTATAATGAAAAATAAATCCGATTATATGTAAAAAAAAAAAAAAAAAATACAAAAAAATATTTTATGAATAATTCAATTTTACGAGTATTACGAAAATATTATATTAATATAATATATTATTTCGTTAAAAAATGTAATTCCAATGTTTGAGTTAGAGTACTTATTTTTTATTTATTTAAGGCATATTTTTCTTCTCACATCGTTTCAAAATGATGTGAACATAATAATTCTTTTTTTCAAATAATATCACGTACCTAATCAACAGTCAGTTACAAACAACTATTTTAGGCTTTAGCACGTTTTTAGTTACAGCGACTAGTCCGATTATACAATACCTAATTTGTTGTTTTTTTTTTTTTGATCACTTTTGTCACAAATGCCTTAACAATACAAACGATGATTTTGTATTCGCGGTGGCAAAATATGATTCCAATGCAATATACATATATAGACAGATACTTTCGTTATTAAACGAACTTTTTGAGATGTCCACGTGTGAACTTACACTTTTAGTTTAAAGTAAAACAAACGATTTTCAACACTCTGAAAAACTTTACTAATGACAATACTGTTAAATTATCGAATAAGTTTTCAGCGAATCACCACAGTATATTATATAGCAAGTTGTTTTGGTTGCATTCGTGCCATATACAATATTATATACATACGCACTATGCTGGCATTGAATTTTAAATTACTGCACCTACTACAAAATTAAACTGGAACTTTGTGCGCATTTCAAACGAGTGGATTACGAACAAAAGACCTATTGTTTGCTAAATTAAATTTAATTACACCAGTTTAGAGTAGGTACCCACTATTGTAGTAGCTGTGTGTTAAATCACAAACTAATTATGACAATTCGAATTTCTCTAACGCATTTTTAATAACTCTAAAATATTAGTATTACGAAACGAGGAATGCGGCTCACACAACAATTATATCAAAAAAAAACGACATTATAATATTGTTTTTGGTGTGTATATCTAATTGAATCATGTTTGAAAAATCGATATTTGCGTACGGTGGTTTAAGAGCATGCCCGATTAACAAAGTTTAAAATTAGATTAAATTTATTACAACCATTAAGTTACACAGTACACAATTTAAAATTATTTACTATTACAATAGATTGTGTAAAATGTATAAGTTATACGTCATTTAGTAACTATTTATTGGTATTATACTTGTTTAACTATTTCACAAAACTTTTATTTATTTATTTTTTGTTTCAAACTAGTTGTTGACTTAATATTCTGATTGTTTTAAAATGTTTACAAAAACTAAATGTGTGTTTATTAAATACAAACAAATATTTATAATAATATTATAATACTATAAACAAGCTGAAATTAAACGATCTGCATTTTAGTGATTGCGATGCTTCGTAATACAATATAATATAATATTAAATACATAATTATAGCATAATATCGACGTGATGATTTCAAGACATTATTAGTTGTTAAAATAATAAACTAATACACGAAATTATTATAGGTAATGAATATAGGTACAGAGTGATTTACTAGAAATCTAATCTATTTTTTAGACTCTGAACGGAGTGATGAATGAATTAATTTTACAATGATGTGTGTGTTTTTTTTTTGTGTGTCTGTCACCACGTTTTGGAGCAATTTTTTCTGATAGGAAAGTGAATCTAGTTGGTACTTTAGGAGGTCAAATGTAAAAAATGTCCAATAGTTTTCAAAAGCGTCAGGAAAAACCCTAAAAAAGTAACAAAAAAACACGAATTTTTACGCAAAACCAGTTTTAGACAAAATCGATTTTTTTAAATGGTTGGTTGTAATTCAAAAAATAATCACTATAAATACTTGAAATTTTCAATAAATTTCTATATTATTGTTATCTATATACAGTTAAATTATCAAAAAATGTTGACTTTTTTGAGTTATTTATAGACCTTTGAAATTTTCGATTTTTATGAGAATTTTTTTTTGAAGTGTCGATAAAATAATTTTGGATGACTAAAAACACTTTAATGTTGAAAATTTAATACAAGATTCCTTATGAGTTGTTCTTATTATAGCTAAAAAAAAATTAACAAGCGTTTATAGTTCAAAGTTTTACGAAATCTGTCAAAAACGCGAAAACTTGCAAGTAATTTTGAAGTTGAAAAATTATAAAAATTTTTTGTTGATAATTAAGGATTAATATACAGCACTAAGTATTCCATAATTTTTCCTTCAAGTATCTATAGAGAAAACTCGAAGCATCATTAAAGGAAAAATTTTAAGTGCGTTTAAATTTTAAATTTTTACGAAATAGCGTAACGATAACGATTTATCCCAAACGATTTTAAATATTTGTTATTTTTTAAAAAGTATAAATCTTAGATACTTGAAAATTTCACCAGTTATTTAGATTAACATTTTCTTTACATGATTTAATTTTAAAAATATTTTGACTTTTTTTTAGCTATTTATAGACAACTGAAATTTTTAATTGTTCTGAAAATTATTTTTTGAAGTGTCGATAAAATTTTTTTGACCCTTTCAAAATACTTGAAAATTTAATGCAAAGTTCCTCATAAGTTATTCTTATAGTGATTAAAAAATTATAAGAATACATATGCACAATTTTTTTTTTATTAGCATATGAAGTTCAAATATTGACAAAAATTCGTCAAAATCATGAATATTGCAAATTATTTTGTAGGTATAATTCATAAAAAATTTTGTATAAATAGTTAAGAGTTGAAAATTGTATACAAGGTTGTTCATAAGTTTAGCTTACAATAATTATAAAAAAAACTTAAATTTTTGTATATTCAGGCCATTAAAACATAAACAACCTTTTTCACCAACCACATGGAAATTATATCCTAGGCTGACAAATCATCTTCGTTCAGAATCGTTTTTCGTATAAAATAATGATAACTATCATTGGATTCAAATTTAACACTTCTATAATATATAATAATGATCCACACGGCACCTAATGTACAGCAGAAAGGTACCCACTTGCCCGTTTTTTTTTTATGTTCTTGGCATATTTTACTCATAGATTATGTATAATCTTTAATATTGAATCATATATATATATATATATATATATCGGATATAAAACAGTATAATATTATTAGTGTCATGTGTGCACAATCTACTTTCCACAAAAAGAATGATATATTGATGTGAAATAAATAAAAATAAATAATTTTGATACTTTTGTCTGTATATTTTCTAATTTTGGCCACTGTCGATCGTCAGTTGTCGGTCGCCCTATTTGGCGGTATAATGGACTTAGCAAGTCACTCCAAAAACTAAATTTTTATATTGAACGTATAACCGACAGTATCGGGAAATATCATCTGTACTCGTTATAATTTATCGTTATCTACTTTTAGTTATACAAAATGTTAACCAGAATAAAAAACACGCCTTAACGCTTTTAAGTTATTTTATTTCAGTACGATTCTATAACAATATATATTGCTATACTTAATGTTTCCATTAAGATGTAGATTTTGATATTTGATTAAATATATCAAATATTGGAATACTGTCCAAAATATAATAACTTTTTTTGTAACATGATAATTGAGTAAATATGTGCATTTTGATTCGAAATACGTTTTTAATAATTCCTTTACAACATTATTATTGCTATTATTTATTAATATTGTCTTTAAGTTAGAGTACTTACAACTTATTGATTATACGTGTCGAAATACCTACTCAATTAATGTCTATATTAATGTCATAATCTGTTTACTATAATTATTATAACCGTAAAAATCAATAGTTATATTGTGTATAGTATCTATACTATCAGATCATGCCTTAATTTAGTCAAATAGGTACATGTATTTTATATGAAATAGTATGCACGTACGTTTTTTTTTTTTTTTGTTATCATGAGGGCAATACCATTATTAGTTTATAAGTGTCAAAAATAACTTTAAAAGCTCATATGTTTTTTAGCTAGTTTAATATTACTCTCGTCGTCATCGGGATAACACCTGCACCACACTGTACAGTGTCTTATAAACTGCATACTATACCGTATAAAACCACTTGATGTGATCTCTGCCATCTTTTGCAGCAATATTTACTTTGATCATTTTTTTCCACTTACTACGACGCTGCCGTAAATTGTTTCCTCGTTAATTTCGTCCGTTAGAGCCGTGCACATAATATATAGTTCTATTATATTTAATTAATGTTTGCAAACTATTTCAATCTATATTTTCTTCCGTTATATTTAAAATTGAACTCTTTAAACTTTAATACCGACTAACGATATAGATTCAATTTTGTTACCTACTTATTATGCACTCACATTTTCTTGAACAATTTTCATCACTATTACACATAATATTTGATTATTTGCTGTAACGTACACTCCTCTATTATACTGTTTCCTACACTGTCAACGATCTTATGATACGCTTTCAAAACTTTTTTTTACAAGTATCCGACGTAAAACTTCCATTATTTTAATCATATATAAGTATAATGTTGAAATATCTACTAGTGTTTTTTTTTTTTTTTTGTACGTCATTAAAATTCAGGTTTTACTGCTGTCACGTATAACTCTAATATTATATAATTTTGCATTTCATGTATTTTTGTTTCGATTAAAGTTTTATTTGTCATATTTTTTTTTCATTTTCTTTAAGCATTAATTTTTTTTTATTCACGGAACATTTCGCTTTCCCGTAACTAAATTAATATTTCTTAATCGCCAATCTTAAACCATCGGATCTTCTGTTATAAACCCCTCGTACTGTTATCAATTAGGGTACCGTCATTAGCAAACATTAGACACTCCGGACTTATACCCTTGATTATCCTTTGTAATCTCGCCCTTTACAGAGGATAACACGTTCATCTCAACTACTCATCTTTGATGAACCCTTCCTTGTACTATAAATGTGATTCACCGGGTACACATTGCGTGTTAGTTACGGCAGCATGGTATATCTCCCACTAAGCTGCCTCGTATTTTGTATATTTTATTGAAACGTTTTCTCGAGAATAATAATCTCCGTGTAAACGTAATAGTTCTAACGGTAGCACGTCAGTGTCTTGCTGCTCAACATTGGCCTATTAATTAGCTCATCAACTTGTTTTTTTTTATATGGTGTATAATTATTATAGTATTCTGCCAGTAAAAATGTTGTATACACGAAACGCAATTTTTGTGATATATCTATTGATATTTTGAAGTGTTTAACACTACGCATTGATTTATTATTAGATTTTTGGTCATTTTAAAGTTTTACGAACGGTTTTCTGTAAACTATTTTTCTAACAATAATATCTCATTGTTATACGTCTACTAATTGTGGAATGAGAAAATAGAACTCTAGGGATTTTCGCACAGTATGTTATTTATTATTATAATTTTTTTTTTTTTTTTTGAAAGGCGACTATGTTCAAGCCGTAATGAACCATAATAATATGATATGAATTTACCCAATTTCCAACGTTGAAAATTAAAATAATATATTTTTTTTCTGTTAACTAATAGATACAGAAATAGAACATTAAATTCGTTTTCATAATTTATTCCCTTCCATGTGCACAACAATGCACGACCATCACAGTCGTCAAAAGAGGCGTTTGATACGTGCGCTCGGAACACTATACAGGACATTTTTCACGGTTTCCCGGTTTAGCCTCTCCCTGTGCGCATACAATACAAATTATAATATAACAAACACGAACACACATACATAAATATATATATATATATATAAAAATACAACACACTCGATATGTGTATAATATTACGTGTCAAACATTGACAAATCGTTATTGAAGACAACTACTATTATGGTACTCGGAACGCTTTATTGAACGTAACAGTGATGTGTATGGACGGATGGATGGATGGACGTATGACGTCCAGACTTGAGCTTCGATATTAATATATGCATACGTGAATTCGCCCGATACACAATATTTATAAAATAAAATAATAATACAATACTTGATAACACGCGTGATCACATCAACAACAACAACAATAATAATAATAATAAAATAAAATATACAACAGTATTATCAATACGCGTTTAACTATAACGGTTGGTATGTTATTACTGTGGTGCCGTCATTCATAGATATCGTTTGGTAGTTTTTAATAAATTTTGGCTATTGATACATAATGGTTGACAAATAACTTACTGTCATCAACGGCGTCCCGACTATTGTTCAGAAAAATATAATATTATTATTATGTTTGGCCGTTTACTTTCACACACATTTAATTCCATTTACTCTAAAAAAAATAAATATGTCTTTGTGTACATGTATAGAAAACGTTCATAATGAAGTAATAATGATAATAATATCAAATCTTTATAAACCAATATTTTTTTTTCAGGAAAATTATAAGAAAAAAAAAATATAAAATATTTTGCACATTTCAATAATTATAATATTCTGTTAAAAACATGCCCATTAAGCATGAAAATGTATTTTAGTTTTGAGTTGTATCTGCACGACTGACAACATTTTAGTGATAACATTTTATTGATTGTAATGTGCTGAGGTACTATATATTTTACAAGTCATTATAAAAGATATTATATTCTCTTTTAATCAATACCTAACGTATGTATTGCATTCTTCTGTTTCAAAATTATTTCTAAATAAAACTAATTATTTGAATTTTAATAACACATAAATAATTAAAACACAAAAAATAAAATTATATTTTCAATAGATTTACGAGTCTAAACATGTTGTCATAACTTATATATGATACTTTACCATTTATTTTTATCATTTATAAAGTCCCGACCTCATTGTTAAAGTTTCATACAGTGGCCCAGATATACATGCTTAAAGGTGATACAATAGGACTTGAATGAGGTGTTATGGGTTTTGTTTTACAGCAACGGATAAATATAATTGGAAGTTTAATTTTACTACAATTACAGCTACATTGGGTGATGACAATGAATTTTAAACTCAAAATTATGTTGTGTATTTTTTTTTTTTAAAATATTGAAATCATATTATGTTAACAAAATATTACTTATATTACTATATATTACTATATATTACTTATATTTATTTATATTACTTTTATTTTTTATCGACACATTTTTGGTAAAATCACTGTCAATTTAAACTGTTTTCAATAACAATTTAAACAACTGAAATCGTCATTTTTTCAATGTTTAATTTTAAAATCGGTATTATCATTAAATGATTGACCTTACATTGTATGGAATACCCATTTCCATTTCACTTTCTTATCTTAATTTTATAATTGTATGCCGTAATTGCTGTAGGACTATCTATCCAAAATCAATAATACGAATTCCGATTTATATAGGGCAATAATATCATATAATACTTTTGTTATAAGATGTATCTGAAAAAAATAACATATGAAAAATCAAAAAAGTTAATACTTTAAAAAAAATAAATGTTTGTTGATAAAACAATTACACAGTATAGATACAATACGTAAATAACAGTAATTCAGAAAAGAATGAGAGGGCGAGAAACCACTATGTATGAATCTGATGAACAAGCATGATTCGTACTTACATTTTATTATGATATTATGTCACATATGCTCTATGTAATATAAAATAGCATAAATATTGTGCTCATCGGCGACGTTTTCCACAGTTGTATTAACAATAATAATAATTTGCCGGCTGACAGATTATATTATAGCGATGTTTTGTAAACGTTGACTATGGTCATACTTAATCGAAACGTACAACAACCCATTTTCTACACAATCTGACTCGGAATAATCGGATTTTTGTTTGTTTGTAATACACGTTTTACGAAATCCGTAAATGCGATAACGAAAGATTTTTTTTGCTCGGTTCCCTATTTATTATTATTATTATTATTATTTTACAAACCTCGTCTTTCTTCACGTCAACCCTCATCCGCGAGGGACAATGCTGGAATCACTAATAGAAATGTCATCTGCCAGATGACCTAGTTTAGATGGAAAGAAAAACACATATTATATTGAATGAACTACGTGAATAAAAAAATAAAATCTTACAGTTAAGTGGATTCATATGTGTTATTGTATTTTGTGTTTGCATGTGCCAATGGTTTGGAAAAAAAACAATGATTTATAAAAAATACAATTTGTGTATTTTAAATTATAATATCTCTACTATGTTTGACAAACCAATTTAATAATTCTATGAATCAGACCATGTATAATATTTCTGATTTAGTTTATTTTTTAGAGTTAAATAAAAGCTTTTATTATAATATTATTCAAAATAAATTAGGAATACGCATTGAAACTTTCATGCTAATTCCTTCTTAGCTATTCAATTAAAACGTTTAGATGAGATTACTTTATGACATCTATATTATAATTTTTTCATAATTTTCCGAGTTTCTATTTTTTTGGATTTAAAAAAAAAAAAAAACATTTATAAATATATTTGATGATTAGAAAAAAAAATACCATAAATCAGAAATTAAATTTGAGCATATTTTGTTGTGCTTTTATCGAAAAAACGATACTATAAAATTTATTTCATTAAAAAATCATACTTCATAACATTTTTATTATATACAAAATTTTTATATTGTTAATAATTTTAAATACATATGTATTATACTCTAGACCATTATTTATTTTTAAATAATATTCAAATATTATCTCTTTTCATCTATAATCATAATATTATTTTATAATGTATTGTGCGATATTATACTATCGATAATATAACTATTGATATAAAACATTTTACGATTTATCTACATTGAATAGATATATATTCACACTTTTTTAAAAAAGGTTTTTTTATTATTATTAATAGTGTTCATTCCGAGAATGCCATTGAGCGATGATAGATTCGATCAAATTCATTATTTGTAACCTTTGAAACAGTATCTATAAGCATTCGGAATTGAAATTAAAAAAAGAACGTTATGCTTCAAAGCACGGGTGAGGAGTTAAAAAATGTTGAAGATGTTTGCCAAATGCTTTGAGTATAACATAAAAAAAAATAATAATAATAAAGTCAACTCATTTCGTTCAATTTCATCCGGGTTTTGTATTTGAGAGGACGAGTGCCGCTAGAATGGTATTATGCCTTTTGGCATATAATGGCTCGTAGGATTTGAACATCTTTTTAAATATTTAGCCTGCATAATATACCCTACGAGCTACGTTGAAAATAAAATAAAACACAATAGATATGGATTATTATAGAGATTTTCACCTTAAATAGAATTTACTTTCGAATCAAACTTGACAGGAAATAGTATTATGTATATCATTTGTTCGATACGCAAATCATTCGTCTCCGAAAATTCGTATTGAAATTATTATCGTGGTTTCAAATGTCAATAAGCTTATTTTTTTATTTAATATTACTAAATTACATAAACTGTAAAGAAATATAACTTACACAACGAATTATTATTAATAATACTCTTATATTATTATTATTATTTATTTATTTATTTATTTATTTTTTTTTTTTTGTACTTTGTGGTATTACTATAATCATAATATTATATTTTTCCCTCGCCACTGATATATTTAAAAACAAAATAAACACACGAAAGTGTGTATCTTCGGGTAATATAAAATATAGGATTTGGAAATAAATCAATACGCGTTATTGGACGCCGTTTCTTAGGTTATTAACAGTCATTGTGATTTATCGCGATTTTTTGGGGGAAATTTCTAAACTCACTGTAGCCGACTTTATATAATATAATGTTACATATCTTGTACAGCATATAATAATGATACTATTACGTTGTACATTTGAGTTCTGTCGAACTATTATGGTCTACCTATAATTGGTGGACAATATTAAATAACCTTCACCGCAGTAGGTAGATAAAAACATATACCTAATCAAAACTTTAAAATAAATAATAATGGATTCATTATTATTTATAATATTATAATCAATATAATATTAGCTTTAAATCAAATTTCTAAAGCTACTGGACGCGTATAATTATTTATAGTATAATTTCCAAATTTCTGAAAATGCCATACTCGATAAATCAATTGTAATCATTATAACTAAATTCGTAATTTAGATAATTTTAATTTAGAAGTCTTACAGTAATTATCATTGATATTTCTGTAATACTCTATCGATCGGCTTAAAAAAAACATATAGTGAGTAGTAAGCAAAAGGTATTACCCTACATTCTCCTATTATTATGCGCCGTATACCAATATGATTTTGTTTTACGCCTCACTAGACTAACGGTTCCGCTATGATGCTATTGCGATATAAATCATTATGCTATTATTTCTCGATTAAACCAATAGGAACGAGTTATATACTATGTATATATATAAAAAAAAATTATAAAATCCAAAAATATCATCAATAATATTTTTGAAATTTCGGTATCTCGTAAAAACATTAAAAACATATTATAATGACGTTTAGATTTCCCTTCGGTTATATTGCGAACTCGTATGAACCACCACTGATTAAATCATATTGTGTTGTGTTCTTATAATACGTTCCGAACAATGAGCACGGTTACGACGTCCGTTTTAACTGTATACTGACGGAGAACCCTCTGAAAACACTTCTCGCTGTGCCATAATATTATAATACGTGCAAGTATACTGAACCGCGTTCAGTTTATATTATTATTTTCATAATATTATCGTTAGGAGTAACGCGTTCACCGCCCGCGCGTCAGTCGACTCGTCATCAGTGATTTTTGGATAGTGGCAAAGGAGTAAGCACCATTAAAGAACATATCAAATATAATGAATCTTTAGAATATAATCTGTGACA
Source organism: Aphis craccivora (assembly GCA_009835225.1). NCBI lineage: Eukaryota > Metazoa > Arthropoda > Insecta > Hemiptera > Aphididae > Aphis > Aphis craccivora. The sequence continues at coordinate 45,030 of VUJU01000053.1, forward strand.
CGTATATTATAGTACCTCTAGGTACTCTTTAGGTACTCCAGTTACGCGTGTCGCGTTATTATATTGTTATATTATCAAATTTCACAATACGATACAATACTTCAATAGTATATTTAAAACAAAAACCAGACAAAAAAACAAATTTATAAATCCATCTAAATATCTAATATACTAAAAAAATTACCCGATTCTGCATTCATTAGGTATCTAGATATATTGAAAAATAATTTAATTTAATTTATTATCAAATTCAGGCTGAGTTATGTGAGGAGGATCAACATCTGAAATAATTTGGATTCAATATTTTTAAGATACAAGAAATATTTTTTAATTCTTAAAAATCGTAATTATAAAACAACTGTCAATATATTTCTAAGTAAATTAATATTTGTAAATATTAAATATGTGACATCGCAAAAACAAAACTACCAATATGCCTTGTCGCTAGTTATTAGTTGAAAATGTACACAAACCAAAACACTGAATAAATATAGTTTTCCTTTTAAACAATAATATTTTTGTAGCTATTAGCAGTCATGGCGTTTAAAAAATTTCAGATTTTTTACGTGTAGGTTTTTTCAAATGATATCTCGTACGGTAAAAACGAAAATTGTATTGGACTGTGTAACCGATATAATTGGATATTTACTATAAAACCTAGCTGTTAAATTAATTCAATATTACTCCAAATGTTCCATTATGAATAGGTACCTGTTTTTGATTTGAATTTCTTAGGAAAACAACGAAAATAACAACTTAATATAGTAAGTACCTCTTCATATAATGTTTAAAATTGGACAAATACGAGTTTTAAGAGGAATTTTATCAAATAAAAAAATAAAACATGCAAATACCAAAGCTATTGTCTACTCCGTAGCAAATAATAAATCATATTATTATTATAATATCCTAACAGTATAATATATTTTATTGTCCGTTGTCCGTTTGTACCATTTTAGTTTTTTTTTTTTTTTTTAAGGGATTCGAGGGTTATATAAGCCGGTATATTCTATGCTTTTCATATTTCAAAACACAGAAAAAAGTAAACAGCCATTATTATTTTGATTTTGTTTATTTAATTCAATACCATAACATAATAATAGTTATCATTGTTGTCAGATCACAATCTTTAATTCGATTTTTCTGATTGTAATGCAAAATGATGTAAAGAATACTGGCCAATTTAATTATTTCGTCTCTTTTTTTTTTTGTTCACAAATGAGCAGTTTGCTTCCTTAACAACAATAATAATAATAAAAATAACGATACCTAATAATAACGATTATAGTTTGTTATGTGGTTGTGAATTCGATAAGAAAACCGGAAATTAATGTAGTAAATATTATAAGAATAAAAAGTAATCGATTTTTATTTCAAAAAATCGTATCTAGATAATAATAATACAAAAAAAAAAACATAAAAAAAATGTTATGTAAAAAACAAACAAATATAAATATATTATTTTATTATGATTGTGCAGCGAGACATTTTTGTTATGTTTATATATCACATACATTTATCAAATTTTTGATGACACCTCCCAGTCCAGCCTAAAAAACTGCGCCTCTTCGTATCCAAAAAATTAAGTACTTGTCTCATTATTACTATTATTTTTTTTTATACACACCCAAAACGATCGTCAAGTTTGTGAAACCTAAATGTATTTATTCGTTTTGGTTACATGCTATGTGTGTCATTTATGGTATGAGTTATTTTAAATACATGGTAATGGTTATTCATTAGTTGCATGTTCACACTGCATTTTTACTTGAATAATGAATTTATACAAATAATTTTCGGAATTCAAAAGTATAGTTAAAGACTATAATATTTTCAATAACATTTTTTTACGTCCTGCGGAGATAATTTTTTTTTTCAGTACAAATTAAATTGACTAAAATATATGATGAGTAGATGATTATTAAAAAAAAAAAAAATGTTATATCTAAATCAAAAGGTAAACTAGCTCGACAAGTTTTTTTAATAAGTTGGTATTATCGTAGGACACTTTTAAACTATAAACAATACAAAGTAAATAAGAAGGTAACTAAAAAATTCCAAAAATCATAAATTGAAAACACATAATATGTTTAATGAAAACATGTAGGTAAAACTTGTTAGGCAAATCATCATGTATAATATGGTTATTGGTTATAAATTATAATATATACATTATATATAATGAATTATTAAGTCAGTTGTTATATATCACATAGTACTATTGCCATACACACGTCGCGTGTTAAATTATTACAAACATACACTTGATTCGCCCAACATACAGCACGAGATATATCATTATTATTATTGTTATTTTTTCCCATTATAAAAATAGTAGGTATACAATAGTAGGTAGTTAATTGATTTCGAAACCAAGTGGATAATACGGTATTATTATGTTTTATGTTGTTGTAGTTTTTGTTAGTATTATCATTATCGTTATATTATTATTATTTTTTTTTTTTAATCCTCTTGCACGAGTCATCTTGAAATTTACCACGATAAAAATAATGACAATAAATAATAATAGTTACAGGATAAGTCACCGTAAAAAAAACAATTTCACTTTGGACAGGGCTTAGTCGTGTATTTTTTTTTATGCTACCTATATACTATATTATAGCTGCTATATAGTATATAATAATATTAATAATAAAAAAGTGTATTTTTTTTTTTACTTATCTGATGGATAATTTTAATATAGAGTCGAACGAGCACTTGTTTTAAAAAACGGTTTTGTCTAGCTGAATAAACAATACAATTCAGAACGAAGCTAATATTACATTATGCATATTATAGAAAAATAATTAATACATAAATTTGTTTTTTTTTTTTTTTATAAATCATAGATATTATATATTGGTACAATATTTTATTTTATTTTAATTTCAGATTATCAAAATATTAAAAACCTTGACTTTTTTGTGTACACTGTATATTATATTATTATGGTGAAATGCACATTGCATTATAATTGCATGTTCATACATTTTCTCCGTCGTTGCATCATGATTTAAATTATTTTTTTGGGTTCATAAAATGGATTTAGGTTATAAATACAAGAGTTAATATTATTTTTATTACTATATACATTTTTATTCAGTCAACTGTAGACAAGTGAATGTTTGAGATTTTCCACAAGAACGACCCCATAGTCTAGAGGTGAACATCTGAAATGTCTACAAGTGTAAATGATAAAACTTAATGAACTGTAATTCAAAGAGAAAAATGTCACTATCTCAGATTAAAAAATATTTTGAAATTTTAAATTAAATAAATACCAATTAGTCATCATTAGTAAATCTTGTCAATTGAATAAATTTAATAAAGTATAATTATTAATTTATTAAAACTACTGCAAACAAAATTCGCTAAAAAAAAATATTAAAACTATAGAATGATGTATCTTTATAATTGTCTAACATTTTGAGTTATTAATATATTTAAAAATGTGTAATAAGTAGGTATAATGATAAAATTAAAGTTGAGAATATACTTATCTTTTACAGTTGTTTGAATAACAAAACACAACTGCAATCTAATAAATTAATAAAATCATACAAAAAAAAAAAAAAAAAATTACAACTGATATTTTCTATAGATTTAGTAGGTTTTGGGTTAGTTTAGTTACATGAATATCAGTTATATGATTCAGTGAGTGTTTATTATTGTACAAGTTAAACCATAAACGTAACATTAAACTATTTTGTTTGAGAGTAAATTAATAATAAATTAATTTTATCATGATTACTTGTATTGTGCACGTAAAAGGGTCATTTGAATTTTATATTTGCATTAAATACACAAATAAATTATGATTATATATCATATATTTATAATTAACTTCTTCGTTTTTATATATACCAACAATTGATAGCTCACCAATTTTCCCATGTTGGTCATTAACGAGTTAAAAAGTTTAAGTTAAAAGCACTTTAACTTCAAGTTGCATAACAAGTTATTTTTTTTTAAACTTCTAAATTTATTATAGGATAAAAATTCAGGAAATATTTAATTATGTTGGGTAATGGATATATACTAATCCACATGAAAAACTAATATAAAAGCAAAAAAGCAATTAAACTATTTAAACAACATAATAGAAAAAAAAACAATGCACCTAGCAGAATTTTCAGATTTAGATGTATTTTTTTTTTATTTAATAATTTAATAGAATTTATGAAAATGGCAATTAACCATGTATGATATTTTTTAGTTTAGTTTAAATACCACCAAAAAATTAGTTATATTTTCAAATCCTTGAATATTTATAATATCATTAACGTATATAAAACCTACTATAGAATTTTAAAACTGATGTCCAATAAGACCTCAATAAGTCTTCAAAATTATTGAAACCTAACTATTTCATTGAATGTAAAGCAAGTTTTTGTTCTCGGTTACTAATATACCTTTTACGAGCTTAATTATTATCTATTATTCACAGTTATTTATCTGTTAATTCATTTTATAGTTATGCTGAGTTAGTTTTCTCCTTATAGATACAGTAACATCACATATTATATAAATTATGTTTAGTATTATAACATTCAATAATTAATTTAAATTTGACCTTAAATTTAATAATATATTTTTTTTATTGACAATAATCAACTTACCTACCGAAAATTTTACTCAAACAATACTATATCAAATTTTAAAATCTTCCAAACAAGTTATTTTATGTTTTAAATTCGGCGTTTCACAGTTTATATATAATTGGTTCAGATATAATTAAATTTGTTGCTCTAGATCTAGAACTTAAAAACTATTCCAAAATCAAATTATTTTTTAATAATAATAATTAATATCTACTACTATGTTAGAGTTGTTTTCATCTTACTCTGCAAACAATATATTGATAAATTAACAAAACAAACTGGACAATAAATTATATTAACAAAGTTCTATATGTCCTCCCTTTCTATTATTTTCTCTATTAATAGTTTATATATATATATGTATATTGGTAACAATTCATTTTTATTTGTATGTATATTCATTGAAACGATTGTTTTATTAGGTTCAAACATGAATTGTAAATACTTAATTAAAAGAAAAAAAATGTAATTGATTTATAACAAAGTTAAGTTACTTTTTACTATTTAACTTTTAACTTTGACAAGTTCAAAAAAGAAATAAACTTTTTACTTTAAACTTTTTTTTATTATTAACTTAAGTTAACGAGTTAAAAAATATATATTTTATTTGGCCCAACATAAAAATCTTACAATATCATACAATTCTGAATTAAAATAATAATGAAAACTTCAAATATAAATTAATTTAATGATTATTTTACAATTGAATTCACCTGCTGGCTAATATATGTTCGATAATCAAACAATAATCATTAAATATCCCAATTATTGTATATTTGTAAATTTTTTTTTTTGGTTTCTGTCTTTTTAAATTAATATACAATAAATAAAATAATTTCTGTAACTTCACATTTTCAAATTTTTTTTTATCATTACGAAAATGTATTATTATGTAATGTTTGAAGTCTAATAACATAAATCATTAGATTTTTTTAAAGAAATATTGATGCTATTACTGCATTGAGTTTTTTTTATTTTATTCTTTCAAAAATATGAAATATTATATCTCACCATGCATATAAACTATGTATATTTTTTAATAAAAGTAGGTACCTATTCTATATTTTATTTTTTATATGATATAGTTGTACAACTATAAAATTTTCGTATAGATTTTTTTTCAATTTGAAACATTTTAAATACTTTTGTTATACCAATTAAAACTATCACTAATGTCAAATGTACGTAAAAACAAAACTTATTTCTAATAGGAATCTAATCATTATAAATATTAAAATTATACAATTAAAAATCAAGTCCTCTGTTATCACAATAGGTACAGTTGAGCGTAATGATGAATAAGTAAAACATAGAGCAAGAGATTAAATTTATGTTTTGAAAGATAAGTATATTTGTAGCAACATAATAATATATCATTCTCTAAAATAGTGTATTTTCCTACCCAACTATAATTACAATTTAGAATCGGTAGTTGGTAAAAAAACGTAAACTGCACTAATAGTAAAACACAAGCACGTACTTCCTGTACTCGGATATGGAGGTCGATCAGAGAAAAGTAAAAAAATAAAAATCAAATTTCACCGACCCTCCGCGCCGGTAGTACCGTGGCAGACTAAATTGATCAAGTCAGACTCAAAGGCATTGTTTTTTAAAATATTCCCTATATTGTTACATTTATTTTCTCCTGCATTTCTTTATTCTCTATCATTCACAAACTAGTATAAACATTCGAAGTAGGTAATAACGTATTTAATACTTATTGTACGGTTCATTAAATCGGGAGTGCGGTGACGGGGTGACCGACGTCATAATAGTACCTACATTATTTTTTAATGCAACACTATATCGCATAACGTCTGCCCATTAAAACTAAACTATAAATTGAGTAAACACTATTTAAATATAGAGACAACGTAATGCAGTTTGAGTTGTGTTTTGCACACTAAATTACGTTAGTTAATGTAATTGTTCATTGTTGTTACAAAAACAACCAGGTTCACGACATTGCATTCTTTTCGCCGCATATCACGTGGTATTGTTAACGATTATAACCAGAAAGAACCTACTGAAACTTGTTACAAATTATATCTAAAATGACCAAAATGAATGTACTTCTGTCAGACCAGACGAAATAATAGTTTTTTTTTATGTTCAAACAGCAGACATTTGAAATATATACGTAGCTTTATGACAATATTATTATTATTCTGTGTACAGGAAATCAGTGATAATAATACCATTAGTGGGTCTGGTTAGGTAAGTATGTTAAAGTCGAATTTGTGACGGTTCAAAAGTTCGTAATGTTAACACTCTGTAGAAGTTCAATTGCACTGAGAAAGCACGCACGTTTTCCTCCATTTTGCAATCACTTATTTTATCATAAGAGGTTTCTGGAGCGTCGGCAATTCGATTTTCCAGAGATATAAAATGTATCCCGAGGTGAGTTTACACTTGACGGGAGTGTGGGCCGGGAGACTTTTGAAGAAAACAAAAGCGATAAAACACTACATGTAAATAATGATAATACACTTTATCCATACAGCTTATTTGCTTAGAAATATGCAAACACTTCTGGAATGGATGTGTTATTTTTTATATGGTTTATACACACATGGTACATTTCAGTGCATAATTGTATTAACCACTATTACAGCATAGTTGTTAGACTTTGTAAAACAAAATGATGCACGAGTATTAAAATACTATATAATAATATTGTAGCCGATGCAACATTTGAAAGGCATTACATTACTCGAATCTAAAACCATATAATATACGATCCTATTGGAACGATAAAATATAAATTCTTGTTTGTTGAGTACAATATAAAATATTTTATCCTCTATGAGATAATTATTTACCCATAAATCGTTGTCTCGTTGGATTATAATATGAAACTCATCTTGAACTGTGAATTGCTTATAAGTAAAATAATACCTTTACATTTCATCCGGACGGTTGGGACTTGATATATAAATATACAATTGTATTTTTCGGAGTTCAGAAATGCATGGTATTATTTTTAGTTTAATATATATGTATATATATATATAAATATATAGGATACTGTAAGATAAAATATTAATATTATAATCATCATAAAATTAGTTTTTTTTCTGTGTATAAATGTCACTTAATTAATATTATATAATATTACTTAGAATTTTATAATATATATATTATTATATATATATATTATATTATTTATATATATATATTGCTTTTAATTTTTAATGAAATATTTATGTAGAAAAAACTACAAACAATTAAGTAATTTAATAACAATTAACTGATATGTTTAAAAATATACTATACCTATGTAAATAATACAATTTATAAATAAATAAGTATTGTAAACATTTGTTAATTCCATTTTAAGTTCTGCATATTTTTACTCCATTATGGATTTTAGAGATCATTTAAAAAAAAAATCATTTTATACAGTTAAATAATTATTATTTAATATAATATCTAAATTGACTGTTCATTGAAAAATTGAAAAAATTATGCAGATATTATAGCTATAATACAATTATTTATAAATTATAATATTATGGTTCTATATTTGTTTAACTGTGCGTAACTTTCATACAATCATACTCCATAATAGTTCCATATTAATAATAATTTATAATAGTTTTTGAAATAACTATACTACTATAGTTTTTGAAATAACTATACTACTATAGTTTTTGAAATAACTATACTACTATAGTTTTTGATGTAACTATACTACATTTAGCAAGTACCTCCCTACTTACACAGATACATCATACACGTATTTTAAGTAGAGATTGAGAAGGTCAGTTAGTGAGATTAGCGCTCCAGAAGTTTAGTTCATCTACATTGTGAAAATAACTATAAGTCCGCTTCTCTCTCAATCCCACACGTTTAATAATAATATGTACGATCTTGTAAAAATACCACCTCACTCAGTAGTCACTAATCAATTATGTAATGTGCATTATCTTAGCAGTACTTGTATAAAAATCCAAAACGAATAAGATATAGATAATAAGTTTCAATATATCATTGAAATATTCAAAAAAATATAATTTAAATTCATAATCCTAGCAGTCTGTAGCTAGCGTAGTTAATATTTATAAAAATATGTATACACTTTTAATGTTTCTGTAAACCGATAGAAATCACAATGACGCTAAAATAATTTAATTCGTCTTTGTTAATTTATCTCATTATGATGCGCACTTTGAGCGATATCTTCAACTGGCCACCGAAAGTCTAACATATTGGTCTCAGTGGCCCATATGTACTACGAGAATAAAATAGTAAACTGCCAGTTAGATTTGTATACAATCAATAGTATTGTTACCGATTCGCCTACTTAAAATAAAAATAAAAACGTATATTGGAAGGACATGCAAGTTTCAGACAAATCTCGGGAGATTTCGAAAGAAAAACGTATCTATACCACAACAGTACGTAAAATAATATCATAATGTTATATGTCAGTTAATAGTTTATTTTTAAACACTTTTCTTTGAGTTATAACACAATGTAGCTCTAAACGTATGACGTACAAGCAAATGTTTAGTAAAATATGTTTAGTTATTAAATATATTTTTTTTCTTATTGCCGTCGTATGTTTAACTGCACTAGAAAAGGCGGACACAAGCGCCATAGTTAATAAAAACTTTTCAAAATAAAATAATAAACAATTCAAATAAATGTATCTTTTTATTTGGTATTAATATAAAAACAGATATGACGTACGTTTGGCCAGCCCCCCTCATCGGAAAAATCATAAACAAACTATGCAGATATTTAGCACGTAATTCGCACGAATTCGCAAGCCTGGTTTTGAAATTCGCACGACCCTCCTTCCCCTCAAAAATCAAATATTCGCGGGGGGGGGCCAGCAAAACGTCTCGCCAGCCCCCCACGTGCTAAAAATTGACATTTTTAAAAAAAATTTTGTGCAGATATTTAGCACGTAATTCGCACGAATTCGCAAGCCCGGTTTTGAAATTCGCACGACCCTCCTTCCCCTCAAAAATCAAATATTTGCGGGGGGGGGGGGCCAGCAAAACGTCTCGCCAGCCCCCCACGTGCTAAAAATTGACATTTTTAAAAAAAAATTTGTGCAGATATTTAGCACGTAATTCGCACGAATTCGCA
>VUJU01000053.1:54780-205111 GCA_009835225.1 Aphis craccivora
TGCCGGCCGCTCGGCGGTGTATTAGTGATTTGTTACACCACTGGTCGCGGTGGTAGTACTATAGTCGTGTTACGCGTTAATTACGGAATAACGTATTCTCGTTACACTCGCTTAAACTTTAAAAATCTCTCTGTGAAAAAGTGCTGTGAACATTGAACATACAAATACATACTACTGTCATTTGATGACAATATGATAACTTTGGTCTCCATTAATATTTAAGACGAATATGAGATATATTAAATTTATTTGTATGAAATGTTCCGTAATTATTTATGCAGTTTAGATTTAATATATTGTTTAAACAATAGAGTCAGTAATAAATTGACTGACTGCCCGTCGCAGCTTTGAATATTTTAAAGTTTTATAAAAATCAATTAAATACAGAATAAAATATTTAAATATCTATTATTTCAAATTGAGTTTTAATATATTTTCATATTATTTTAAAAGAAAATTGGAAGGTTTATTTATGTGATGTTAAAAAATAATAAAGTCGCTTAAGTACGATTATGGTTGAATTTGTATAGCTTTAAAATTTCTATAACAACTATAACCAATATAATATAGAAAACTATTATTGATTGGTATAATTATGAAACGTGGTATATTGAATTTATAATTATCATCTAGTTTATTGGCTATTATGATTAAATTTTCTTGCATGATATAGATCTTAGTTATTTGAGTCACGTCTATTTGAATTATTTGATTAAATCACATAACATAAAAAAAAAAAAAAATGAAAAAATCGTGATTGATCATGTGGAATTAATTTTGGAATCCCAATTAAATTAAATATAGTAAACATATAGATGTATTGTAGAACATTTGCGATATTTAAAGATAATAACACGCATTGTTCTTCGGTTTCGTAGTTTACTAACTATTTTCTATACCTACCACGAATGTACCATTTTCTAATTTACTTTACGAATTATCTTTATGAAATTTCATTAATGATAACTCTACGTTATCCGTATGTTGTAGTTACATGTTCTCATGTGTGTGCTTTTAGAATAGTTAGTTCAAAGTGAATTTCTATATTTGTCTCTTAAATTCGTGTGTAAATACCTTAAGTATCCAAGTAAAACTGCATTGCATGCCATAATTTCCACTTTCTCTTAAAGGGGTTAAAATATTATCTTCTTACTTTGTAACTTTTTGATAAAAGTTTCTGTTTAATTGCCCTTAAATGTCTAATGATAACGAAAATTAATCATCGGTGTTATATTAAATTCACAATGTGCGTGACAAAAATTTATTCGAAAAAAATAATAGAATATTATTCTAACTCATATTTGAATGTATAAAATAGTAAATTTTATTTGTTGTACTATCTAAACAGAAAATATTATAAAATACTGTTGAATTCAATGTATATATATAAAGGTCATTATAATATACAATTTATTGCGTGAAAGAATAACAGAAATAAGCAAATAAAATTATTCCCTAAATTTATAAACAATTTTGAATTATTCTTAAATAAATACGGAAATACTATTTTAATAATTTATTATGTTTCAGCATATCTCATGCGCTTACAAATTTATTACTAACTATAAATATGCAATAATATACAAAAATAGTTATTATATATAATGTTTTTTCATTGCAATGTATTTATAGATTTTATTTTTCGATTTTGATGTTGTCTGATAAGAGTAGGTCTTGTGAACGTCGTAGTTTTAATCGTTGGTTTTTTATTTTTGTTCCTATGTTATAGAATCGTACTCCCTCAGAGGTTTTGAGGTTGGTGTGAAGATTTAGGAATTAGGTTTTTATCCAGACTTTAAGGAAAGGTTTTCCTACATTGCTATGGATTTGTCTTTTTCTTATGAATCATAGAGCTTTAAAATATATACTTAGGAACTTATTTTGGAGGATTTGGTTTTTATTTATTTTTGTAGAAGAGTCTGATGCTATTATATTGGGCAAGCATATGTAACTAATGGACGGATAATTGAGGTATATAATAGAATTGATGATATTTATTTGTAGCGCAGATTTATATACTGGATTATGTTGTTTTAAAATTCTTTTAGTGGCTCATCAGAAAATTATCTGTATTACTTTTCCGTAGGTAATTACGGTATGATTTGTATCTGACATTGTCCAACTTCCATTTAAATTTTCTCATTAGTTGGTTCAGTCTTCTTTTAACGGCTGAACTTCTGGTGTTCTACAGATTCTTCTCAATTTATGTTTTTGTTTTATTAGGTTTTGCATTAGAATTAGACGGGAGTCATTGGAATGATGTTATTAGGTTTTGTTTACATTAATCAGTGCTATGGAATAGTGTGGATATTGCGTTTTATATTGCTACCGTTAGATGTTTTACGCCAGAGATTATATAGTCTAAGTTTTAGTATCGTTTTGTGTTATTGAGATTTTTATTAGGCTTATTTCTAAACTTTTCCTAACTCTATGAGTTTTGAGATAGGCTGAACTATAATACATAATAAATATAAAGTATAATTAACGGTATGAATGGGTGGTGATGATTGGGATGTGATCCGAGTTTAGTTCATTTAGGACTTGGTGAGAAGATTTGATATTAGAGCAATGTTTAGTACGTCTGGTAGTGTTACAAGATATTGTAAGGTTGGTTCGAGAGGTGGTAATATAATTATTTTGAGATTTAATGCTATATGAAAAGGTTTGTTCCATTTGAATTGATTTTAACTCCAGACTTAGTTTTTAGAGTTCCTAAAAGAGTTGTTTTAAGGTATTTGAATAGTTTCACATATGATCATTTTTTGTTGGGTGGGTTATACTTTGAGATTATTTGTAATTTATGTTTGTTAGTTGAAATTGTTATTGCAGTTATTATTAAAGTTGATCATGTTGAGGATGTATTTGATTGGTTTGTTTAATATAGTTTTTTTTAATTTATATCACTTTGTGAATACATAATATCCTATCTACCATTTTTGTTTAATATATTATATAATAATCATTGGCCTAGAAGATTCATGGTTTTTTAGATGGATTTCTGTTGTACAAATATAAGCTATGTTAATTTGGTAACGTGTTAGGATTTCCATTAGTGAAAACTTTTTAAATTTAATACCGTCGAGATTCCAGTTAGGTAGATTAATATAATTTAAATTAATTGCTATTATTTTTATTGTATTGAGATAAGTTATTTGTTATTGAGTTGAGGTTGGAACTTCTGACGATTTAGATATTTAGATAGTTTTGAGAATATTCTTGAATAATTCTAAGATTGTTTTTTTTTTCGTAGATTCCCATATTTTAAGAATATATTTGGCACAGGATTCATAAAGGAATACCTATTTAGTGTTAGATTTCTTTTTAGTTATGTCAGCGTATAAAATAAGGTATGGTGTTCTTATGAAGGGGATTTTTCACATTATCCTTTTTTTTATAGGATAAGTTATTGGTTGATTTTCAAAGGGAAGAGATTTGACTAATCTTATATTGAGTATCGATTTGGTGTGATGAATATATATTAGGTTTGCGATTCATAGATTTTTAACGTTTTTTTGATTGACTTGATATTTGTGTGACGATCGTGGTTTTTAGTGTGTACTAGTATTTTATTTTGTTTTAAAATAATTAGAGACACTTTGTTTCTATTCTGGAGTAGCGTTTGATTTTGACGATAATGTAGAGCTCATTATGTTAGTGTGTGTAGTTATTATTATGGATAACGGATTTATCACCCGTTTGTTCAGCTTTGATTTGCGGTATAATGTTAGTGGCTATATACCTTCCTTTAACGTAATAAAAATTACCGAATTGTGACGGCACAGCGTAATTTCCACGATACTAACTTTACTGCTATCTAGAGATATTAAAACGTTTCACGAAAATTACGTGTAACCTCTGCAGTGTCCGAAGACGGAATAAGGAAAAAATATAATAACTATATTTTTATTACTTCCTAAATATTTTTCGTTCCGAATATTTCTTTAATCGCTGATAAAAGTTTAGATTATTTGAACAAACTATTTTTAAATCACATCAATATAATTTAGGTATAATAAGTAAATATAGTCAAGTAGTCAACCATATAATAATAGGTATATACTTGATTGCCAAAAAGATTTAGTCAATCTATTATTTCGACCACTAATCAATATTATTCCGAATTTAGTTTATAAATTATGCATTTTTTTCCTGTTTAACCAACAGCAGATTTGAAGCTCTGTCTCAACAATACTACTGCTCTGCTGCCTAGATCATATTTCTATTAGTTGATAGTATTCGCGAAAATTAAATTTATTTCATAAGTATAAACAACGAGTTCAAATTTAAAATATTTTTTTTTTTTTAATAGAATATACATATTTGTAATATTATTTATAAATTATGTGTATTAAAAAAAAAAAAAAAGGCCATTTTTTAGTCATATTTATGGTAATTTTAGAGTATATTTGTATGGTTTAAAAGAGATTTTAAATCCAGAACTTTTATATTAAATTCTCTGTAACTAGGTGCTAAATGTACAAATAAATCTATATTTATGTTAAGTATCTATCAATAATATGTTAAAGTAAAGTATTTTTCACTTTTAATATCGATTAAATTTAATTAAAAAAATTGAATAGGCAGTAGCCGTACATATCAATTATCATAATTTACCGATAACGCTTCATTAAACAACATAAATATGTATGAGTACTTCGAATTTATCATTATGGAAGGACATTTATTTTGTAAATACAATTTATTATTAAATATTTCAAGATATTATATATATTTTTATTCAATAAAATAAATTAAACAGTTTAATAATTTAGCAAAAATGCATATAAATATTTACTATACTTGTAACATAGAAAATTAACTGTAACTAATGAAAAAATATGTAGATATAATTTATTTTTATATTTAACATAAATTAACACAAATATATTATATATTTTATATAATTAATAATTATTATGAAATTAAAGACTGTAATAAAATAAAGAAATAGCATATAAATATTTATTTTCTGTATTAATTTTATATTTAAAAATAATATTTTAATATTGATCAAGGCAATAATAGCTCTCACTATGAGGTAAATACATACGACTCGGTAACACAAAAATAAGACATATTTATTTATTTAGTATTTAATTAATGTATCTTCAATAATTCATAATATTAAATTGGTCATCACTACTAAATATTTGTATTTTTAAATAATCAAGGGACTTATAATTTATTTTAAATATAAATTTTGACGATTGAGTAAGGAATGGAAATGATTATTATTCACATTTTCTATTTATTTTACAGATAGCCATTTAATCTAAACAAATTTTTAGAAATATAAATACTCGTAAAATATTTGTATGAGTTTTAATTGTATACAAATGTATTTAAATCATTTATTTCCCCTAACTGTGTGTATTATAAAATATTAGTTACGTATTATTATCATAAATAATTTGATATAAGTAAGTTAATCGTGAAAATATTACCTATAACTATTATGTCTTTAATAAAAAAAAAAAAAAAACAAAACAAAAACAAAATGCATAATGATTTTATTGAGTAAATGAATAATTTTATAACTACCTAATTTTATTTGTAATTTATTAACTTAGACAATATATAAATATTAGTGTTTTTATTACAATTGCTTGAGTTCCAAATGGTTTTTCTCAAATACATAACATTCAACATTCAAAGTTTATTTGTTTCTAATAAGACGATAATACGTTGAATCTTACACATACATAAATTTTTGGTAAAAGCTTCAAAATTATGCAATTTTGTTTTCTTTAGTGGGGATTTTTGAGCTCTCGAATACCGAGAAAATTAACATTGGAATACCATGACTAACACAGTCGAACACTGTACAACCTAAGTTTTTCCGATTACCATATTTATAAAGTATAATTTCAAAATAATTTTTCAGAATATAGGTGAGTTCATGGCTTTAACATTCTTAGTTATTATGGATATATTCTAAAAATATACGATTGTTGTATACAATAAAATTGGTTTTATCAATACAGTAATTATATTTTTCGATCGGCTATGGGGATGACAGCATTAACGAAATTGTGAAATGTTGTCTTATGCTGAATACTATATTGTTTTCATAAAATAAAGGTATTAAAGTTATATCAGTACCTATATTACGTGTCTTCTTTGTTTGGACTGGGTTTAGTCGTTTTGTTATCTTTATCCTTCACAATAAATAATTGTATACATTTTTTTTTTTTTTTTTTTTTTAATATTTAAGTATTAACTGAAAAAGTTGATTTTTCTTTATAATAAATAAATATATATAGCTATATGATATATCTATTATACATGTACCTAGGTATAAAATAAAAGAAAAAGTTAAATTATTGATGGGGGAGGGGTGAAATATCATTAAAATTGACTAAGTGTTTTTGCATTATAAGATCGTATTTAATAAAAAAAAAAAAAATTGCAATTAGAAAAAAATTTAGTACAAAATAATGATGACCTCTGCCGACTAACGTTATTTACCGTTTAGGTTCGACAAAATAGAATTGACAATTACTTGGAACACCGCCATTTGATAAATCTAATATCGTGATTGGTTATTAGTAATTATGTTGGTTTATCGTTGTAGATACAACGTTGTTACAATCACCACGGGGCGCGGACGTTCGTATCAACCGCATGACATTTTCCAAACCTTCATCAATATTCCACGAACTTCAATCTCGACCGTCGGCTCCATCATGGCGTATTCTATTTAACACACCACCGACCTTTTTAAAACGATTTTCAAACACGTAGATAGACTTTTAAGATTCCTCCATTCTCGGTCACCAGCTATTAGGTAACCTAGCTACCTATAACGTTGTAATGGCCGTTATTGTTTTCCAATTGACCGGAACCGTAATTTGAAAAACGGCGATTACAGTAGGTACTGAGAAGCATACCACTGCAGCAGATAAAAAGAGAAGGGTCTAGATACGGACAACCGCTTAACAAGGGCGATTTAGGTGTTGTATCACTCCCACGTACATTGTTTTTTTTTTTGCGGAATTCCTGGTTGTATTTGCAGTATGATTACTTTATTTGTAAGATGTATATAATATAAATAATTTAAAATATCAAAATCATATTATGTACTTATTGAACAGCAATCTCACTGATTTCAGTAAAACGAGAACAATAACAATAATAATAATTCAATTATAACAGGCAGAATTTAACAATTTAAATAACAAGACAATTTATCGTTTTGAATAGTACAATCAATAAATAAATAATATAATGATCTTGTGACAATGTGATATACTCGCTCTTTTATACTTAAAATCTGGCAGGGGGGAGAAATCACTCAATACTCTGTAGTAATCAGTTTGCGTTTGCACAACTTAGTTGCGGCATGTTTTTTTTTAACGCGAAGGATCATAAACGTTGGTAAGTCGGATAAGGTTCAGATTGAATATAACGAATGATTCAAAAACAATTTAGTAAATTTAACTATTTATTTAACTTGTAAATAAAGTATAAAATGTTTTGATTATTTATAATAACTCTGTCGACTGAATACTCGAGTATTATACTTGGGAGTATGCGTAAGTTCCGTGACCGACGCTAGTACTGTAAAGCTGGGATAACGACTTAACAATCTCTCAAGATCTGTGAAAAAGGGCCTTCTATTTGTATGGGATATACCGTTAAGTAGAGAATGATTAACATAATTGTATATTTGTATTGTGCTAGCTAGCACTAACAAATCAGTGGCCTAATCCGGTGGCTTGATTTTGTTGTGACGACTAGATACGTTGAACCTAAGTTTTTCTGTAAAACAGTAGGTTTATTACATCTCTAAGGCAAGTTCCAAGCCCAAAAAAACTTTTATATATTTTGAGTGCATACAATTATTAGTTATTATTACAGCATGTAATAATATAAGAAAAAGTAGTAATTATTCAAAAATTATTGGATTAATAATTGGATTTTATCTTGGTCTGTACTTAGGGTTAATAGTGCGCATCTTTAACCAAGGTTATCTAATTAGTGGTTATTAAATTCAAACTAAGACTATGAAAGTCTTGATTTTGCTGTTTTATTTTTGAAGTGCATAAAAAATTAAACAGGTAGGCATCTCCTATAAAGACAGAATTGTTTATATGTTTTTATGGTCTTGAGATATAATTTTACATTTATAATTATTTAAGATATATTTAACGTAATTTTTTTATGTTACAAGAAATTACTGATGTATAATTATGATGTACTAACATGTAACTCTAATTTATGATAGAATATAATTATAATATGATACAGTAATATCACTCGAACGCTACACGAAATAATAATATACAATCAATTAATACCTACAGGCTACCATAATAACATTTTTTTATTAGTATTATATTTGAAATAAAATATATTTATGGGAAAATAAATATTTGCATTAGTGAGTTTTAATATAGGCATCCTACTGATTATGTTATTGTGCTCGCATATCAACGTCCAAGTCGATTTTAGAAAAATAACATAATTTATTCTATAGCAACTCTAATATTTTATAATACGTTTGCCAATTATTTTTATAATTTTGTTTTCAATACTACATTTGTTATTAGCTCTAACACCGATAAAATTCAATAATAATTATATACTATATTCTTTATAAATAAATACATTTGATCTAGATTAAATGTATTGTACTTGATAATGTTTAAAAAAAATAGTAAGGCTATAACAAGTATTGTGCAGTCTTGGACTTAATTTGGCCTTCTATACTCAATCTTGATATTAATTATGCTAATGCTAGTGCCATATTGATGTTGCTATAAGACCAATATTAATTTTTTTCATCATAGGTTGTAGAATGCATTTAATTATCATAGATATCACTTATTTATGTTTAATAAACTACTTAGCGGACATAAAACATAGAGTACAAATACTACAAATGAAAATTAAATATAGGTAGCTAATAAGTACGATAATCAAAATTGAAATAAATGCATTTATATAATATGTAGGAGTACCTATAGAACATAAAAGTATATATTGACGTGTATTTTAGATTATTTAAAGGAATTAAGTGTTTAGAGACAGTACCTAAATTTTGAACTCTAATAAATTCTAATATATATACTATCATAATTCATCAAATAGCCAGATTACCTATTTTGGCAATGTTGAAAATTATTTTCAACAAAATATTTGTGTTTTAAACATTAAAAGGTATAAATCTACTTTTTAAATAATTTGTTTTTAAATTATTTTAAAAATATGTAAATATTTATAATTTATATATCAAGGGTTAAAAACTTTAAAATAAACATACAGTTGTAGGTATTGTAGGTAATTTTGTCATGAAATATAAATGTTGAATTCACGTAGATATTAAATAATAAAATAACATTATCAAAATTTGATTAGGTATTATCAAATAAGACATAGCTTATAATATAGACTTTTTAGAATTAAACTTTAAAAATCTGGTAAGTGGGTACCGCTCTGCTGTACATTAGGTGCCGTGTGGATCACTATTATATATTATAGGAGTGTTAAATTTGATAGGTATCATTGTATACGAAAAACGATCCTGAACGAAGATGATTTGTCAGCCTAGGATATCATTTTGAATGGTTGGTGAAAAAGGTGGTTTATGTTTTAATGGTCCGAATACACCAGAATTTAAGTTATTTTATAATTATTATAAGCTAAACTTATGGAAAATATTGTATTGCATTTTCAATTCTTAGGTACTTATACAACAATTTTTATGAATTATACATACAAAATAATTTGCAAATATTCATGGTTTCAACGAATTTTGAACTTTAAATGCTAATAAAAAAAAAAAAAATTGTGCATATGTATTTTTATAATTTTTTAATCACTATAAGAATCACTTATGAGAAACTTTGTATTAAATTTTCAAGTAATTTGATTGGGCCAAATTTTTTTTTGAAATTTCAGTCGTCTATAAATAGCTCAAAAAAAGTCAAAATATTTTGAAAATAACCTCATGTAAATAAAATGTTAATCTAAATGACTGGTAAAATTTTTAAGTATCTACAACTTATACTTTTTGAATAATAACAAATATTAATTAAAATCGTTTGAGGATAAATCGTTATCGTTTCGCTATTTCCTAAAAATTTTAAATTCAAACGCACTTAAAATTGTTCTTATAATGATGCGTCGAGTTTTTTCTACAGATACTTGAAGGAAAACCTATGGAAAACTCAGTGTTGTAATTTTAATCCTTAGTTATAAACACAAAAAATTTTATAATTTTTCAATTTCAAAATTACTTACAAATTGTCGCGTTTTCGACAGACTTCGTAAAAATTTGAACTATAAACGCTTATAAAAAAAGATTGTGACCAACGATTTTTATTTATTTTAACTACAATAAGAAAAACTCATAAGGAACCTTGAATTAAATTTCCAACATTTTTTGGTAATCCAAATTTTTTTTATCGACACTTAAAAAAAAATCTCTCGTAAAAATCGAAAATTTCAGTGGTCTATAAATAACTCAAAAAAAGTCAAAAATTTTTAAAATTTTAACTATATATAGATAACGCTAACATAAAAATTTAGTGAAAATTTCAAGTATTTACAGTAACTAATTTTTGAATTACAACCATATAAAAAAATCGAAAGTTTAATTTAGCTCTGATTATGCATATTAAGTACTTGTTCTTTCTAGATTTCTGGAGAAACCTTGTATTAAATTTTCAATCCTTGGGTATTAAAAAGCAGAGCTGTATTAATTAATAAAATAAAAACTATAAAATAGTTTACAAATGTTTGAATTCTATTTTAAGTACGTATCACATCTAAAATTATTATTTTAATACAAGAAAAATAAAATACGCTTATTGTTGAATAAATTGGGATTAATACACATGCAGTCAAGTATAAAGCCGAAATCACAGCTATATAATCTGTCGTAATGTGTTTCTAGTATCGAATTTTGATTAGCCGTTGTAATCATGATGCTTAACGAATCTAAACTAACCAGTTTAGACATAATATGCTGTGAAATTTACACAGTTTGGACAATCTTAATTTTTGGACACAATATAACACGATATACAACACATGTTATGTGAATCTAACTTAATAATTGATGACTTGTTTAATGTTTAATTTAATTGAATCTATGATATGTTCAAATATTAAATGATAAATAGTCACTAAAATTTGATGATAATTTTGCGTCATGTTAACAACAGATTAACAGTAGGTATTTTATGAGGACAGCTTTCCAAAATTTAATAAAACTATCTTTGATTTAGGCCAATTTATACAAATATAATTAAAATCAACACTGCTAATTTTAATAATTATTTGTTTGTTTTATAGCCGTTTTTTCTTTTATTATCCAATCAAAATCGTTATTTTTTTATTTACGTCTTTTTATAATATTTCTGTGTAACAAAAATTAAACCATAATGAAAAAAAAAATGAAGTAAGTAATTATGCAGTAAGTGTTATTATATAATTTGTGCCTATAAACACAAATAGGTTTTTATTCTAGCTAAATATATTATATCCTATTTATCCAAAATTTGGTAGTCAACTACAATATGTCTTCAATATAATTGATATTCAATTCATTATAATATGAATTATAACTAGATTTAAATTCTAGTACTTAAATAAATTAAGAATTTCAATAAATTGCGTGTTAGACAGCATTTACTTATATAAATATGAAACCAGTAAATATTATAATAACAAATTTAAATCAATATGTTTTAATTTGTATTATCTAATTGAATATCTTGAACTAGTTTAATATATTGGTTATATTATACGATTTACCTATATATAATTTAAGTGGTAACTTAATTATAGTATTTAAATGGCTGTAATATTTTTTCTCTTGAAATTGTATTGCTTTTATATTTTTATCAGTATTGTTTTTCTATGTATGAGAGTGATAGTTTTACATGGAGATAATATTAACGAGTGAAAAAATTATGAATTTCACATTTCAACGTAGGTAATATTAACTTAGTATTTGTGATATTCAAATTCAGAAATGTATGCTGTGAAACGCGATATTAAGTCACTTGACGTCAATATAACAACTCGAATTGCTTAGAGGGTAAATGTAACGCTATACTCGTAAAAGATAAGAAAAGAGAACTTCACGAAACATTTCAAACAATTTGCTCTAAATTGCTCTTGATATATTCTCGTACTCTTATGAAAAACTCTATAAAGGCGATTAAAAAAATAAACCTATGCATATACTCGTAATATACATATAATTTTGTTTTATAAACATAATAATAAAAAAATAATATTAAGGAAAAATATACTGATATGAATCAGAGAGAATATCCATTAGAGAGGGGTTAACTTTTTTTTTTTATTATTATGGTGAGTTTCAGTTACTAGGATAATAGAGTACCATTTAAATTTAATGTTGAAATGGATTTATAAAATGTAATTTAATTTACTATCATTTCTTTGAAAATATAAACAACTCTAAATTAACTTGAATGTATTCAGAGAGTGAAAGTTGTGAGATCTTCACATATTTAAATACACAGAATTCCTTCATATGGCTAATTTTAATATTATTAAAACAAATATATTAAAAAAAAAAAAGTTTTTGGTATCCAATCAATAATATACCTACCGACTTTTATACAAAAATAAGCAAAAATATAAAAGAATATACAACATTATAGTTTTAAATATTTATTTTCTATAAGTCAGGCACAAAAAACCATTTCAATTGTAAATACCTTTTGTACAATTTTTATATATTTATTGTTATTTATATAATATACATAAACTTTCAATATATATATATATGAAGTAAAGGCAGGTAGTAACCGTGCTACTGCACAGTTGGTTTCAAATGTCGTTAAGTATTGTTGAAATTTGTGTGTTAACTTAAATTCATTCATGTATTGTTGTAAAAATGACATAAGTGATTTTGGGCTCTTAATTTCTTAGTGTAATGTTTATCAAACTATTAAATAATATTATAATTTTAAATAAGATATGTAATTATTTTTGTATTTCCTGATTATTTTAAAAAGTACTGAAAATTTTTCACTTTTGATCTCCTTATTGAAGTATAAACTATATCAAAATCCCAAAAACTTTACTCTAAATTATTGATAGGGGTATCTTTTATACTGAATAAAGTTTCTTTAAAGCAAAAAAAAAAAAAAAATAAATAAATAAAAAAAAATACACTTCGCATTTTAAAATTATTATATTCATCGCAACGCTCAGAATCTGAAATATAATAATATATAAAACATTAATTTCTATTTTAGTGATATTGGTATAGTAACATTATCTATTAACTTATATGATAGCGTAATATTATAGTACATAAAGAGAATGCTTCAATTTGCACCTCAACACTTAAGTACGTACATTTTGTACTTGGTACCTATCTAAAGTTTACATATATGCTTGATAGTAAGTCTAGTACATTAATTGAAATTCCTTTTACAGGATTGATTACCAAGCGTCTGATACTGCTGTTAGTAATGTTATACACTCTGCGTTTTAAGCCCTATATCAATGAATAAATAGATATTTTCTGAATAACTGTTTTTACCATTACACTTGATTTGAAATATCTATGGTATGTTTAAAAATGTTCAACTTTTGTGATTTCTATAGGAAATCATAAAAAATATGTATATATATATATTTATTGATGAAATGTAGGTACTGGTGTTAAACTTGTCTCTTTGTTTGAATGATGCCTGGCTAAAAATTTCAAATTTGATACTATATTTAGGTAGGTGATAAAATAGCACGAACAATACAAAGGGACACATATAAAACCTCCATAGTAGAGGTTAGGAATACTGAAATCAACTAAAGTTTTATAATATATTTGTATAGAAATCAAAATATTTTTTAAGTAAAAATTATTGTACATTATACAGTAATTTTATAAACTATATTGATTTAACCACAAAGTTATTCAACAAGAATAATTATTTATTCATTTTTATTTTTATTTTTTGAAAACAAATATCTCCAATTAAAATGATATATTTTAGTATTTACAAACCACAACGTATGTGAAGTGATCAATAAAAGACATCTCATGGCTTAAACTTTTCTTCACTATAAAATTATAATATTTCAGTATAGAATGAGATATCAATGTAGAACATATGACATTTGGCTCTAGACCAAATAGTTTCAGAGGCATTGTATTTCTCAATATTATCTTGAATTATCACTTCTCCTCCATTTCACATAGATACGTGAATACTATAATGATCACAGTAATAGCCATTTGAACGTACTAGATACTTTATCACTTTATTTCCAAATCATTGACACGTAACTATTGAATGATTTATTAAAAGATTTTTCTTTTAGCCTCTTTCTTAATATATTATAAGCAATCAAACATAATAGTCTCAAATTAAAATTAACCATATAGACAGACATTATTTTAAACAAAAATAATGTTTTTAAATGTCTTGTAAATAAATTCAAATACTGACATCATAAAAAAAAAATTAAAAATGTTCTAATAAATTTTTAATAATAAATAATAATATGAGTAACTTATTTGTCAAAATTGGATAATAAATGTGACTTAGTTATACAATTTCCATTCAAAGATCCGAGTTACTAGTATTTGTCTGTCTGTAAATATACTTTACACCTATTACATATCTAACAATTACTTTATAGTTATTTGGTTTACAAGTAGATATACCTATAAAATAATTCGAGTTTAATGTTTTGTATGGTCAAACTGTATATTATACAAATAGGTATAAATATTATTCATGGGTTTTTATTAGTACCTATGTTGTATTGTGCCAAAACATTTTTTTTATTTTATCAAACATTAGTTCTATAACTATTTAATCGATTAAGGTTGTTGGTTGTATGCAACTGAGTACAAGCATATTTGTGTATAAACCTATATAACTATATATATATATAAATAGTTTTATACTTTCATGTATAATGTAGGTTAGAACCTGTTACATAATTACACGATTAACTTAAAATTATTTTAGTAATTAATAAAATTCGATAATTGTTGTCTCGTGTACACACCTACAACTCATATCAAATGATTCCTTTAACAACAGTAAACATGTTTAAAATCTAAAACTACAACAGTTTTTAAAAATATTAAACTTTACATAAGTAATTTAATGTCAAAAAATTCTTTAATATCATTAATATATTTTATCGGTATTATTTTTAAGTTTTATTTTTTCAAAATACATCATATTATGATGTAATATATTAAGTTTCGTATTATAAATAAAGTTTTAGTGGGTACTGAGAAGTAATCAACAATAATTTAATTCCGACTAGAAGATTTTTAATTAATTATAATTGTTTTAAGTTTAGATGAGCGGAGTAGTGAACCAACATGTTGTGGCTTAAGTGTGTGTCATATTACTTTGCACATCAAAATATTAAATACGTATAAATATATAAGTGACTCATTCAAAATTCATTATTTTAGAACAGTATGAAATTAAAAATGTATGCTGCCATTTAAAAAGTAAGATCTTAAAGATAACTTACCATAAAGGTATGAATATTTTTTTTTTCAAAAATTTTGTTATATGGTGACATAAAATAATGTAAAAAAAAAAAAAATATATTAATGCCTATTTATTTGAGTGATGTGCGTTTAATATTCAACAAGTCAGCTACATTAAATATTTGGCTTACATGGTATCTTATTATTGTATTATAATATAAGTACTAAATAGTTTTTCTAGATCTAAATATCAATAAATTATCTTATTAATTAATTAAGTTAAGATTTATTTTTGTATATTCTATTAATGATCTCTTTTATGTATTCGTAGAATAATGAATTATAAATAGTTTATGTATTAGTTTAAATAAGTTGTAATTGTAAACTACTTCACTAATTTAATATTTGTATAAACTTTTTCGTATATAATTTGTTTTTAGCTATAAAATGGAAAAGTAATTGATTTTCTGAAAACAGTGTTGTTTAAGCTTAGGTATATTATGTTTATTATTACTAATCAATTTTATACTAATATACATATTATATGTATATAAATATGGAATTATAAATTTATTATAAGCACCTACATAATTAGTTGTAATATTTATTTTTTTACAATAAAATTATAATTATACTAAAAAAAAAAAAAAAATATATATATACAAATATATTCAATTAATATAATACAATTGAACATCATATTACTTCAATTTTATAATTGGTACAGTTATTAATAATTGTATTTTTATTGCAAATAAAAATTATTTTTGTTTGAAAAAATAAGATATAACGTTTAGACA
This sequence comes from Aphis craccivora, assembly GCA_009835225.1. Classification (NCBI taxonomy): domain Eukaryota; kingdom Metazoa; phylum Arthropoda; class Insecta; order Hemiptera; family Aphididae; genus Aphis; species Aphis craccivora. The sequence continues at coordinate 71,032 of VUJU01000053.1, forward strand.
TGATTCTTAAATAAGTATATAAAATAAACTATTTTTAAATATAAAGATAATTGAATTTATAATGATCTAAATTTATTTTAACATGTGATATTTTGTATGTGGAATACTATGGTTTGAACTAATGATTCATATACTTATACAGTTATTAGGTCTATAGAAACTTAGTTATTTAATAATAAATCATCTATATCTGCATTGAATTCTTGAATTAACATAAAATAATAATAATAATTTGATTGAGGTATATATTACGTCTGAAGATTATTAGCTTTTTTCTTTTTCTTTTTTTTCTTTTTTATTATTAGCTATTTGTACACAAATGAGCCAAACAGTTACATTCAAAGCAACAATAATTTTCCTGTAACTATGCATGATTATAGATGTTATTAAATCATATTATATACGTAAAATATTTTTAATCTACAGTTTATTAAAACAAAAAAAATCTCTTTAAGTTCCTTATAATTTACGTTTATATAATAATGGTGCATATACGTTTATCATAATGTATTATTGAATAACATTCAGTCATAGCATTGCTTGTATTTTTATATAATAATACATACATGAATTACAATGCAATTTAGAAAAAGTGACAAGGCATATCACCATATATAATATGCATCGGTTGGTTAGATAGAACATTTATGTAGATCTACCTATTATATCTCAGTTAAAAAATTCTATCGAAGCATAATTTATTTTGTTATAAATACTATTGAAAACTATTAAGTGGTTCTCTAAACTTATCGTAGTTATTTGAAAATGTATAAGTGGATTGATAAAGTTGCTGCAGTAACTGGCGCTTCTTTTAGTATTTCTAAAGAGACATGTAAACAGTTAGTTAAAAACGGAATGATTGTTGTAGAATTTGCTAAAAAAGAACATAAATTACAAGTATGTAGAAATTCTGTTATAAATTAAATAAAAATATACTTTTGATGTATTTGTTGATTTCAACTAAAAATTTATTTTAGAATAATTATTGAATAAATATATTGGTTTATTTGGGTTTCATTTAAATTATACAGTTTTAAAGATTTTAAATAAGAAATTCCCAGTTTAAGTTAATTGTAACTGATTTTATTTTATAGGAATCAAAAAAGAAATAAAAGACAATTTTTATTACGTAAAAGTTGATTTCTGTTCCAAAAAATAACTTTAGATGCTTGTAAGTGGTTAAAAATACATTAAAATCTATAGATGTTTTAATTAATAATGCTGGAGTTGTGAAGCTAACTAATGTATTTGATAAGTTTAATTACTATTAATATGTAAATATATCTTGTATGAAATGCATCTTTAAAGATATTGTATGAATGATTTTCAAATAATTTTAAGGTAGATATTCTTACAGTGGCGGATTTACGGGGGGGGGTCCATGGAGTCTGGACCCCTCCCCAGACACTAATATATACATATATATAATATAATGCATACACAAAGTCTGACCTCTAGTATACATGCATGTTACATAAACACAATATAATATAACACAGGACCCCCCCCCAGAACATTTTTGAAAATTCGCCACTGTATTCTTATAATAAACATGTATATATTTATACCAAATCAATAATGAAATAGGTGCAGTTGTTAGACTGTGTTTAACTAATATATATTTCTATTTTTGAAACATGATTTTAAAATATTAATTTTTTCTTTATAAGAGATCATACATTTTTGTATATTCAATATATTTTAAAATTATTTTAAACAGCAAGAAAAATATATAGTTTTTTTGTATCCTATAAAAATCCAGAATAATATGTTTTTAGAATTTATTTAAATACAACATATTTTTAATGTTTATTAACTTACTAAACTACTTTTTCACTTCATTCTATTAATTATTTAAATAGATAAACCAAAGTTATACAAAGTTATATACAGCGATACAAGATGTTGTCTTATATTTTAATAATTATATTATAAATTTATGAATATTATTCAAATATTTTAATTTAATTTCTTACTCATTATACTATTTGTTTTTATCGAGAAAAAGCATTTTATTAACATTATTTCCGCGTTAATTAATTTCTGTAACTATAAAAGAGTACATTACAGATATGTATAATATCTGTCTACTAACTCGTATTATTCAGAATTTGTTATAATAAATAATTTTAACCATGATATTTACAGACACACGATGTTTCATAATTATTTATTGCCATTCTTCTAGTTATTCTTGTAATAAATCATCTTATACAATATTATTATATTATACATAATGCATTTTACACATGGAATCAAATTCTACTCAATTATATAAAATTCAATACCCATAAGTCTTTCATAACTACGTTTTAGATAGATGCGTTAGTAGATAATGGTAATACGTTAGAAGAAGCACGTTACTTATTTATTCATTTATAATGAATACCAACTTGACCAATGTTATGAAATGCAATTATTTTTAATAAATTGACAGATATAAATTAAGTGTTTGATCAGTACTACATTTTAAGCTAGGTAATATTCGGGTTTTTTTTCCACCTCTAGATCCAAAATTTATTGCATGCTTATATGAGCTCTACAGTTAATAAACTGTCATAAAAAATACATTTTATACATGACCGGAATCTAAAATACTGGTTTATTTTATAATAATTGTTGAGCTGTTATTGTTTCGTTGTTATGATCGCTTAAAATACATACAAATTTAATGATAATTACTTGCAGTATAATAATAAGTTTATGAGATCATAAAATATTATCAAAATATTAACCATATAAAATAACATAATACTTATAAGTATAAATATATATTTTAATATGTCGGATTTTTTTTTCAGGTTGCTGAAATAATTTTAAGACCATTTGCTTGATTACACAGCATATATTGTCAACAGTTCTTAAAATATATATAGTTAATTTAACAATAGAAAATAAATATTTTTATATTAGATTGATAAAATATAACTTAAGTTAGAGACTCTATTTGGTATTAATATTATTATACTTAATAACTCTTTTAAATTATTTAGATATGTTTATTATTATGTATTTGTACTTCCCTAACTTATATACAATTGTTAATTGTTTTAGTATAATCATTGTGAATGTTTTGAATACTATAAGAAACTGTTTTTTTTTTTAAATTCTAGATCTTATTTACAACTTGGATATTTTTATTGAGTATATGGATTTTGAAATAAAATAAAATAATTATTTAATTAGATTTATCTAAACAATATTAAAAATAGGTACATTTATGAGGTATACATAATATTATATTAATATTTTAAATTTTAACACTTTTCTTAAAACTAATATAATAAACTAGTCATACCCAATGAAATTAATATAAATAAGTAATTATATATAATATAACACTATATTTATAGAGTTGTAGAAATATAGATATATTTATTTGTCTTTCAAACAGTTGAACTTGTAATTTATCCAAAGAAGAAAACATTATTGTATAATACAGTTTATTATGTACTTTTCCAATGAAATATATATAATTACAATTCCAAAATAGAATTGCTTATACATTTATACCGTTAAAATTAATTTAATAATATGTTTGTAATTCATATTAAACAAAATAAACAATTTACATTAATGGAAGAAGCGCAAGTTTTATGCATACCTATTCAATATTCTAGTATGGTTTTCTTGATTGTACTTATTTCATTATATAATAACTAATCACTATTTAGGTTAAGATGAAATCAATTTATTAATAAATACAAATTATTCAGAGATCACGTACTCATTCTACTTCAGATGTGTTATTTATAAGTTTATAACAGTTAAAAATTAAAACTATTTGTAAGGTTGAACAACAAACGTACGTAGAGCATTCGTTTTGAAGGTACCGATTGTTAATTATTATACATTTGATATAATACTATAAATTTTCAGGATTTTTTTTGTGATCTCGCCTACAACTCAAAAGTTTCATATTTTGATGTTCAGAGTCAGTATTCAATTGTATATAGAATACCGTATTTTATGTGATATGATGTCCATATAATAAACTTATATAATTAATATTTATTTCACTTTTTCACTTGAACGATTTAGTCATAAGTGTTGAAAAAAATCATGTTATTTACAATATTACGTTTAATTGTTTAAAAATTATTTTTTAATCAAAATTTGATGCGTTGTTAGCTTGATATAACTTATATTTATCTAATAAATAATATATAACCAATTATTGACGTGCATTGGATTAGAATAAAGTGCGAATTAAAAATATTGAGAGTCAGTTTTACTCTGTGATAATATTTTGAATTCAACCAAGCTTATAGATTTTAAAAAACGTATCCATTATCAAAGGATCAAACAAAAAATACAGCGTGTAATAACTTTTGTACACATACTTCTCTTAAAAAAAAAAATATGTACAATATATCTTGGTAGTGGACTACCAACAACCGTAATTAATGTTACCTATATCGATAAGGGATCCCGAAAAATTATGTAAATACTGCTATGTTAGTCAAACATCGTTAACATATTAACTTTATGACTATGTGCACTTAAAAAAAATACAATCATCATTCATTCTTGCTTAAAACTATAATTGTGTAGTGGGATTTATGGAAAGTAGTTATACTTGCATGTTTATTGTACCTAACTTAACCAAATTGAATTTACGATACAACAGCTAATAGCAAAATAACTAATAGTTATCATAAAATATAATGTATTGAATGAACAATAATATTTAGTGTTTTAATTTGTTTTCAATGTTTCAAGTATAGTATAATTATTTAAAATACTCAACTATATGTTAAACCCATCGTTAGTAACATATTAATAATTGTATTTTCATTTTTAGTTTTTGTATGTTTTTCGTAAGAATGTATTTGATTATATTTAGTTAATATTTTTTAATTTTTTTATTTATCTTTAACAATTAGGTAGAAAAGGCCATTAGTTACAATTACTATTAAATAATACTTAATTTCTAGTTCAATATTAAATTAAAGTATTTACAAATTATATTAGGTATATAGATTCAATTTTGCTAGGTAATTAACTTTGTTAATTTTAAGAACTTCAAAATTATCTTGTCTTGTTCAGAGTTGGGTCAGTATTTTGTTTAAAATATAAGGAATTACTTTTTATGGTTAACCTGGGATGGAAAAAAATAATAGCTTGAAATAAATTCTAATCTATTTAAACATTTTAACTAGGTATCGGATATTAAGTTTATTTATTATAACTAGGTATGTATTTTATCAATTAGATAATGCAATTTACACAAATATGGATTTTTTAAATTTTCTAGAGATTAATTTTATTTTTATTAAATACGTAAATTGATACAATCGTAGATATTTATGTCGTATTATAATATTGTTTTATAAACTATAGTTGTTATAATAAAAAGTAATAATTAAATAGTTGTGTAGTAGAAGATCAAATAAATCATTACATCGTAAATTTTAAGGAATTAAGTAAATAATTTATTGAATGGTAACTGAACTGTATTTTTTATACATTATAAACGTATACTAATATTTTATCAAAAAAAAAAAAATATAATAATAATAAATAAATACTGTTCATGTTTTTGAATGTACAAAAAAAAGAAATTAAAATGAGTTGATATCATTCTAGTTAATTATGCTGCAGTTTTTAAATAATTTTTGGGTAACTACACTTTACCTTAACCATATTATTTGTATATTTGGAGAACTTTTGGTTTAATTTATTGATGTTGTTAATATTTAAATCGGTGATAATAATAAATCTTTAAAATAAAAACAAAATAAATATGTTTACATTTTTTCAAGTTCTGGGACGTGATTTTAGTAAATGAACCTATTTAATTGAATATTTAAAATCCAGTTGTATAATGTTATTAAAGTGAATACATATTGATTACTATACATTTATTTTATTGTAAATGAATTATATATTTTTTAATGTATAAAGGATACACTTTAAGTGATTGGAAAACAATGTTTGATAGGAAGATCTCAGACCTTGTTATTTGCACTAATAAACACTTTGAAAATCATAATTGTTATGAATATTATTATAGTAAGATTTATTATAAATATAAATAATAAATAATATTTCTATATTTGGAATTATTTTAATTATAATTATTAGATGAATTTACTTAATATAAACATTAAACACTATTTGATGGATAGGCTTCTTGAAATTAAGAAATTATATGCTTTTAATATTGTTATATATTTAATTATTCATAGTTTATTAAGTATTAATATATATAGTCAAGCTGGTTAGATGGTCATTACCATACATTATACATGGGAATTTCTCTATCTATGATGGAGCTGAACTCTATTTACCTTCAATAAGCGAAAGTTTGAAAAGAATTGATGCGACTGCTAAGTGCCAAGCTTTCCAATCAGTAAGGTATTTTACATAGTTTTAAAATTTTTATTTCATTTTATATCGTGTATTGTATTTTTAAATACAATTGGAATTTAGCTGTTGACATTCTATTCACGCGTGAGTTTTTCAAAACATATTTATTTTTTACGGTTCTTGAACATAATTCATAACTTTTTTGTTCTTTTCAATTACAGAGTCTCAGTAGTGGACTAATTGACATGGAATTGTCTTCAGGGACCTCTGAAACGGAAGTTCCGAAATTGAAAGCCACAGAGGTAGCTGATGAAATTGTAAATATTTTATCATTTCCACGAAATTCAAGTATAAAAATGTTATAAAATATCAACATGATTATTTGTGAAAGTTTTAAAAATAAACTACTAGTATCTGTAATTATACTTTTTTAATCACATTTTATTTATTTTTTTTATAATTTAGAACTTTTAATTATACCAAGTAGTAAAACGTATCAACATTTTTTCAAGGATACATTTATTAATATCCAATGATACAATACTTGAATGTTATTTATTTTATCATAGATGCACCAAGTATATATTGCATAGTACATACTAAACATATAAATAATATATTTTAGTATTTGATAATAATATTCTTTTTTTTCGTTTATCGATTTAATTACATTTTATCAGAATCCGTGTAAATTCAAAAATGTACATTTACAGAAATCTAAGCAATTCCAAAATTTAACTTTATACGGAATAATAACTGACATAAAACAAACTATAAAATTATCCACATATAATATTTTAGCAATAAACTATAACGAAATTACGGAACATAAAGTAAAATATAAAACCTGGTATGGTAACCAAAAAAAAAAAAAAAAAAGAACAAGAACAAAGTATAATAATATAAAATATAATTTTATAATTTGATTATTATTATAAAGTATAAACAAATAAATAATAATAATAATATAGTAAATATCTCATAAGTTGTAACAAAATCTTGTTTTTATTATTTATATAATACGTCTATAAACTATTACCTGTTAACAAATTTAAAAATGTCTTCCCCCGATTAAAATGTCTGGCTATATTTTATGTGGATAAAAGGATACATCCTGTCATATAATATGATGTTGAATTGGCAGTTAAACATGACGTTCTTACCGTACACTTAGAAAAATGAAAAGTAAAGAGAAAAATACGATATTCTAGCCAATATTTTTGAAATAATCGGTCCAGGTACAAATTCGATATAGTATCTATATTCATGGGGAGTATCCGTCTATACATTCTCAAGGTGACTGGAGTGGACTAATGATAAAACCCATTAAATAGCTATACAATATTATAAATTAAAAAAAAAAAAAAAATGATTTATAGATTTTATTCTTTTTTAACTGATGATAAATGTTACTTGGCATACATTTAAACACTATAATTACTTATATTATAAGCTATGTATATTTATTATTCAATATAGTGCACAGCTGTTTATTAAAATAGAAGTTTTTCCTGTAATGTATAATTTATATTACAGTAATACTCATTTTAGCATGTTTTTTGTTTATTTTTATTCTTATTCTTATTTATTAATATCTTAAATGAATGTTAAAAACTACTTTTAATCTTTTAGTAAACGTTTGTTCTGTTATTGTCTTTTATTTCTAGTGTCTCTCCAGAGTTAATAATAACCAAGTTATGTTAACAGAACAGCTAGTCCAAGAATAATGAAACAAATACTTTTTTTTATACTAAATAATATTACTATTTATTTATTTAATTTGACGATCATATTAAGTGCTGGTGTTATTTTGTATGAGTTGGATCGCTCACAAAAAATAAATAATTATTATTTTTGACACCTTTAAATTTTTTTAACATAAAATATTCAGAGGAAAGTATATGTTTATATATATTTATTCACGATTTATGTAGTTATATAGAAATTATAATATTTATTATTGCTTAAAAGTTATATTAGTAAAAAAAAAGGTTGAAAACTTCTACAGTTCTTGTGTTTTATAATAAAGTGACAAACTTTAGCGTAACTAAATATTATTAATATTAAACAAGTTTTAAAAAAACTAAGTTACTCATATTATATTAGGTATTTTAATTGTTGTTGACTGTTGTCTTAGATAAGCTTAGGTTTATAAATATTAATGAAGATATCTATGCTTACCTATACTATGTATTATATAGTATAATTAGCATCTGAATAAAACCACAACATAATACAATATTATGAAATTAATAAATAAATAAGAAGTTAAGTGCAATAATAATATAATATTATTATTTTTTTGAATAAGCCTATTCGCAAACATCTCAAATTAAAGCAGCACCACAACATACCTGCCCCGCCCACTTTTCTGATTCATGATATCCACAATATAGTATTATTCTATACCTCTATGGTATCAGATAATAGGACTGCAATACTTTCCAATTTCTAAACATTTCAGGCCTAATATCAAATTTATCAAAAATAATAATCTGCACGGTGACTTAAAAATGCTAACATTTATTCAATCAACCAAATCGTATTGCCTTTAATTTCATTCAAAGTTAACCTACCATCAACAATTCAAAATCCACTTATAAATCTACTATCTGCCCACTCAATCTCTGATAATCCACAAAGACATCTCAAACAGAACTTACCTAGAGACTTACTAATATAAATTATAATCTATCAGGCAACACTACTTGGTTGGGTTCAGTTATTTCTGTCACTTTAAACAGTTAAATACAATTTTTTTTATACTTTTGTTTGTATAACTACTCACATACTGCATCAATGTATAGTTAATAATAAAAATAACAACAAACATTTTTTTTAAATAAATATATTTGCATGGCGACACACTAATATAAAATAAGTCTTTAATAAAGTATTTTAAATATTTAAATTGAAATAAAAATAGAACTTACATAAATGCGATATTTTACAATTTTCCATTTTTATGTAGGTAACACAATTTTTATTTTTTTTTGTCGTTGATGAAGAATTATTTATTTTTTATTTGCTATCTAATTTTGTTTGGTGTTCTATACTTATTTAATTTTTCATTGTTAAATTCTGACCATTCTGACCACACTTAAATTTATAGCTAATTGATACAGCGATGCACTATAAATAGTATTAAATATTATATCTATGATAATAAATTTGATTAAAAAGCTTTAAAAATAGTATACACAAACCATAAATGGATTTCTATTTACAAAACTTTGATTCAAAAACCACTTATATTCATACTATTTCCTCTCAATTGGAAAAACTCTCCATCGTAATATAAGAGAAATTATACGAACATTAAAGTAATAAAATGCACAAGATACATTTTTCATTTTTGATAAGCAAATTTATTTTAAAGTGAAGAAATATTGATATTATTATTAAATTAATTTTATTATATTTTATTTATTATAATAAAGAAAAATAAAGGAAAACAATTTAGTTAGGTTAATTTTATATTAGGTAAAAATAAGTTATTTTATTAGCTCTAATGTAATAAATTGAATATTGAAGTGCTTAATTATTTATAAGTACTTAAGATTTAGATAAGTGAATTGATGTATAAAGTTTCTGAAAAATGTAACCTAAAAAAATTATAAAATATAATCCAACGTTCTAAACATAAAATTGATTCAATATTTGATAATTATTTTATATTTTATACAACAAAATACTATATTCTTTGGATTTGAATATTACAGTAAATAATATCATAGTTTAAAACAGATTCAATATAAACGTTTGAGGAAAAGTCATTATGTTTCATTTAAATATCTTATTTCTCCAACATTTGAACTTCTATCTTACAACAACAATTTTTAATTATACTCAAAATGTAAAAACTGACCTTAGATTTAATCGATATCTCATTTATATTTGTTACCGTATAATAAAAAAAACTCTCTGTGAAACTAAAAAAAAAAAAAAAAATAATAATAATTGCTATTTAAGTTTTTAAAAAAATACGCTATTTTATAATCATTTTGATGTACTTATTGAGTTAACCGACAATTAATTTAATGTGCAATTAATTTGTTGGTTTATTTACTGCTTTATATAAGTAATCCTAAAAGTACCCTATGTTATATTTTATAAAGATTGTGACTCTATATTATTTACATTACGTATTAATGTTTTAGAATAAAAACCAGATATAGCCAGTCCGATGTCAATTTGGAAATATAATATATCAATACAATTTCTATAGTCTATTGGACATTTTCTTAAATTAATTTTAATTTTATTTGTATATAACATTATTATTCCATCCTTACATTATAGAAAATATGTCTGAAAAATTGTTAGTTATTGTGAAATATTCTAGGTCAAATTATTTAATTTTGAATGCATAGTGCTTCCTTCATTCATCAATTAGCTTTTGGATGTCAATTTTTCAACTTTTCATGAATGATTTTTCACAAGTGTTTCATTAAAAACACTTTGCCAAAGTTTTGAAGTTGTTAAAAATAAAATAAATTAAATTAAAAAAACTTTCAATCGTTACAACAATAATTGCTTCTTACGTTGTATGCATAGTAATGTGTTTGTTGAGGCGATACACAGAAATCAGAACGAGTATTTTGTAAAGTATTTGAAATCGAATTTTTTTTATTTTCTTTTTTTCATTTTTAAAACATTTAACAATACATGTTTAATAATTTTATAGTGGATCTTGATTATAATTAATAAATGTTGATTAAACATTTGTATATATTTAATAACATCGTATCTTTATAAATGTCATAATAGTAATATTTCGTGTCTTCGCTAGATAAACGATCTTTTTATTTTATTTTTTTGATTTTTATCGCAATGAACAGATCGTTCAAATGTATTTTAAAAATATTTTCTTTGGTTTACTAAAATAATGTAATATGAGTATTGACTGTAGTGGAAAATATGAACATAAGATAATATTATAATATATTTTATAGTATAAATTTTCTGATATTCTGTTAGGTAATCGTTAAATTGTACAATTCCTAGATCATAATTTATTCTATACACAATATAAATAATATAGTCTTTCCTCCTTACAATATATTATTGATTTATCGTTGAGAGATTTTGTGAGGGATAATATTATCTCACAGTCATAATTGAGCAATTTTTGGTGAAAGAATATAACTAGACCTTACTTTGGAAATAAATTGTATTTGTCAAAAATAAAATAAGTAGCTTTTGGATAGTATTCAATGCGTCGTGTCATTTGGACGTAGTCATGTAAAACTATATTTTAATATTGTGATAAGATGAAAAATCAAATGTTTTTAATGTTCATTTTTGTAACGCAAATGCAGTATCCTTAATATATTTATTTTAAAAGCCATGTTTTTATATTTGTCCCTAAATTTCTTGATTAAAATGAAAAAAAGCAATCATTTTGACATTTGGAAATTTAATTTAAATAGCGTTCATTAATGCTTTTTTAAAATCAGTTTTATTTAATTTAGAATAGAAATTCAATAATCACTAATATATCACTATAAGTCGTTTGTCTTAATTATATTGTATATTATTAAATTATTTTAAACAATACATTATTATTATTATTATTATTATTGATAACTTGCATCTAAAAGTTTTATATTAGTTTATAAAAGTATTACAGATCGTCACCTGATGTCACAATGATCAATAATTTATATAACACGTTTGCGGTGTGATAAAGAACCAGACATGTGTTACTGCAGTGACTATAACTCAATTTCAGAAAAAATAGATCTATAAATTACATATATCTATATCAAAAAATTATTAAACTGGACTTATGAGTAGGCAACTAATTTAATAAATACCTACAAAGCAGTTGTATTTTTTAAATTATCAGCACACATTAATAAACGATTAAAAAATAAATTTAATAATTTATTATTAAAAAATAGAATACAATTATTCACTAAAGTGGAGGATTAGAAGCCGGGGATTCGAATGACAAAGAAAAAATGTGTAATTTTTAATACAATTACACATTTCGTTTTCAGCGCATGTTAGGTTGGGTTAGATAGGTTGTACCTATATTTACCAACATTGCATAACTTTTGTAACATGAATTTTATACTGATACATTTTGTGAATTGAATGTTGAATGTTTATTCACCAGAATAATGAAAAAGCGTTGTTTAATAACGTGTTAAAGACAATTTAAATCTCGAAGGACAATAATATTTATCTCTCACCAACTACCTAAACTAAAAATACTTCCATTTATAAACCAATGTAGTTCATATTATTTATAAAATGTGGAAACAGACACGAACAAATTTGTAATGCTATACTCAAATCAATTGAATAACATTTATAGGTACTAATAGAGAACGTATACAATAGTAGCCTATTGTTTACCGCATTGTTATCACGCATATTGTCGGTTGTATTATTATTATATTTTAACAAATGTCCCAATGTACATATTACACAACTTACACGTATTATACGTATATATTATATCAACCAGGAAATATACAGACCGGAAGAACAGTTATATTGCAGTAATCAAAAATATTATTTTAACATCGTATGCGTCATGTAAATTATATTGTGTACGTAAAGTGAATAATTATAGTATGACATCGGTTAAAGTCAAGATACGTATAAGACAACCATAATATTTTCTATTATGGAACATTATGTAAATACCAATGTATTTATATGATATAATTTATAACTCATATAAGTTATAGAATTCTACAAATGGACATTGGGCATTAACGGTCGTTATTTTACTGAGATTGTTCTATATTCTCATATTCAAAATAAGAAAAAAAATTGTTCAACGGAAATACATTTATTTCCAAGGCAAATGGCTCTTCTTAAAAAAAAAAAAAAAAAAAATAGGACAAGAAAAATGTTTTTTTATTATTATGTCTACTGGCTTTTATTATTTCTATAATATATATTTTTGTTTATTTAACCATTGCTCTCATCTTTGATCTAACTGAAATAATTTATGGCTATTTATTATTTTTTCATTTATTGAAAAAGTTGTGATGGCACAACATTTACCACTATATTATATTATATAAAAACGCAAACATCTATTACATATGTATTTTAGTTGATTAAATTAAATTTTTAATTTAAATTTATTTTTATTTAAAATGAAAAAGCAAATATGCAATAGTTAATCATTAGATTTTAATCATATTTGTTTAAAATCAACTGAAACAGTGATGTACAACAACTTACCTACTAACAAGGATGAAACATTCAAGACTTCAATGATATATCCCTTGACTGTGTATATAACCCTCCTACTTTGAAACTCACTGAACATAAGTTTAAAGTTTTAAAGATTTAAAAAAAACTAAATTACAGAAATTATAGAATATTAAAATACATAACAATATTATTTACATTTTAAATACAAAAAAAAAAAAAAAAAATAGCTGATCTTGAAATGTAAAATTCATAAAACTATTTTAGTTTTCACAATGATATTGTAGAAAATTACTTGAGTTTATTATAATAATATTATAACATCATTAAAGCATGACATAAATATTTATCGATTGATTGATTTTAGATTAATTTTAAAATTGGTTGTTTTTTTTTTTACATTAAGTTAAATTTAAATAAGTGTATAACTATGTATGTAGGTAATTTAAATAAATATAATTGATTTCATGATTTTATTTGATTCGGTTTTAATTTTGAATATAGGTTTTTGTTACTTAGGTTCTTTTGGTATGGTTCCTTATTTTAAATTATTTTCACTATAAATACATACATTTTTCCAAAAGAGTATTTTCTTTAACGTTTTACATAAAATGTGCATAGTTTTCAGTCGAATTGGTTAAAATTTGTATACTGCTAACATTAAGGATTGCAAATTTTAGTACTTTTTGATTTTTTTACAAATGTTAAAAAGCATATTATAATTTAATTTAATAATTTTAATTTTAACCATTTATTGAATATTTAAATAATAATATACATAACAGTTAAATAAAATCGCCCATAACCGCTAATTTAAAAATATAATTAAAGAATGTTTTCAAATTATTTACATGTTTGATATTATTTTGCACACAGCTTTTATTCTAATAATCCGTATAAAAATTTATTTCAGTTGAATAATTATAGTATGAGACTGATAGTTGAAACTCAACAAACATAATGATAATAATTTAAAAAATTATTATTTATATAAGCATTGAACAAAAAAGTGAAGTACAATAAAGATCTGCAAAACTGATTATTGAGTGTTTAACGAGATGAATAAGAATAAAATAAGAGCTAATTTTGTTTAAAACATTTTCAATGAGAAGAATAAGGCAACTAAATATACTAATTAAATCAAAATACAATTTAGATATGAACTTAGATAAATTTTATATCGATTGTTTGGTTTTCAGACTCAAAATGACTTTTGAGTAGGTACCCATAAAGGACTAATATCAGTTTTTGGATTGGATATTGATGTAGAACACGGTAAATAAATTAAAAATTATAATATGTGTGTACATTTTTTTTTTTTTGTAATCTAATTTATATTATTTTATTTCCATAATTAATCTATGAATTAAGCCATGATTAGCATTGATTGAAATTATAATTATTAGCTAGTTCATTAATATTTGGGGCTTTGCACGTTATAAATGAACACACATATTATAATTTAAACGTTCTAAAGTTATTTCTGTTGATATGCAAAAAAAACTTTATTTTCGAGTGTCGCACAAAACTAAATTTATAGTACGGCAAGATGTCTAAAAGTTTTTGGTAATTTTCGATAGAAACAAATTGATGACTCAATCTGTAATATCTCTATATAGTGCCCATAATAGTTGAAAACTTTTAAATTGATAGTCACATGTCTTCCAATAAACCAATCATTTTCTTTTATTCAATAACTACAACTTCTTAACGCTAATCAAAAAGAAAGCACTAAGATAACTTGATTAAATTTCATTTATAGAATTCCTTTTTATCTTATAATGAATCGGCAGAATGGCTGTTTTTTTTTTTTTTAGTAAACAAGTATAAAAATACACTTCGATAAAAACATATTAAAGTCAATAGTCTCACAAAAACCTAACCTATTCAGGTCATACGTATAAAACATATAAATTATTAATTTTTGTAAGATCTTGGTCATTACGTTGTAATATTATGAAAATTTAAAATTTGGCAAATTAACGTCGTTATGAATAAAATTTAATACACTGTATAACACTGTATAATATATATATATATATATATATAAAAATTACATGATATATAAATTAATTATATAATATGTTGATTTTTTTTATTATTTAACAGTTATTTTCTCGTTAGAGTGATATTATGATTTTGAAGATATTCTGCTTGGGATATTATAAAATTTGAAATTTATATTGTAATAATTGCAAATTGTGTTGAGAAAAAATGGTTTTCAGAGCTCACTCATCGAGAGAATGATCATTTAGGGATGCTAGAATAAAATTATCCAGTACTTATATATGATATTATATATGTTATCACTCATCAATGGTGTCGACCTATATTTTCACGACTGTAGGACATAAGTACTTACAAATGTGCAATGTAGTTACCCAAACAGTATTTACACAATAAAAATGTAGGACATATTACTTAAAATATTACTTAGTTAGCTATCGACTTTATATAAGACCGGGGGGAGATGTCATCCGGCGGCAGTGGGCCGTCGTCCAAAAAACAAGTCTAATAAATCGTTTTTGGATGCGTTAAGAATTGCACAGTACTTATCGAAAATTCGAAACAAACTCAAACGATTTTAAACCACCACCGCGCTGATGACACCAGAGAAAAAAAATAACAAAAACCTTAACGGATCTCATTTATATATATATATGATATATATTTTTATTTTTTTAACACAATGCGGTGGCGTCCGGTAAATCCTGAAATATATTATGCATATAGGAATTTAAAAAATGTATTGTGTTTATCTTTTCGAGTGCTTTTCACCGGAATTTAGTATTGTAACACGTCGAGTAAAAATGTTAATTTATTTTTTTCCACAATAATTTTACGCCCTACGAAACTGCAACGTGATTTTGAGCATACTTTTTTTCTCTAGTATTAAAGAGTATGGTTTTGGGGGTATTTGTAAGAATAATTATATCTTCTAGATTATTCGATTGGTATTTATCATAATTAAGATACGTCTCACTGTATTTCTATGTTTCATCGACTGTCGATAAAATATCATTATTTGAGCTATTAATGAATTATAAAACATATTTATTATTATTATATAATATTTGTTGCTGTAACTAGCTGGTTTTATATCAGAAAATAATATTATTAGCTAGTTATTGACGTTATTTGCCTACAAATGTGGGAATTATCGTTATTTTCTAGCGAATAACGTTAATAACCGTATAAAATGAGAAATTCTAATTCTAATTTGTAAAGTATATTTCCAACGAGCAGTAATAAGGTGGCCGCTAAACTAATTACAGTACTAACTGAGTAAACTAATAAAACTTTAACGGGCACAAGATAAAAGGCGTACCTAATCGTAGGTACATGTTATATGATGGTGGCCCAAAATTTTAGAGGTTACATTTGAAAATACCATACCTAACGAAAAATTATATAATTAATTATACCTTAGTACCTATATTGTGTACAACTACTCTCGTCGTATGTACCGATTAAAAACGACTATTGACATCATACAAACTGTTCTTACAACGTTTAACAAAGAAATTAAAAATATTCTCATGCACAAACAGGATGATAATATCTCTTATTTGTTTTCTAAGAATTATAGTGATCTTATTGAGCAAGTTAGAATAGTAAGATAACCAAAAATGTGTTTAAAAAGTAGCCAGTAATAATCCTGAAGGCCCTTGAGGATACCAACGCTGCTATTGCAAGACTGGTTGAAACAATAAACGTTGTGCCTGTCGCTAATCAGAAAAGTTGTCTAACAGTAAATGTCACGAATAGTACAAACTTGTAAAAATAAATAAATAAGTAATAATAATAATGCTTTGTTTCTATTTTTTTTAATACCTACATCATTTTTTAAATTATAAAATTTGAGGTTTACATGCAAACAATAATTACCCATACATTTGGTCATTAACGTGATTATCGTATATAATAGTATATAATAGTATGATAATTATTTAGCGTGTTACGGAATGAGATAGTTTTATTTTATTTTATTCCATAGGTATTTATATACGACGAATAATTGCTTATAAATTAAGCTGTAATAAATTGACCTATTATTTAGATTGCCGATCAGAAAATGTATGTCAATCATTTTATTTCACTAATTAATAGGCAGCGAGATCAATTGACTTGAGGTCGTGAACAACCTACTTAACGAGTACACAACAGTACGTGTGCTGTATAATCAGCCTACAATTATTTTATGCGCGTGGTAACAGCTGCATATTATACGAGTATATTACTCGCAAAGAGCAAATAATTATGAAGTTATCAAATGACCTTAGGTTAAGGGGCACCAAGAGGTCGAAAACCCGTCGTTTAATCGGAGACGATAAAATGTAAAATGCCCATAACGTCAGTTGTCAGCCGTCGCTTAGCCAATAATATCAGATGCGTATGATACGATTATCTTCTTACATTGACGGTAAATGGAACTTCGCAATTTTCGTTAAAACTATATCTTAGTATTATTTGTCTTTGACAGAGGTTGAAGTAGTTTTTCTTGACTCAATAACGTTTTGTAGATAAATTATATAAAATGATTTTTTTTTTTTGTTTTTTTTTTTACAAATCTTAACGTTTGTGTGACTTTTAGTTTTTATTTCCAACAAAAAGCCATTGAAGCCATAGAACATAAAATCATAAAATTAAAATAGGTATAATATGTTAACAAATGTATTTTCACTATAATATGCATAATACAAAATGTAATAAATAATAAGAAAACTTTACACAGTTACCCTTTACAATAATAAACGTTTACGCAAGTCGTTTTCATCCGCGAGTTTTCTGAAAATAATTGCTCATAAACTGTATATAGAATTAAGTATAACAACAGAATATCATTCCGTTTCAATTAAATGTTTCGTGGAGTATAATTATATTATGTTTTTAGTGCACTCAATCGTTATGGTTTATGAATCTCTATTACAATGATTATCAAATAAAATCACATATCATAAATTTTATAATCATAATAATATAGAAAACAAATCGATTTTCATTATCACGGAAAATCAAATTCACTATCGTATATAATCAAGTTTTTAAAATATTTTGAAATAAATGGTCACCGTTTAAAAACAGACTTTATAAAACATAATAATATATCATGATATCGTACCTAAAATATAAAATAAATGAGTTTTATTTATAATATTCACTGACATGTGTAAAAATATATTCAATATTAAAATGTATTGTATTAAATCGGAAATAAAAAAGTCACGTTCCTTGCATTATATTATTATTATTATTATTACATTTATGTTTATTTCCTATAAAATTCAATCAAAACATTTGGAATATATATTTTATCACGTGTTTTGAAAATTTAGTGTAGCTAGTATAATGACCTATAAAAACTATACTAAATCTCTTATTGCGGATTTAGTATAGGTAGGTACTGAAAATTGAATTATACTGACAAATTTTAATGAAAATTAAAATAATTTAATAGAATTGTGTTCAGTTACATCATCTCCGGTTTATTAATAGGAAAATTTTATCTAATGTTTGAGATCCGTGAGTGACGTCGGAAAGAGATGATTCATTCAGAAATTTGTTCTTGCATTAAAGCAACAATCTCCCGGGATGTGTGACAGGTCTCCTCATTTTGTTTAAATTATGAATTGTCAACATTCATAATAACACATTTTCCAGAATAGATCAAACCACTGAGGAGTAAGAAACCACGATGCGGTAACAAATTTCAACTATATCTCAGGAATAAATTACATCAAATTTAAGGCCATTGCTATATTAGAAATACTATATTTTTAATTATTTTATATTAATATTAAAGAAGTTAATATTATTATATTTTATTTAGTTTGATATCCCCACATAATATAGTATTTATTAGATCAATGAATAATTTAGTTAAAGTTTACTTTATAATGAGATGAAATTCACTCAAATCGTTTTTATTTCTATACATTCAAATTAATCTGAGACTATTAAATTAAATGTAAATATTAATGTTTAAATGTTTATACTTTAATATACTAGTATCATTTCTATAAAAGATACAAAAGTATTCAACTAACAACGTTTCTCATTAATCAGTATGTTACTAAATGCATCAGTGGCTGAAATTAATTGAAAAATAAAATGCAGAATTACGCTTAACTGTCAAGGACATTACAAAATTAAATAATAATAAAATTACCAGTATTTAAATTATAAGCGTAAAAAACGTTTTTATTTAAAAATGAATTTGCAAGAAATATTTTTATTTATTTATTTATTTTTTTTTTTTGATAATGATTGAAGTATGTTGATGAAATTATTCATTATAACATAATCTATGAAATGTTTAGCCAATTATTAACAATTCAACTGTATTTAATATCGAATATCTATCTCAATTTATTTATGAATTCAATCGCATCAGTCTGCTAATTTTCATCCTACAAATAATAAATGATAATAAATTACACTTTTTTCTATATTATGAAAAATATAAATATGTTAAATACATTTTTATTTTATAATAACGCATTAGTTTATAATTTATTATATCTATTAAAATATATTTTTGACATTATATTATATACATATATGTATCACAGTTATTAAATAAATTATGGAATATTATTAAATCAAAATCCTTTAAATGGTTATAGGCAGAGGCTTATTGAAAATATATGTGTATAAATATTTAATAAAATAATATGCAAAATAAATTCTATCCGATTTTCTGAACATTTTAAACTAGAATGCACTTTAAACATATACAAAAAACATGTTACTTAATGTACAAAAAACATTTTTTAAATAATTGTTGATTTGAAATTTTCACTATAAATATATTTGCATTTTCTTATCATGATACAGTTTTTAAAATATTTTTTTTAATTTTAATTTCTTTATAGACTTTTAAAATATTGTACTTTTTAAAGGTTTTTTCTATTTATATTAATATAAATTTTAGTTTCTCGGTCCAAGTGTTTGAAAATTTATATTAAGTTCTTGATCAGTTGTTCTTACAGGTAAAAGCATATAAATATGTTTAACGTACACTTTTAAAAACTCAGCAGAACTCTTTCTTAAATTTTTAAATAGTTGTATGTAATACGTTAAATATGTTTTCTATATGGTTTATCTGCAGCATAAATAAATTATATGCAAGTCTAAAATAAATAAATTATAAATGACTATAAAAATACATTAATAAGTTCTTGCATGTGTCATCAGTCTTACAATATTTTTAATGAGTCATCCGAATGAGAACCTATAGCTTCTAAATTATATTATTCCCTTAAAATGTTTTTATTTTATCTATTAAGATTTTTCCGATATAGATTTATTTATGTTTTCATAAATAATGGACGGAGCTAGAAACGCGTTATAAAGTATGTGTATTTGTCTAAGATGCGTTCTTGAGAAAACAACGAAGAATGTTAAATAAATACTTTGGCGTAAAACACAATATACACGTGTATCATTGTATACATATACGTAGTCTCTTGTGCACTGAAAACATACGCGACCAGTGACGAATCTCTCTCTTCATTTCGAAAAAAAAATATCAAAAAGTCAAAAGTTATTGTACAGTGCTTTTCATTTTCTTTAAACCACGAACAAAGTAGACGAACACGTGTACCCTCGATTGCAACAAACAATAATATCGTTTTATTACGCGTGAATGATCATGTGAATTCGTTAAAATGTCTACGGTAGATGGTAGGTACTTACTACGTATACTATGGTGTTATGCTCTTAACTCTTAACCATAATACTATTATAGACTATAATGCGTGCATGAATGCGTCAAATCAACGTTTTAGACGTTAACCATCATCGTTGTCCTAATAGGTATTTTGGTTCATACGTGACTTAGGTGTCGCATCTTTATCGATAGTTTCTAATACAAAATATTAATATTTATCTATATTTAGTACATATATTGATACTTAAAAACACTCTAGTAAATAATAATAGTTATAAAATATTACGTATTTATAACTGAAAGAAATGAATGTTGGAGTTTTATTTTATTTTTTTATTATTATTTACAATTGTGTACGCTTATTGTGATATCCAAATCGACAAAAATAATACAGAGCTGGGGTGCTTTTAGACTTTAGTTTTACTACTTCACTTTTTTTCCTTTCAAAGTTTTTTTGAAGCCGTTCTTTTAGAATGCGACCACGCTTACAAGTGACGATCTAATTCCTCACGATTTGTATTGGTAAAGACTCCGGGCAAGTTTAATCCTTCAATTATAACCGGATCAGTATACAAAATAAGTGAGATTACAATCAATATTTATTATATTATGCATATACACGTCGAATAGTCTGTTTGGATTATTATTATTAGCATTCACATGAAAATTATATTGACAGTGATTTCATACTTTGTACCTTCTAATTTAAATACACAATACACTTAGTCCTTTTTATATGCTTGGTATATATTGTGTATATATTATTAATTTCACAAGTATAATGAAATTAAATCGTATGGATTCAAAAAAAAATTGTATATATATATTAAACGTGTTATTGTAATATATTCGCCTCACGTTATACTATCATATTAATGATGGAGAGAAAACAATTTCCGCAATACTGTGAGTTGAAACCGGAAATAATTGGATTGCGTTCGGTCACCTGGAATTGAAATTTTAGTAATTAAACATTTTTTCGCCCATTTTTTTTTTTACCATATTTACTACCTGCACGTTATAAAACTATTAATCTTGCCATGTAGTTGAAAAGTCCTGGACAAATAGCATCGAACGTATCTTTATATTTCAATGTTAAGGTTTTTATTCAGAAGGTAATTCATCTTTAGGTAAAATTGATTTCAAGCAACTTTTATTGATTGATTATATTTTTAAAGTATATGATGAACTATATTTAATAAACAAATCAATATACATAGTGATTTTGAATATGGCAACATTAAAAATACAAATGGGAAATTAGCACATACGTTTAACACGTTACATTTGAGTTCAATGATAAATAATTTATACGAAAAAAAAATTTGTGTAAAGAATCAGTTACTTATTTGTATGAATATTGAATAGTTAATATTATAGGATATTTATTTCATGACTAACATAAAATGTACTAAAAAAAATCAATAAACAGTCGGAAAACTATTTAAAATTAGCTACCAAAAACTTCCCTCGATTTTGAGAGGAAAAATATTTTGCATCGAAACGTAACATAAGAGAATTAAGCATACAAATCATTGAAATACCTGAAAATTCAAGTACTCAACTAAAATGTATCTAAACTATAAATTATAATCATATTAGTTGTATCATATTTTTGAAATTGAACATCACGACTTGATTATATTGTGTATTTATAAACAATTGTTTGAATACTCTCATGAAAATAATAATTTTATCCTCATCTACAAATACTCTTACACATTAGATAGGTTTTCATTTCATTAGCTTGTGTGTATTAAATATTAATATTATATTCCAATCAGATGCATCAAATAACTAGTGCTTTGACATACAATTATCCTTTTAATGTGTATTTGACATCTGTTGATAATTAAATATTATATTTCAAACATGTAATCTTGATTAAATTAAATATCAAATAAATTTAAATATTTAAAAAAAAATCGATTGTAATGTTAGGTACATAAACAGTAATTGATTTTAGATTTAGAACCAATTTACTACAGTGTAATTATTATTATTATCAATTATAATAGGTATGATGCATATTATAGTTTAGCAGTAATATTTTAAAAATAATTTGTTTAATAGATTAACAAATAAAATAACACTTACGTTTATTCTTTTTGAAACTATTTACTTTTACAAAAAATATTTCTTCTAGAGAATTGTATTTAAATGTTCTTGTTTGTTTACCATTATGTTCCACCATCCATCATGTTTAATATTTATTATTTTAAAACAATCATCTATGTTTTTAATTATTTTAATCATACTAAATCTTAATATATTAATTATTCAATTCTAATAGATCTTACACAAATTAATTTATGCTTAAGCAGTCACAAATGTATGTTATTACTCATTTCTAACTATATTATTATTAAACATAATATTTATTATTGTCATTAACTGAATTTAAATAAAACTTTCCAACGCAATTTATGGTTATAGGGGAGTTAAAAATCTTTGTATTTTATTTTATATACACTTATCAATTGTACATGTTTTTTTTTTTTTTTAATTTGGGAAAAAATTATTTTTGTTATTTATTATTAATATATATATTATACTTTAATCATTTTATAAAAATATTGATAATAAGTAAAAGTGATTGAATAAATAGTTATATTTTAATTACTTGAAATTTAGATATTACACCTTAAACTTATTAGTACTGGTTGTGCTCACAAATATATCGAAAAATATGGTCGAAAAAAAGAAAACATAAATTTTAAAATTGCATTAATCTTAAATTTATCAAAAATAAAATTATTGTATAATTTAATACTTTTGAAAAAAATAAACGATGACCTGTTTAATATTAAAATTACCATCCTGTGTAATAAAAACGGTAGAATATTATATTATTTTATATACACGATATCATTAATTTTTACATTGGATTAGTTTAAGCTCGGTTTCTGCATTGTTTCACACGATGCATTATATCAGGTTTAGTTTCATGCAAACAAACTATGACTATTCAGCCTGTTTTAAAGCTACATAGACGGACTCATACTAAGTAATTTTAAAATCTTGAATACTTTTTTTTGAACACGACTTGTTCTCTATAACTAATAGATCATTTATGTCTTGAATATTCATGAACACTTTTACTTAGCTAGCTATATTAAATAACAATTTAAAAATTATTCTTTAATAATAAAATAAATACCAAATTATAGAATAAATTAACCAGGTAAAAGATAAATTTTTATTCTGAAAATATAATTTTGATAATATATACGATTATTATAATCAAAGTAAAATATAATATATAATATAAAATGTATAATATGATTTGTTAGAACCTTAAAACCCAAACTCACACTCATCTCAAAATATACAAATTTATTACGGTTTTTGATTTTTAACATATAACGTATGATTACAGCACTCGCTCTTTTCATAGAATACTTATTAACTCAAATTATATGATTTTATCGTACACGCGCGGTATACCATCTTATAATATGGTTACAATACAAAAAATTACGTCATATGTGCTTATATATTGTGTATAGTATTAGAATATCATGAAATGTACTGTACTTTGCTCTAAAAGTGTGGTCAGTGGTCACAGATCTAAGATGTACGAATGCGGCATGGCTGTACGCCAAAACCCATATCTCTATTTACTGACTGGTACTTTGTTCATGTAAAAATATCGTACATCATCGGACAAATGAACGTATGTTGCACTTTTGGGTGTACTGTACATTGAATAATGACTAGCTGTACTACAGCGGTGGTTTACTCGTAAATAAAATGAAATATACGTGTACAAATGTACGATGATAAAATCCAGACTTAACGCATACGAGTTGTCTAAAATGATTTAAAATACTTCAAATTATACGGAAACATACAAATCCATTATTATTATTTGTATGAAATTCGCTGAACCCAAATCACGGCGTTAATACATTACGTATAATATTTAAATCGACAGATACGCAAAACAGGTACCTAACTTTATCGCCTTTATGGTATTATTCGGCATAGAAAATACCTGTACAACTATTATAGCGTTGTTATATGTATGCTAGAGATTTCAATACATATTAAAACGTAGTTTAGACCGATGAAGAAATTTTTATAACTGTAGCATTAATGTAAAATACAAATATAATATATTATATTATATTTATTCAAATTATCATAAAATATCTTGTCTGTTATATGGTTAAATGGTACATTGGCACATTATACTATATATTACAATAGGATGGAGTTTAATGCAATGGGAATTGTTTATACATATGTTATATAAACAGAAACCACTATACAGTTGTAGCAGATGTAAATAATTAGATAACTCATTTGATATTTAAATAATATAATGTTCTAGTTTTCAAGTCAATATACAAAAAGTTTTTAGTATTTTATTTATATTTATTATTTACATCATGCACTTAATTTTTTATTTTTTTTTTTTTAGTGTTTGTGAATAAAGACGTCTAAATCACAATTGTGGAATTTAGCTTAAAACATTATTTTGATAACTACAATACTAATGTAATTTTTATACGTAAAATAACATTTTATAAATAATATCATTAAAAAAAATGTATATATTAAATTAATTGTATTTAATACACATACACTGTAATATTTTTAAAATATTCTAACTATATGTATTTGATACTATCAACATAAAATTCTCACAGGTTATTTGTTAGGTACTTGTTTGAATTGTGGATCAATACAATAACTTAATAATAATGTGTTGGCTAATATTTAAACATATATATTTTTACTAGTGACAAGACGTAATATTATACTTTACTTTACTGTTAACTGAAATAATATATATAAAATATCAAATAAAAATTAGGGCTAAATTTAGTACCTAAATTTTTATGAAAACTTAAAATCAATTAATCCTAGAAGTACCTATTTAGTATATTAAAGTATCATAGGTTTATTTGATTCTTCCGGTAAAACTATATTAAGTTAAATTTACCCCTGTATAAATATCCACGTGTAAAAATAACCAGTTATAAATATGTATTTCAATATCTTATATATTATTATACTTCCTCTAATATCAAATTATTTAATTGATTTCTACAATGCCATCAATTCTTCTTATTGCGCAATCCTTTTAATTTTATAACGTATGATTTTATAAATGAATATACTTTTTTTAGTTTATGTGGTAATTCCTTTTTATTTCCCAAAATAAATATTAATTTATTTACATATTGTTTTTATATTATTGATAATAAATCACAATACTACAAAATTAATATACTTTTCCATTTTATTAATTTTCATGCTGTTGATCATATTTTATTCTCGTCGAGCAAGATAAATACATTAAAATATTTTACATGTGGCAGGTAAAATTTTGTTGTTTCACCACGCTTCACTAACATAACACAAATACTACCGAACCGTGGACTTAGTAAACATACTTTTTATATTAAAGATTAAAATGTTTTGTACCTATATTGATAAAAATAAATATAAATGAAATGTATAAAATATGTATAGGGGAAAAATGATTTTTAAATTTTATTTTAAAATTTTAAATAAAATATGAACAAATAAACTGTGGTTGAAATATTAAATATACCTTTACAAGCATTATAATTATATAAAGTTAATTTAAAACTATAATATTACACTTATAGAAATGTATGTATCATAAATATTGCATATTATTATCTAATAATAAATAATAGTAGTAATAATTATTAGTCTATCTATCTATTAAAATTTTATTGGATTTCATCAAAAGTTAATTATTATTCTTATTATATAATATAATGAATAAAAACTGAATTACAAATTTCCACGATCTATAATATGTAATATGAATGTTATAATGTATTGTATCACCTTAAAATGTAAATGTGTAATTAAAACAATTTAAGGTTTTGGCATCTTTAGATTGATTGAATTAGTTTTTGTCTTTAGTAAATCGATTTTTACAGAACTTTGCTTTAGTGGTATTTAAATACATATGCATTTATATATTAAATATTGCCTATACATTTATAAGCAGTTTTTAATGATTTTAATAATTCATAAGTGTTATAACTTATAATAATAATAGTTCTATAATACTATTTTTGTAAAGTAAAGTTTTTTTAGGTTGTTTTATGATAAGATAAATTTGTGCATCTAAATGTCTACATAAATGAAATAACTGTGATGACAATATAATCCATGATAAAATAGGAACTAAGGAAATAATTTTAATGATCCCCGTGGTGAACTGGGTAAAGATCAATATTGGTCAAAAATGGAAGCTGGTAACCACTAATAGAAATAGTGATTGCCTTAGGAGTCGTTCCCGCACAGTCCAGTTCAACACTAGTAATATGTAATTAATATTAAGCCAAGTTAAGTTTAATTTAAGTTTAAATAATGAATACATATATTTTAATAAACGTGGTTGAATAATCTATGTTAAACCATTCTAGTAAGTAGTAACCCATATCTAGTGGCTGGGTATAACGTTAAGGACCATCGCCTGCCGCCCTAGCTAGAACTCGTTAATAAAGGAAACTTCGCAAGTTTTCAAACGATAAAAATACCAGAGATGTAATGTGTGGAACCTAACACAAGTTAGCAAGTCCATTTTCATTACCGCAAAAGTAATTGTAATAATTTAATGTTAAACTATTAATAACGAAATAATATGTTAAATGAATGTAGGTGTAATTAAAAATAACTTAAATGTAATTCTAATTATTCCATAAACGAATCTCTTTTAAATTCTTAACTAAAAGTAATAATTAACTATTACCGAATTTTCTATTATATTTTATTTATTTTGTTACTATACATAGATTTAGTTTATGACATACCAAACGAGTTTCAGGTGTGTATTAATAATCCTACAGTTCTTCGTATTAGAATAAAAATAAAATATTCCTTTTTTTTTTTTTGTCTAAGACAAAAGTAATAAATAAAAGCACCAAAAATGTATTAGTTCTAACAATATATATATTGTGGTAGAAAAATACTTTTACCTTGAAACAGCCCAACCATTTTAATAAATATACAATAACATAACTGTAGTTATAGAAGTAGTATAAAATAATATATTTTTAAAAGCATAACCATTATTGATTAAATACATTAGTTATGTATTTTTAAATTTTAAGTTTTGTAATATTTTCAAATATTTAAAATGTTTAACAATTAATCACAATTTGGATTATTTCTAATAAAAAAATTGTTTCATTGGTTTAAATTATGTGAATCCCTGAAACAAATAATCATTTCAATACTTTATGTAAAATGCCTTTTTTCTTTTCCACGATACAGTTAATTTTAATTTTGAAAGAGAACAAGTATCTATGGCTGACTATTACTTTTGGAAAATCAGTTTCACAAAAGTTGTATAATTGTGTGTCAGTAAAAGTTATTTTCATTTAGTTTGAGTATTGATCTGCTTGTTTCGACCCTTGTTGTTTCTAAAAATGTTTTATTTAAGTAAAATATTAATGAACTTAATATTTAAGTTTAACATAAGCTCGGTATTTTTAATCGGATATTATCATATAAATGATCTCTATGTAAATTATATTTTACTGTGTTTAAAATAATTTTATTTAACGATATAGATCGCATCTAATTAATATTCAATATACTTTTTTAGTTCAATTTTAATTGATGCACAGTATTATTTATTTTTGACTTCATATAAAATAATATTTATGATGTTTCAAAGCAATTGTGTTGTTTAAATTCAGTAGATCGTTTGACTAGTATAAAATCTTCTCGGTTTTAATATAATGTAATTAAAAGTAGTTACAGTTATATAACAACACTATTAGGTAGGTATTAAAAGCGATATTTGTAATGTTAATAAAATAATACTATAATGATTTTTTTCTATAATATATAGTATATTATTATACAGTGTTTTCACAATATTACCAATCCTAAACTATTGGAATAATAATATGGTTTAAAATTGAATTTAATTAATACTATAACTTTAAACATATTGACTGCAACGATCTCATTAAAGCATGCAATGATTAATGGATGATGATATATTATAATATAATATGTATAAGTTATTTTCAATTCATTAAAATTAAATTCATGTTAAAATACTAGTATAGAGTTTTAATATTTTCTTCGTAATGTACCTATAATGAATTAGTAATCCTTTATGATGATTTTATGAAAGTAACATATTCGAGAAATGTAAGATTTATAGAGCTACAACATTTCAAAGTAAATGTTCCATTAAAAAAATGCATTTCTGTGCCTAATAAGTTTATTTTTATTCATGACAAAATATCTTAAGATATATAATCACATTCAGACTTGCTCAAAATGCATAGTTAAATAATTTAACTGCAAATTATTATTGAGTGGTCATCAGAATATAATATAAACGGTTAGTTTCATAAAAAATAATTCATTTAGTTGAATTTTATAATTATAATTTGACAGATAATCTTTGCTCAGAATCCTTTTTTGTATAAAATTATTTATAATCAATTAAAATTAAACACATAATATATTACAGTAACTCAAAAACAAAATTGACAAGCCACACTCGTCTTCTACAGTATAATTGGAGTGTTCTCTTAGCTTACATTTTTTTTTTTTACTTTTAATTTAAATTAGTTCGTAACTATTATAAATAAATAACAATTCTTACATTTGTTTTGTTTAGTACTATATGTATAAGTTTTGGTTTAGTATGTTAACCTTATGATTTTTTTTAAAAATGTTAGAATTATTTTTTCTTAAAGAAAAATGACTATAAAAAATTATTTGTTTTTTTTTATTGGTTACCTACTCGTTTAAACATAAGAATGATGACTAATAAAATCTATATTCTATATACAATATACAAATGTATATTTTATATTTTAAATATATAATTAAAAAAAAAAAGTAAATTTATTTGTAAATATGTCTAATAATAGAATTTAAAGATTGATAGTATAATATAATGCATGTCATTCTAAATAAATAGTTAATTTAAATAATCTTTGTAATGCATTCAGTCTTTCAGTTAATATTTGTTTGCTTTATATAAAAATTTGTTCATGTTTTTGGAAACATTTTGGTACAGTTTCATCATTTTAGGATGGTCCCAAAGGAATCTCAAGTGAGTCATTATTCATTCCAAAATATTCCCACTACTATAGCTACATTAGTTGTTTTAGAGTAAACTATGAGAGGAAAAATGATTTTTTGGAGACTTCAGGATAAAATGTTTCATACGTAAATTTGAGGTTATAAATTAAGCCTGTCATATGATAGAAGTTTTGAAATTCTGAATCTTATATTTTTCTTCTATGTCAAAATATATACATTAATTATTTTGAATGTTATGACACACTTCATTCACCTGTTACTTTACTTACTATAATAATGTAATAATGAGGCTCATCTTGTAAAATTTTACGGATCTAACGTTTTAATAACAAGTATTATTTAACACGTAAAATACACACACTTAACTTCTAATAAATATATTTTATCTAAAAAGTGGTTCAATAATCAACATACACACGCACTCATTTTTTTTTCATTTAATTTAGTATTATTTATTCATATTTTATTACTTGAAAATTTTAAATATACATAAAAATCATATTTTTAAATTATTAAAATTATTTTAATTACTCAAAGAATATCTTGTGACAATTCAAACTTCTTTTTTTCAAATGAAAATTTCTTTCCCCGTTCTTAAACTCTAAATTGTTTTGTATATTTATTTATTTAAATGTATTTAATATAAAATTTAAATAAGTAGTTTCTAAGATTTCAAAATAATTATATTAAGTATAAAAATCCAGAAAATATTTATAAAAAATTATAAAATACATGTTATATTGGAACTATAGTATTAATTGTATATAAATAATTTTTTATAGATTGTAAGTATTGGTAGAATCATAAAAATTATTGAAATTTTCAAATTACCATATCATCCAAAAATGTTATATTTACTACGCAAACTTAAATAATTTAAAAAAAAATACTCATTCGAATTTAGATTACGGTACGTCAATATTTAAAAAAAAAATATAAGCCAAATAATTTACTGTTTAAGAAAAGGCTGTCATTTGTTAAACAGAAGTTTGTATATCTACAAAACACTTCTGAAGTAGGCATGCAGTACGTGAATATCTAAAGAATTTAAAAATATTTTATTTAAGTATTCCATAAGTTGAATTTTAAATAAACATGTTGTGTCATTTAAAATGAAAATATTTATACTTGGTTTATTTGGAGAATCATTTTGTAAATATATATATATATATATATATATATATGGAAATAATATATTATTGGATTTTAAATAAATTTTTATCACATTTATGAATTGTATTATAAATTACAACTGCCATTGGCCATGGTACATACAAGTATACAGTAATATAATAATATGATTTGTTTGTTACG
This sequence comes from Aphis craccivora, assembly GCA_009835225.1. Taxonomy (NCBI): domain Eukaryota; kingdom Metazoa; phylum Arthropoda; class Insecta; order Hemiptera; family Aphididae; genus Aphis; species Aphis craccivora. The sequence goes on from VUJU01000053.1 coordinate 102,578, forward strand.
CCATACATTTTTCTGCTAAACGAAAATTGTTTTAAAACTGATTTTTATAGATATTGTGTTGTTAAAATGTAATTGAAACTAATAATATTCAAAGAGGGAAATAAAATAAAAATAAAATATGTACCTTTGCTAATTTAATTACCTTTATATTAAAAAATAAAAACATTATAATAAAATAAATAAATACATAACATAAATAAAACATTTCCGTGTTTTTCAACCTATTTGAAATACAGTTGACAAAAACATTTGAAATAGAGAAATTTACAAATGCAAATTTAATTATAAAAACACAAAACTAGCTAATGTTTTTATGCATATAATATAATATTATTATCTTATTTGTTGTTAATTTACAATTCAAGTACGTATTTAGAGTTGAAATGGTTTTAAATTTTACATATAAACTAAATTTACGATTTTTTTTAGATTAAAGATTTATGTTTGCACGAATAACTTAATCGGAAATTTTTAGGTCATATAGACCTAAAAATTTTGACAGTCAAATAAAATTATCCAAAATTGAATAATTAAAAAAAAGAATTTTTAATAAGACAACCGTGTGGTAGGTATTAAAACATTTGAAGTGCCGTGGAATTATTTAAAATAATTTTAAATATGTAAGAGAACAAAGTTTAAAAAGGGTAAGTATCAAAATAAATGTTTTGATGTCAGTATTTTGTAATGTATTAAAAAAAAAAAAAAAATCAATCAATTTATACATGCCATATTATTCTAAAACTGTATCCAAACGAATATATTAATCATTCAGGGTTCAATTGTTAATATCAATAAAAAAAATAAAAATGAGATTTCAGACTGCATGTGAAGTCCGAGAGTAATGATAAATGTATTAATATACGTATACGCAATATATTCTTCTCGCATGCGTGTAAATGTATGTCAGTGTTCGGTTTCACCCAAAAAGTAATTTAACTGTATTATAATATTTTATTATTGTTATTTAAATATCATTTTTTTTACATCATTGCTATTTGATCTGCTGAAATTTGGGACATTAGTACTAAGAGCACTGGACAAAGAATATTGTTTAAACATATAATCTTTGTAAAATAATATGTACAAATCTGATAACAAGTTTTCTACAAAATGTGGTAACTTATCAGTTGTTAACAACTATAAAATAAGTAAGGTGGTTAATAATTCGACATGAACTTATATTGTATTGACATATCGAATAAAATATTATGGATTTCACTTTTCATATTGGCGTGAAAAACTTAGATTATTTTTAATAAATATTAAATGTCCACGTTTGTAGTGGAATGATGTATTTCGTGCACCGATTGTTATATCAAGTTTTGGCATAAAAAATATATCCAATACATATTTTACGCGTTCCGTTTAACATAAATATGAACGTAGGTATTTAATAACAGCACATTTAAAACCGTAAAAAATATAATGTTTTAAACATGAATCAATATCGTTAAGTTAGTATAAGTATGCATTGGATTTTATTTAAAAGTTGTTATTCTCAAGTTTACAATATTTGTTTTGATTATAAAAAAAATCATTTACGTTAAATAAAACAGTCGATTCCGAGCATGCGCTAAAAAAGCTCAGTCAAGTTCGTCCTTTTTCTTGTTTTCTTTTTTTCATTAAAAAAATCATGAACGACCTATAGTAATTTGAGTTATACTGCTCGCTTTTATTTTGAGTATATTAACATAGGGTTTATATTATTTACGCTGTGCATGATTAGCTGAGTCGTTGTTTTAACACTAATCTAAGAACTGTATTTCTATAAAAAATATTTAACTGCAATACTATTATACTGCGACACATATCACCAGGTTTTTATTGAATGTGCAATTAGTTTAACTCACATTTATATATATACATATATATATATATATATATATATAACGTAGGTACCAATGGATTAACTGTATATATTGTTCATGTTTAACTGAATATTAATCGGATTCTACGTTCTCGCAACTTTGAAATGAATCGTATTCATTATTATATATTCTAATGGATAATTAATTGAATATACGGAAACAACGACCAACAGTGATCATTGTTTGTTGGACTGAGGTATAAAAAGTTACGTAACAATCTTCAATACAGTGAAATCAAAACAGATCCCAACGTTGCCAATTATATTTAATGAAAGTACTCCTACGCAGCTCTTAAATTCTTGAGAATAATTCATTGTTTCGAAATTGTCATTAATGTACTAAATGAAACGAGGAAATGAGTTTAAATTGAATGTGTACTTTAAAAATAATATTTATATAATGTTATCAGAACAGCAATTAATATTGTTTGTTTTTGAATTCGAACCCAATGACAAGTTACAAGCTCGGAAAAACATTGATTTTATTAAACTAATGCTCAGCAACTGTTATCCATATAATATCAACAATGGCACCAAACGTGTTAAAAGTAATAAACATAACTAGATTACAATTATTGTTCATTAGAATATAAAGAAAGAAGTAAGAACCAGGGTTACTATTCACACGAAGGAACGCAATAACATTTTATAATTTTATATTATGTTTTGATTTATATACGGTATGGGTTTTATAATCATAAAAAATATTGGTTGAGCTTAGTAATCTCCATAACTCTCATATCGAAATATACGTTCAAACTATAGCTAAACTATTACCTGCATTGCTAAATATTTACTTATGGTAAAACAAGATGATTAAATTTAGTTTTAAAATCACATTTATAATTGTGAACTGAGACATGACTTTAAACGTCTTAAATTATGCATTAATAATTTTAGTTAAACAAAATAAATATTGCTAGACTCGTCTTGCTTGAATGAGAATGCTAAATGGTTGAGATTTAGTTGTACAATTTATTCACTTCAAATACATTAAAGAAAATTACTGACCTAAAAGACAACATTTCAATATTATATATTGTTAACTTTCAACTTATAATATTATTATAATTCTACTCGAGTATTATGATATTAGCATGTCAAACGTATATTAATTAAAACACAATTTAAAAAAAAAGGTAAATTGTATCTATAGCTGTATACAAATTATGTAATTATTATTTTCCTTATTGAACATTTAAATTTCTTGAATCCCTCAAGCATTTCCTTGTGTACATCCTTGTATACGGATATGCATGCATTATGTGCACAGTAGGTAGATACATAATTTTTGCTGAAGTATAATGGATTACAATTATGGCTTAAAATTTTTATCGGTCATAATTATTATTAAATAAGCTATAAATGTATATTATTAAATTATAACAACATCATATGACGTGCTTACCAAATGTTCCATTAATTATTCAGTTAAAAACAATAATAATTTCAAGGTATAAACCACCATTGTTTAAAATAACTTGAAAATCAGTTACAGAATCGTTTTAGCTAAAATTGATTTTATTTCAGATGAGAAAAATAACATAAAAAAATCAACTTGAATCTTCGTTTCTTTTTTATAGTAAAACGATCAGAGTCATATATTTTTTTATATTGTTTGTTCGTAAACGATTGAATTTCTCTTACGAATTGGAACACCTGTGAACCGTGAACCCATTCCTCGTGCCTCCGTCTAACATTTCATTTTTATGCATTCAAATAAACTATCTTTTGATACACGGACAAGTACTTCCATTTTAGCATTCAAAATGGAAACGCATTCTTCCGATAAGGTATCACAAATACATCATCTTTAATAGTTTATTATTATTATTATATGTATTTATTTGTTTTTGGTCACATTTTTTCTTGCAGGATATTATTTTATAACCCACGTAGAAGGGTTGAAATAACAAGAAGTATTGCACCCATAAATAAGTCCCAAATGGACCATAATAAGAATACTTTGCTCTGCATGGCAAGTTTACGACAGTGCGAACATTTTATCCTTATTTTAGATTTAACTTCTCCTTTCATTTATCTTCGTTATAATATTTAGTTTTTAATTCAATCGACCCAATTTTTATTAAAAAAAAAAAAATATATATTAGTGATTATAATTGATTCTTGATAACGTAACATTTATTAAATTGTAATAAGCCAACTTTAAAAACAATAAAAAACAAGTTATAAGGAACTTAAAAATAAATAAGAGACTTAATAACTATTTCCATCACATTTTTAAATGAACAAAATACGTCTATGCTACAGCAGAACAAATTATAGAATAAAATAATATTGTTGATTTTTAATTTTACTACAAAGATCCAAAACATTTTCATTAATATATTCAAAATAAGGTTATTATGACTCTTTGGCTATAATATTATTTACTTGATCTGATATGTATATGTTTTATAATTCAATAATAATTAATTTGTGATTGAGTTCGTTTTGAAAAAAAAAATGAACAAAATCAAACTTTTTTAAGATTATCTTAATAATAATATTTATAGCTAATATTAAATATAATACACATATTAAACTGAAAATATGAAAAAAATGAAAATGCATAATATATGTTTAGGATATTATGTTGAGTTTAACGAATACTCTAAAATCATGTATTCATTGTTTATTTCTATATCATTGTACGCATTATAATTTTATTTTATTCTATATGTAAAAATTAGACAATAATTATGTACAATATCGAAATTATATGTTTGACAGTAATAATAAAATGTTACTGACATCGAAGAATGAATGAGGATCTAGAAGTTTTGCATGATAATAATGCAAAATAGAACAATGTCATTTGTCTGATGGTGAGAGAGTTGTCCTAATAGTGCTTACATTAAAAAAATATATTTTTTTTTATATATAGGGTGTCTCACGGAGATCTGACAAATGAAATAACATTACAATGATACCCATAGGCGCCCGCGTATGTTACTTAACAAGAATATTGATATTTAAAAAAATTGTAAAAAATCAGGCACTTGACTATAAATGTTTTTACCATATACATTTTTCTGAAAATCAGATTTACAAATTGGCTATTTTGAAGATACTGGAAAAAAATTTTATCAATTTTTAAGTTTTTATTTTCAGTATTAAAAAACAAAAAATAAAAAATGTATACTAAAAATGTAGCACAATTGTCTATGAATTGTATTTAAAAGATTTTTTTAAAAATATTAATTAGAACAAAATTTATTTCATTTTTCAGATCTCCGCGGAACACCCTGTATATATATATATTTTTTTTGTGAAGGATCCTTATCCTTATGATCTTAAAATTCTAATAAGCTATTGTGAATAGGCGAGGAGAATTATTAATCAGTAGGTTTCAATAATTTGAATAATTAATAACAAGTTTTTACAAATCTCTATAAGACCTCGTTCTACACAATATGTATTCTGCGGTATAAATTTAGTGTGATTATATTGCTTGCTGTATTAGTTAATATTTGTTATTATATATCTATTGTACTAGAAAAGTTAGTATATAAACCTTAAATTAAGTTATAAATAATATTATAGCTGGTTGTATACTAGTACTTATCATAATTTATTCATATTTTAATTGGAAAATATAAAGAATATAATGCAATTAAATAATCAAATATAATCATATTTTAATTTCACATACAGACTAAAATTGAATCGTAGAAAATAACATTAAATAAATAATTACATTTAAAATTAAGAAACACGATGATGAAAAACCTTTTTTTCATAAATTATATTTTTCACATTGTATTTCTAATTTCTAAAATGTATTAAAAAGTACATAGATAAAATTTTAAAAGAAATATGGGTTATGCTGTAAATTAAATAAACTATAATATAAAATAAGTACAACCCTGTCAAGACAGAATACTGTAAAAATAAACCCTATTTTAAAATGTAAATTACTTGTGGATAAAATATTTTTTTTTATGATTGTGAAGCACAAGAACTCGTAATGCTACTTCAACTTTCAGAAAATTATACATTAAATATTTTCTTCCGCCATCACGAGATAACAAAAAGTGTTTTATACAAATAATATTGTAAAAACAACATCTAAACAAAAATGTTGGTTTTTGAACAGTGTGTGGCGGTGTGAAGAATCTATTGTTTTTACAACTATGTATACATTTTCATTGCGAAAATATATTTAAAAATTTTTGAAAAATTCACATTATACGGAAAATGTTTGATGTAAAAAGATTTCTAAAGGTTAACTATTTCTGAAATGTCTATAGAATATATAACTACATGTTATTTATGATGTGAGCTTAAGATCAACCCCAAAAATGTGGGCTATAAGAAATTTAGTTGGTCTTTATGATTCGAGCAGGATTGATGATTATGATTTAAAAATATAGATCAATAGCAATGTGGCTTCATATTTTATTGAATCGGTATACCACAGTTCAATTAATGGACTTAGTTTGTATAACAAATATTATAGTGATGTATTAAAGTAGTAACACATTGAACGAATCAAATTGATTATTTTTATGTAAATAAATAATATGTTGGTAGTTACTCTCATCATGATATATAATAATATATTATTATTAGTTATATTTGGTTATTTAATTATATGCAACAAAACTGTATTTTATAGTTTATGAAAGTTAATTTATTACAAATACAACAGCTATTTACTTTATTCAAATATTTTAACCCTAGTAATGGATTCTCATTTGTAACATAACAAATTTATAAATTATAATGCCTAAAATAACTGCTGCAGGTGTGCTCAGTTTATAATATCGCTTAAGTAATTAAATAATTTACATTAAAAAATATATATACTTATATGATTGGCATTCTTGGGAACGATCCCGAGATTGAGTATTCCCGGCAATGCGTACACAAAACTGCCGCAAACTTACAATTTTTTTCAGTAATTATTATTGTTTGTTTTTATTATCAGTCACGTTTCTTGATTTACGAACTTTTTAACCTACTATTTATATATATTTGGTAGGTATATTACACTTCTCAGCTATTGATGAAACCTTATTAAAGTTATTCTTTGATTATAAGAGAGATGTGGAATGACTCTATATTATATACTATTATACGTCATACGTTTTTCAAGATTTTAATTTTTATGCTAATTATTATAGTTATAAATAGTTTATTAGCTGCCATATTATTATATGAAGTTACTCATACGATTCGCTTTAAGTTTAAAATAACGAAACAATTCTCGACGAGAGTGTTCGGGGTAACGTTATCGTCTTGCAATATTTGATAAAAGATAAATATTTATACTAATATTAAAATAATATTTATAATAGTATAAATATATGTGTTGGAAATACAGAAAATGTAAATTTATTATAATAATATATGGTATTTGTGTAAGACAGAAACTATACGACGAACGAACGTGTACGAACACCTATAATATTATACTAGTCTAGGCGGCCAACATAAACGTGTTCACGAGGAATACGGACAAATACAATTATTATACCAAGACAGAAAATGTTTTTTAAAAAGTTTGATGTAATTTGATACATTTTTATAAATTTTCACCAAAAAAAAAAAAATAAATAAATAAATAAATAAATAATAAAACGCATAATGATAATACTTAAATTTTGATTTTATAATCAAGACACGAGCCAAATCTGACTATGACGGGAGCCGCAAGTTGGCCGCCCCCGTATTGCACCGTTCTCTCGACGACGTATAAGCGAGTCATAATGTTTTTTTTTAAATTTTCAAGCGTAAAAATTTATAAAAAAAAAAAAAACTTTTCCATCGCGGGTACCTATAATACGTGTTCTGTGTTTGTTACGTTATATTATCTGTCGGTGGATTATGTAGGATAAAATGCTAAACAAAGAAAACGATACGTTCGCGGTCATAGGTGGGTATCTCTACCTACCTACCGTATGATATGTATGTATGTATACGTTTTTATATGCATAATAAATTCAAGTGCGCGCGCGTGTGTGTATAAAAACACAAGTAATGTAAATATAAAACTTAACGATTTCTAAGTTTCACGGACGACGTGGATGTGAGGGGTACTTAAAAAACACACACGATGCATATAAATTATTAGACGGGACTACAGAGAAGACAAAAAAAAAAAAAAAAAAAAATCGGGCGCTCTTGTGTTATAATAGCGTGCGCTGCCGTTTTCGCGATCATGTAATATTCGTGTGCGGCACTGTCGCGCCCATCGCCGTTGTCGCCCACTCGCACCGGTCGCACAGTCACCGAACATCCGCGGAAAGTTTTATAAATTCAATAACCCGCGAATGCCGCGTTGTTCTTCGGTTACCGTTTTCCCCGGGGCTATTATATCAATAATATAGTTCCGTTCGTTCGGTTTTCTTATTATATATATCGTACAAGGTGTTTTTGATATTTTTTTTCCGCGCAAACTTTGAAATGATCTCGTGCAGTTAGTATACGAATAGATAATAGAAAATCCGTCTTATGATTTATTGATTTCCGGAATTTCAAGCACATTTACGGCCGTGGTTATATCATTATCATTTGATTTTAAATACATACAACAATAATGTGTAGATATAATATAATGTTATTATATTCCTGGTTAGGTTAGAGAGTAAAATGTAACTAGGAAGAAACTGTTTTTCATCAAAATAACAATTAAAGTATTCAAAAATTAAGTAAGTAGTTAAGCCTACGGCGCAAGTACAATGTATTATACGTTCAATAATTATTGGATTCGGAAATCACAAACTAGATTTTTGACAAAAATCGTTGGAAAAGTGTGGAAAAAAAAGTACGAGCCGTATGTTTTATATGTTATTATTATATAAAAGGTTAGACTTACACATGCACACTCACGAACGTGCCTGTGGATAATATCTGGTTTGGAATGTTTGTCTACTTTTCACCGCACAACACTTGCCACAAATACAAGTTTGGTGGCTGTAAACTTAATTACTCGTCTTTGTTTTCGTTTTATTTTATATTTTTTTGCTTTTCCATTGTATCCTCTCCGTTTTCGCGAGTGCGTTTTTATAGATGTAACCGTTACTGGCTGAACTGTACTACGTGTACATTTGCGCACTCCGAAAAACTGTTTCGCGCCCGAAATACCAGGCCCTACTTAATGGGATTACAAGATAATCGGGGTTTCTGTGAAATTAAATATTTACACTGCGCACTATATTATACTTGGCAATTTTCATTCGTAAAGATAAATTGTTATTGCAATTTCCGCAACGGTATATAGGTACAGCGCCGTGGGATAATTTCAAAATGTGAAAAAAGAAACTTCAAGTGTTATAAGTAGTTATCTAAAGGAAATTTAAATAAAAAGTGTGGGCTTGGCATCTTTTTTTTTTTTTTTTTGGTATATTATATTTGAAGTCTTTTCGCGAACGATTATAGTTACCAAGCGTTTTCAGAATGGACGCGAAAGGGAAATAAAGCATATATTATAATAACGAGACGCTATTGAGGGTAGAAAATTTACGGCTGTAACTGAGTTTAATTGACCATGATAAAAGAATGCTGGCCTTAAAAATAATTCTCGTATCGAAAACATTTTCCTGTTCTGTTCTGCTGTACTATTACAATTTATGACCTCGATACATTTTTCAAGATCTTCTATATTTTACATCCAGAACAATATTCATTCAAAAATATTTCACAAGCTTTAAATTGTATTTCCGACCAAATCGCCCAGTCTATTTACGTATAAATGCATAGTTTAAAGAAAATATGAAGCGGGAATCTCAACATATTATTTGTCATTGTATATTATGCCGTTTTTCTACTACATTATTATATATGATATAAATATAATACACTACACACTCTGTGCTAGCTCGTAGCTCGTATTCGTCTAAATATAATACGCCTGAATAATGAAAATGTACAATTTAATTGTTATACGTATAATATTGAAATAATAAATTAGACATGTATACTGGAAATCAGGTTTTTAAATAGGTGACACAAGAAAAAAAATAACATAAAGTCAAATGCTTATAATTTAAACAATTATGTACTTGCGCCTTTTTCCAATAAAATCAAATTTCAAAAATATTACTAATAATTATGAAAGAAAAAAAATTAAATAAAATGATCACTATAATAAACCATGAACAACTAAACTACATAACTACATATGTAATTAAACGCATGTAAATTTAATTTTATACTCTATTATGCTTATTACTCTAAACATAATAATGTATAAACATGTAAAAAGTTTTCTGTATTGTATTTTTTTTTTTTAGATTTTAAGACATTTGACTGATTGGTAGAGCGTATTAACATAGCTTTACCATGTTTTAATATAGGTAGTTGATTACTTTACTTAAAAAAAAAAAAAACAAACTAACTAGAGGCTTAGACAAAAGACAAATTGTGGTGCAAACCCAGATTTATTCATAAATATTTGTTATTGGAAAAATTGTAATTTACATTTTTTTCTATCAATATTTCAAAATGTATTAAATATTCAATGAAGTTTTAAAAATAAATAAAAATTAGGTCTATAGAAATTTTAATCAGTAGAAAATATACTTGTATTCAATTAAATTTGGTTTTAAAAGTGTATTTTTCGCTGAATAATTAACGTAAAAGTGTTGTTTTGAACTTATTTCTTATGGTATTGAAAACTTTGTAACTGTTTAGTTCTCTCTAGGGATTTTATTGTAATAACACTGGGCTAGTTAATAATCTTGAACAATTTTAATTCAAATTATTATGTACGTATATAGGTACAGTATACTATTTCATAGTTTCAGTATAGTTTCAGTATTTTTTTTTTTTTTTTTTGTTTATTGTTTATTTAAATTAAGATAAATAAAGTGATAAGAAAGTGATATATTTATAATACATTTATACATTTTTTGTATAGTATACGTTTATTGTAGGTTTATGTCATGTTAAAATTAAAGAAATCAGAAAAGATAATTAATGTATTATTCAAATTAAACAAAAAAAATATATTTAATTGTCATAATGTTTTAATTTTTTTTTATATATATAAATACTAGATATTTGATATAAAATCAAATGCATAAATCTGTCATTAAAAAAACTACCATTTATTCTAAAATATAAAATATAAATTAATATAAAACGTATCATAATATCATAGTAATACTGTTAAATAATATTATATGATAGGTGTGTATCTTAAATTTGAATGTAAAATGATAAATTTTATTTTAAATGTGTAAAAAACAATAATTTTTTTTTTAAAAAATTAAATTGTATTTACATTTTAAAAATTACACCAACAAATTCTTCAATAATTTTCATCAGAAATTAAATTAAATCATAATTTGGATAATAATTGATTCATTAAAAAATCTATTAGGTTATTCTATAACAGATATTTTATTAAAAATGTTGTGTTATAAATTAAACTTTTTTTTTACTAAAATGCACTAATTTCATATTAACTTGTAGTAATGTAGCTTAGTGCCCAAATAATGTAAAATACATATTTTTTCTCTAAATCACGGGCCTAAAAAATATATATTTTTTTTTAAACAAAATGTCAAGATCATTATCGTGTTACTAAGAAATATGCACATTGAATCTAATTTCGATTTTAGTCATAATTGTTTTTGTATGCTGTTATACACTAAAAATATTATTGAAATAATAAATGCATCACAGTATGATTAATTTATTAGCACACTTGAGATACGCTTTGTATGAGTCTATATTTTAATAATTTTGTTAGTCGGGTTAATAAAATTAATAAACAAGTTTTCAAAATAATTAGGATTTAAACAAAGTACTTAATTATGTATTAAATACATCAAATATGCTATTATTATTAATATAAGTGTAATAAAATAGTAAGGAATCACATGCAAATTCTAGCGATTGTTGTCTATTATATTCAATTAAAACGTTATTTTTAGGCAGTATATTTAGTGATGAACATTGATGACCAGTATCAGGGTAATGTAATTATTTCATGAAATTTGTATGATAAATCCACACAATAGATTAATACATAACTTTGCAAATAGGTTAGTGTTGGACCGTAAACATTTCGCTTTTATATACTTATATTAATATATAATATTACGTGTTTTAGTGGTAGACCAATAAAAAAATGGATAAACAGAACAAAGAATGATCTGAATATAGCTGCTGTGAATAAAAATACAGAGTGGGAGAAGCAACGCTTTGGTCAAATTCATGTAATTCAAAATCAGAGCAAAAGAAGAAAAATAATAAAAAGAAGAAGACCAAAAATAAAAATAATTTTAGGCCTTTTAGAGTTGTATATATACTGGGTATTCAACAATATAATCAAATGTATACAGTTGTCTCAAGTATTTTAATAGATTTCTACTTGAGTTGAATGAAATAAAATATAAATAGTTAACGGTTTTAAAATAATAAAAATTTAATACTAAAAACCTCCCACTATGTCGTTCTAAGAATAATAATATATATTTTTTTTTATTTCAGTCTTTTATAACATAATAGCATACTATTTCTATTTTAAATGATTGATATGGGAAATTGAGTATCTCAAGTATTTCAAATGTTTGTCATTATCTTAATAAATGTATTCTTGAAATGAGTACATTGTAAACTACTATATAAATAAAAAAAACTATTAAGTTAAAATTTAATTCACTTATTTACTTCATATAAAATTTGATTTTGAGTACAACTTTCTATCAAAATATAGCTCAAGTATTGTTAAAATTGTTTTTTTAATTTTCGTCGCTTATAACTTGCAAATGATTTATGATTGTATGTAGAAAAATTAAATTGTATATAAAACTGAGAACTAACAACAATTGTTCATTGTATTTAATGATTATCTGTGTTTAAATAATATGTAATTTTAAGAAATAATGCAGTTTTTATATTATAGTCTTATTCATAAAAAAATATTAAAAAACTTAATTTATACGCGTATTTCATTTAATACATTAAATAAAAATAAATATATTCTTAAATACAACAAGCCATATCTAATTATCATTTTTTTTTAAGGGCTATATAAATATCTGTTGAAAATGTATTGTTGATTGAAGTAAATATAAAAAATTAATTTTAATAATTGGGGTAAGAAAACTTGTAAAAGTCAATGCTGAATAATTTTACAAGCAGGTATAACCACGGTAAAGTAGTGACAGTTTAAAGAACTGTTTGTTTCTGTGCAGTATATTTATAATAATAGTAATATGTTTAAAGTTAATTTGAGTATTAGCTTAAAAAATAAGCATATTTAAATAAATTGGTATGGGTCTAAATCCATTAGCTGAATAATGTACCTATATATTGTAAAAGGTAACCCACTAACCAAAATATACTTGTTACTTGTTGAGTTCGAAGTCCATCTGCTAATAGTCTTGTTAGTAATAAGGAAAGTTTGTAAACACTATTCCGATCATTTAAACATAAAAATAAAAGGAAATCACATTGCTATAGGGTAGATATTGCTAATAATTACTATACTATTGAGAAGTTATATCAATTATCTGCTTTTTGGGAGTTGAATAAATGGAATAAGTATAAAAGAATTTACAATCGAAAAATCAAGATTCTTTTCCCACAATTGGTTTAATATATCATCAAATTCTTTTGATAATCTAAAGTTGAAATATTTACCGAAACGTTTTATACTTGAGACTTTTGTCAATACAACGGATTTTATTTTCGAAATTTCAAGCAATAATAATATAATGTCATGTATTATATAACATATTCTTTTAACTTGTTATCAAACTACTAAGTTGTATAAATAATTTAAACTTTTTTTTATGGTTGAATATGAAGATTTCATAAGACCTCATAAAGAAAAAACTGGATTTATACAATTTAAATATATTTTATAGAAATTGTAAAAGTTTTGAATTTACTTATGGTTTTATTCTCAGTTTTGTCTGGAAATCTTACCAACGTTCATAATAAAAACTTCTAAAATCAAAAATCTACGAGATACCTAAAATAATGAACTTATTAAACATATTCAAATTAAAAACAATGTACCTTTTTTTGTAAAAAAAAAAAAATAATAAAGTATGCGTACTATAAGTAACTAATTAAAAAATCAAAAAACGTATCGTTACATCAAATAACATTTTTTTTTTTATTTTAAACTAAAAAAAAAAAAATTTAATAATATCGTTCGTCTATACCTCAATATTTAAATTTCTCGTATAATATTATGCTTTCTGATTTTTTTTTTTTACGTGTTATAACCATTTAATTTAATTTAACACATAGTCTATCATATTAATAAGATTTTCTTTTATTACAGTTAGAGATACATACAGACACAATTAAAGTTATACCGAAGGTTATACGTTAAACAAGTATTTGTTTTACTTAATATGTTTTAGTTGTTTATTTATCAATACACTTTAACCGTCGATCAATCAGTACTGATTTTCAAATAAGTCATTTACTTTTTTAAATTATCAAATATGTGCCTAGTTCATGCTATATATGATTATATCTTACTCATAGTTATAGAAAACTAATTACGCGTCCATCAATATCGAAAATTAGATTAACTGTGTACAATTATTTAACGAAATTAAGCTGTTCAACTTGTTCTAAATAATAACATTGTCGAAAAATATTTATCATAATTGTATGATAAATAACTGCCGTTTTATAGCATTCAATAAGCTAAATGTGTAATTATCACCTAAATAATGTGATAAAAATATTGTACGTATTTATTGTACTTATAACATAAAAAAAAATTTAAAGGTGTTTTAAATTCAACACAGATTCCATTTCCATGTCAAGTTAAAAAACCCATCAATAACCAGATGACTTTTAATTCGTAGGTATCAAAACCATTTATTTTTTCCAATCAATTTGCGAAAATCGATCGATTGTAATAATTTTATAACCATTATAAACCATTATAACTTAATAGTTCGGTAGAAAAAAAAAAATAAACAGCTTATCAGCATCGATGTGAATTTTTTTCGATTTTACCTAGGTACACGTAAGTTTTGTATGTATTGTATTGACATACAAAGTAATTCGTCAAGCGTGTTTGCCACCATTATTTATGAATTATTCAATTTTTGGTACTTTTAATTTTATAAATACATCTTTTATATTACAAATATGTAGATTATTTTTCCGTTTAAAGGGTGCCGATAAAAACTTCAAATTTTAAAAACGAAAACAACGCTTTTATTGTAAACTATTATGAATGTCGTAATATTTTTTTTATGTTTTGATACATCTAACGAGTGGTTTCTAAATTATTAAACTTTAGTTACTAAGAATAATAGTTTTTCTTACTATTTAGGTATAAAAGAAACAGATTAAAATGGGTTTTACTAGTGGTATGACGTGCATTCTATTTTCATAATTAAATTAAAGTATTTTAAATGTAAAATATATGCTATAATATTATTTATTTATATATATTTAGTTTAGATTTTCTTACAAACTCGTTCGCATCCGGGCCGACTATTTTCTTAAATAAATATATTTTTTTAGAAAACAGTTTTTTATAACTAAAAAATATTAGTATAATATTATTTTGTATATTATTTAATACTTCTATTTTTTCACTTTATCTGATTAGGTTCAAAATATACATTTTCAAAATTTAAAATTTAAAATATAATATAATATTGAATAGGTTTCATTGATAAGTATACATACGTACATAAGAATTGACATAATATTTTACATTTATTGTAGTTTATATAACATTAAAACCAATATTTGTATACAATGTTTGTACAGTTATAATTGTATAATGTGCTGGCAATTTCTCCATTAAATTAAGGTTTTCATCATAATATACTGTATACGATAATAACATATTTGCCCGTTTATTATCATTAATTTTTATAATGATTATTATCAACTACGTAAAAAGTCCAATACGCCTTTCGTTAACAATATATAAATAATAATATACGTAGGTAATATAAATAGTATTGTACGCATCATGCAATCACAATGTAGTCTCGAATTGGAAATCACGAAATCGCATGTGGCGAAGACATACAACGGTGCATGCACCAAAGTTACGTGCGATGTATAATATATTAAAATCGAATAGAGGTACCTACGCTTTTCGAGTTAACGAAAAATACACACTCACCTCTCGTACGATCCGTGAACCGAGAGCCCGAGTGGATTGTTAACGTGGTTTTTTTCCCCTCGTCTATACGATCAGACTTCTAACTAAATTACCGTACTCTAAACAAAAAGTGAAATATCGTCGAGTCGTATAGTAAGTTGGGCACAAGTGCCTTGTTCGGATACGTAACGTCGGCCCGATGACGTGTGAGACGGGGTGGTTCTCGAAACGATTCGATCGATCTGAACAGGAGATTATTGATTGCTGGTATCATACAGTCAAGGGTGTGACTAACGAAAATAACAACATTATGCGGTGCCCCGGGCGAATGAAGAAAACAATACACGTTCATAATTACTTCTATCGGAAGCGTGCAATTTACGGTACACCGCTGTTGTACAATACATACATTACGATGTTATAGTCGTATTAATTCGTCTTTTCGCCAGGTGCCATGTGCAGTACTGCAGTAATATGTATCAATATGTACACGCGTTTAAGATACGGTATCTGAGTACTTTGGCTGTAGCCCATAAGCGCAAAAAAAAATACCATTTTAATAACCCATAAGCGCAAATTAATGTTTTAAAAAAAGTGTATTTAATTAAAATCGTAGTTATTATTAATATTTATATAAGCATTAAAATGAGTAAAATATAAAAAATACAAGTTTGAATATAATTTTAAACTGGTTAAACAAGTATCAAAAAATCAGTAAAAGTCAAAAAATCATTAATAAAAATCAGTAAAATATAAAAAAATATAATTTTAAGTTGGTTACTCTAATATCAAGAAATCAGTAAAAGTCAACAAATCTAAGTTGTTATCAATCTATTAAACTAATATAATAATGAGTAAGTACCTTAAAATTAAATTTGAAATTTGAAACCCACTGTCTTCAAGTATTCCAATCTAGAAATTTTTTTTTCTGCATACAAGGTCCAAGTTTTTGTATTGAAGATGACTTTAGATTTTCGATTCGTAGTTTTTCGACCACTTGACTGTATTTTTAAATAAACTTCTGCTTGATGTTCTTTAATTACTTCAATAAAATTATATATAGATGGATGCGGGTTATAAAATTGATTTTTCAAATGACGGTGATATGATTCTGGACCATTAGTAGTCCTTGGCTCGTTCGAAGGTGGGTCAGCCCAGAGATGGGGTGGATATCTGCTGTCATTTTCAATAAAGTTCGCTAAAATATAATCGGAAAATGCTGATATCTTCTGATTTTCAGGAGCAATAGAAAATAGTTCATAAAATGCATCAGAAATTTCAGTAGAAGGTAAAAAGGCCAATCCAAAGAAATACTTTAACCAATGTGAAATTTCTAATTCATTTTACATGCGTAAATATATGGAAAGCGTCGAGCGTCGCGCGTTAGGTTAGTTAAATATTGTATCTAGTAGTACAATTTATTTTTGAGCTTTTATCCCACTACCAAGGTACAAAAGCGCAAATTAATTTTGCGCTTTTGGGTTATCGAAAAAAAATGTCGATTTGCGCTTTCGGGTTTCACCGGAGTACTTTCTATATATATAAAAAAAAAATAACAATAATAATAATCTATATCTGTATCTTAGATACTTTTTAAAATACGGTTTTTACTATAAAAATATACTGGGAAAATTCGAATTTTACATGTGGTCATATATGGATAATAATATATCCATTAGGTACTTTACCTATATTTTTATTATAAATATGTAATAAACTATTGTTATTTGCTAGTTATATTTAAATTACTGTTTTTGATTTATAATATTACTGTTTACAATTGCATGCAAAGACTCGCATGAAAATTATTCTGTTTTTAATGTTGTATTATTTATTTTACTTTAACTCAGTAACTCTATATTGTTAATATGTTAAATATTTATGAAGAAAATAGTCTCTTTTATTAAATGCGTCATAAATTTATCTCGATATACTTAAACCTGTATATAGATACTAATTAGTACACTATTCTGTAAAACGTTTTATGAAACACTACGACACTAACTATTATATTACAATATATGTTAAAATTAAAATAAGAACAATGAGGATGATAATATATCTGATCCGGTCTGTGGCTCATTCAGGTAAAAAAAAAAAATAATGTCACGATAAATAATATTTATAAAACAGTTATTTTAATTTATTTAATATATAATGACATAGTTTACGTGGTACCTATATTCAATTTAAAATGGTAATCAGAACTTAAAAAAAAAAAAAAAACAATAATAATAATAATAAATATTAAATACTGATGATAATAATATTATACAGCTAAATTCAAAAACATGTGGGATAGAATATTTATATGGTCTTATTAATTTTATTGCTTATATAGTTATTGATATATTCAAGGAGTGGGGGAGGGGGTATACCATAATGCGATTAATTGTTAGAGAAATAGCGATTCGAGTCCTTGATTTGGCCGAGTTGATTTTAAAATTTAAACGCTATGTGCTTACAAATTATATTATAATATATTATACTATACCTATACGTACACAACTGCAATGCGGAGAAAAACAAACAACATTACCATGCCGCGATCCGTACGGTCGTTAGCCGTGACCAATAATAATAATAATGGACGTTTTATTTGTTCGGTTATTTTTACGCACAAATTTCGAAACACTCCGTATCGAATCGTATTCATTATAAATGAACTATGATGCTGCGAGTAAATAAAATCCAGTGTACACCGTACGATGATATCATTTGAAAATTGCACTCACGGATCATCCATAATAATATTATTTATCCCGTCGTCGTCCATAACAATAAAGAATAATATTCATGACGTAAATTATTACCAGTTTTCATTCTTTCGAGATGAAAAAACCATTGAGACGGTGGCATTAATATGTTTGGCCGATCGCCGCTGAGGACCGTGATCCGTGTTTGATACCCAGCTGTTTTAGCCGTTAAGCATACGGGTATATTATTTTTTATTCTCCCATCCTCTAGTTTCTATCGTATTTATCCATGTAGACATCCTTCGAATGTCGTTGAAAAATATTGCAAACCACACGGAACCACCTCTGGCCTCTACAAAATGCGTTCGTGTATTGATTTCGGTCGTCCCCTTTTCCACTCCAATCATCCCTCTCGTTTGACCCTAGCCCACACACACCAGCCTCTCCTCTCGATGCAATATAATGTCCTATGCATACACATGCATCAATTTCGTCGTAATCCTCTACCTATGTCACATTAAAAGTAGTTTTTATAATTCATAAACATTTTTGAATGTCTAACTTACTGTTTTTTTTTTTTTTTTTTTTTTTAACTAAAAACTATCTCTATAGTTACGCGACGATACGTTAATGTCCATGTTCTAAGACCTTGGCACGAATGTATCGCGTGGAACTTTTATTGTAAATATGACTATAAGGGATGTGACCCAGAAATTTTTTCCCGGCTATCACTTGTCATATTTCATTTATACTATTGGCATGAAAACTAAATTTTAAAAATATTCTCGAACCTTTTTGCGCTTCAACAATAACTTTGAAAGTATTTTAACGCTTACGAAACATTTGATAACGCCAACTCATGACGTAAATAACTTTCCTTTTGAAAAAAAAATTTGTGAACTTTAAGCGAAGTGCACGTGTAATTAACCATATTACGTAAGATGATGACGGTGTTCACTACGCTGTGGTGGGCTTTTTATTAAAAATAATTCTTTGTTCTTTCTGACGCATTTATTTGCCACGAAATAATTTAAAATTTTTTTTTGTTAACCGTCACCGACACACAATTCTTATACCACGGTGGGACATAAAAGTAAAAAAAAAAGACCCAGAAAATATAAATAAAATACAAGACTAAAGGACGCCATCGTGGGGGTATCACCCCGGGGAAATGAGAAAATATCTCGGCCATCAAAAAATGTCAACAATGCATCCATAAATCTCGACGACGTGATTCGTTCGGTGCATGTATGGGAAGTACTATAGGATTTAATGTGTTGTTCTTATACATGAATCTAGAAGGCCAGCTGTACCTGTACACACGTTCGCCAAGTATATAATGCAATATGTATGCGAAATATTACAGCAGTGGTGTAATAAAAAAAAAAAAAAAAAATGCAAGAAAAACTCATACCGTAGAGATTCGTCGTAAAAGCACGCCTTCCGTTTACGTAGAAAACCACAGCGGACAAAGAGCGTTCACTTCATTTGCCATTTCACCCTTTTTGTACAATGTAAGTTTAAAATTGCTTTCTCATTATATACGGAGTAGGTTTTATTTTAAAAAATGGATCAAAATGTTAAAAAGATAAATCTAAAATTAAATTTTTTCTTTAGATATTTCCATATAGGTTTTAAAATAATAATCCATGAAAATGACGCGTTATTCTTAAATACATATGTATATAATTATTATTATTTTCAAGTAGAAATTGATTACTTACCTAATAAAAAATATGTTTGAGTTAAATATATATAAAAAAGATAAAAAAAAAAATCATATTTTAAGACAAGTAAATATGAATATGTTATATTATCGAATCACAATGCCACGGAAATCGGAAGATCTTTTTTCATGTCATTCGGATAGAACCGAAAATTACGGCAACCTCAACACTATCATCATCTGAGCAACATAATATTCACCGGTCGCCTTATACTATTACAGTCGTTTTCGTCGTGACGAGGAATTTCTATTTTTCTCGTCAATATTATGGCGTACCGTCTTACTATAATATTTTATCCGGATTCGAGCACAACAGCTACGACTATAAATATATAACCGGTAGACGTAATCGTCAAAAGTCGAAATCTTCGCGCGTCATTTTTCACACGGCTGCTGCTGCTGCCGCTGGTGCTGCCGCTGCTGCTGTCGCTGCTCCTACGGAGTATGATATTATATTATATAGATTTGACATTTCTGTCGGGTCGTTTGTCGTTAGGGTCGCCGAGTAGAAGACGACGGCGGCGGCGGAAAGCGATTATAAATGTGAGCGAGCGCCTTTTGTCAGCCTCCCAACCACCCTGCACAGTACAGCTAGGTAGGTACGCGTGTATATATATATATATAATAGTATAATGGTCGTGTGCGCGTATAATAATACTATACGTATATTATGATTGTGCCGCCACCACCATCGTCTCTCGCCGAGGGCAATAGCAAGCGACTCTGAACGTGACCCATTTCACCGATTATTAATGTTATTATACGCGACGGCGGCAGTGGACGAGAACAACTACGCGTCCATTACGCGGCGGCGAGCACCTCCGCAGCTGACGAGCGCCGAACAAAGCTACCCGACCTTTTAACGCAGGCGCTTCGGTTCAAAAATAGTGCCATAATTATGCGATGAATATATACCTACGAAGAATATATAGTGGTAATAATGCTAACGATATTATAATAATATAAGACGAAGAATAAGAAGAATATACGAGCTTTTGATCCGTTCGCCATAAGTCACGACTAGTCTGATTTTCCGAGTCAGCTGCTGAGATTTGAAAAATAAAAATCTTCTATATTTTATGGTTTAAACTTTAAAGTATACCAATATGCGTATCACGTCGTTTATATATATATACATACTGCAATACTCCACGGTTAAATGTACCTACTATAGAAATTTAAATTTACGGAAAAAATTAAATCAAATGGTAATTCTAATGACAAACTAAATCACTTTCAAAAAACATATCATGAAATTAACTAAGCCAATTAGTGATTTTTAATAGTTTTTTGTATGTCCTTGCGTTTTTATTTTAAAAACCTATTGGCAACTGACTTAAATGGTTCGCAATAATAACCATTAAGTGACTGGCTTAATTTATCAAGATTATTGTTGCATTCGAAAGCGCATTGATTACAGTCTGTTTTCGTTTCTTAAAATATGAATGTTTACACCCTTAATTCAACTATTGATTTCTATTTTAGAATAATTACATACATATCATTGTTATATGAGTAATAAAAATATTAAAACTATTAATTATTTTAATTAAGGATAAATAAATTAAAAATTTACAATGAAAAAAAAAAATTATCATAAACATATAACTCAGCAACTTAAGGCTGTCAGACAATTCCCTCTCAGAATCGTTTTTTGTATTTTTGTAGGCAATGATACATTATTGAAGTCAAATTTAACACACCCATTATAGTGACTCACTCGACACCTAATAATTAGCAGAGTGGTAACCACTTGTTTTGTCAACTTTATTAATTTTAATAATATATTTAAATGTAATGCATACTACGAATATTTTATTTGTTTAAACAATAAATATTACACATATTACTATAATTTTTCCCAAGTAAAGTTTACATAGATACAACTTTACTATATTTTTCAGCAATTATTTCTACACGCTCATTTATATAAAATGAATTTACTATTAATACATAGGTTAATTTTCCCTTTAATTAATTAATATTATGTTTATCATAAAAATTACTATTCACCAATAATAACTTCAGTTAGAATTTCACCATGCCAATTTTGATATAAAACGATAATAAATATTATTATATATTTTATCTACGAAAGACTTCATAAACACACGCCGGCCGTATTATTTTGTTAGAACTATTAAATTACCTACTATAATATCAACTAAGTGTAGAATTTCATTGTTTGCGAAAAAAAAGTACAAACTTTATAGCTAACTAAATCCTAGTAAAGCTCCTGCATATTTAAAGCGCTTTTCGTGACTAATATGATGCTTTAATATTATAGCCTTTAGGTCATAGTAGTGTAGGATCAATATTATAGTGGTATTCTGAGATTGGACTATGGGACACATTTTCAGAAAACAAACAATTCGATGAGTGATGATGGAGTATGAATGATGGTTTTTGATAACGCATTTTTATTTTAGTTTAAGGTGAGAATTGTTTACTAAAACATACTTTAAGCTGATGGTTGCTTATAAATAAATTTCGTAGGTAGCTTAACAAAGATTTTTCTGATAAAATATGTGACCTACTAACATTTTCAATACTTTTTTTGTATATTTGAAAATAATTTCAATAAAAGTAGATTTTTTTAAAACAGTTTTTTTTTAACTGATTTTGTTAAAAATTAATTTTACTAATAGACCGTGTGTAATCGTAATTATTCAACTTCTCAAAACTTGATTTAACCGCAATATTTACAGAAAAATATAAAAATGTGGTCATAATAAAAAAAAAAAAATATGTTTATATAATAATATCATATGCAATATAAAAAAATGATACTTCTGAAACGCACTATCATTAATAACTATAATATTCATATAATAACTATACGGAAAAATTGAGAGATTAAAAAATAATATACACAACCCATCCCATACTTATCCCTTGTAATATCTAATAAAAAAGTATTGATTCAAAATCGAAATATTATTAAGGATTTATTTAATTTTATAATTTTTTAAAAATCAATAATCTTTAAAAGCTCATTACACTGCAAACTTCAAATGTAACTTAATATTTTTTTTATCAAATGGTCCAAATGCAACAACTTATTCAACACAATATTATTCTCCTATCATAAAATTTCATTAACCACGTTTTAAAAGTCGCTATGGTATTTTGAACACATGCGACTTCTGTACAAAGATCTTGTTATTTATTAAATTAACATACTTTTTATAATTAATAAAACTAATCCGTATTGTTTAAAAATAGCTCTAATTATTCTTTATAATAATAAATATTATAGGTTACATAATAATTGTTCTACACACAACGTAATAACGTTTAATGTACCTATGTATAGTTCTTGCTATATTACTATTATTATTTCTTTTTTTTTATTTTTTTTTTTATTTTGCATTTATTTTAAAGGCTTATACAATTATTTGCATCTGCTTTCAACACTTTATTCCATAATATTCAGTTATGTACCCGTATGCCCATTTATAACTAAGAGATAGATATAATATTTTTTTTGCATTATTTATAGTAATTTTGTTTTTTATTTTATTCTGCAATTGACATTTTACTGTGAATATTTATTTTTGTGGTTTTTTTTTTTTTTAATGTTACCAATAAATTTAAATCTAATAAATCAATTCACAATTTTTTGTTATTGTTTTATCGTGTTGATTAAAATAAAAAAAAATACTTTATAAAAATAATGTATTAATGTATTTTCAATATCAATTAGATTTTTAATACATTTTATCAACATTAAACGTTGATTTTATAAATTACACAATATATTGTATTATTTACATAATAATGTAATAATAATAATAATATTATAGTATACCATAAAAAAAGTATTTTTATATTTATTAATATTTTAAAGTATTATTTTGTTTGTACTTACTTTTTTATAACTCATTTTACTATTGTAAATTATTGTGGTTTAATAATAAAATGATCATAATATAGTACATCAGGTGGTAACTTGATGTCTTGCATCACAATTAACGTTCCAAGTTAAACAAGCTTTTTTACTATTAATTAAAAATAAAATGAAATTGTATAACCAGAGAAACTTTTTATTTAACATTTACAAAATATAGCTGTTTCAGCGGCGCTTAAGTTACTAACTAAAAATTAAACTTTCAGCATTAGCTTCTACAGTAATAATAAAAAGAAAGATAAGTGTAGATTCGCGATGTCTTTTAATAGGTTTGAGGTTGTGTCATGAATAAAATATAATAATAATTATTCATTAAACACTAAAATTTTACTGAATGGTTTATATTGTAATATCATAGGATTTAATTTTGTTCCAGTGACCCACAGTATTAGCGTAAAATACATCCCGCCGGATGTACCTATTCTATATTTTATGCTTAGGTGACTAGGTAGATCAACGAATTTCAATTTAAGAAAATCTAGTATTCACCCACAAAATAATAATTTTTACATTATCAATTAAACTACAATTTTGCAATATATATATAAAAAAAAAAGTAATGCTAATAATAATTTTTTGGTTTATACTTCATTTTCACTTTTGACAAACACACTATAGTTAGTTGTTATAAAAATATTATATTATTATGCTTTATTTTTATTGAAATATCCTTAAATAATATCATAATAATTATTCAGATATCGAAAAATTTAAAATACATTAATCGACTATTGTGCTATTAATGTAGCTAATTTGCCTATCTAACACGCCGTGTTACTCGAAAAACACTTTTAATATACAGCAACTCAACAAAAATAATTAAACCTTTAAACTATTAGCCAAAAAGAAAGATAAACTATAACCAATATTTGGTATATACCGACACTGGTATTAAAAAAATCGGTAAATGTGCACTGAATACGTCTAAGCGATTTCCCTGATTGTTGTGGTTGTCAGGAATTGCCTCAGGGATTTTGAATTGGTTAAAATGTACTTGAATGCTCGAAGTCCTAGCCAATATACTTTTTAACACTAGCAAATTTATGTCAAAAAAGAGAACGCAGTGCTTTTTGTGTCTGTTTGGTGATTTATTTTCAGTCCCAAATGTCAAATACGATTATAAAAAATATAGTTTACATTATTATATTCGTTGGAGTTTTAATACAATATTGGTCTTTCAGTTACACTAACATGCCCCAACTTGGTTTATTTTAGAAATATTTAAGAAAAAGTAATAATTATCATTTATAAGTATATAGTGTTTGAATTATATTCAAAAAAAAAAATATTATTAATAGATATTTTTGATTTACCTATTTATTTAAACTATAAACTTTTAATATTTGTATGCAAATGTATTTCACAGGATCATTGTGAGATACTTAAGCAAATTATTTTCTAGCAATCGATATTTATATTTAATATAAAAGAAAAATTCTACTTGAGTTTTATTTTAAATACCTCTATACATTTTTAACCCATATTTTTATTCACAAAGCACAAAATTGAACTTAATATCCAATGTTACGCTTCAGCTATGGTATATAGGTAAGAGAGATTTTTATAAAAAAAAATATTTTATTATTATTGTAATAGAAAGTCATAATGGATAATATATATTAATGTATTTATCATTATATTATATACATTATACGTAATATTTCTAAGATTTTTATTAAATATTTAACAAAAAATTGATTTTAAAAAAAAAATATACATTTTTAATCTATGAGATTAAGTGGTATTAATAGTATTATAAATATATTTATTTTAATCATGAAAACAATTTTTATTTTTGACTGACAATATTTAAAAATCGTATTCTAAAATGTAAATACTATAATACAGTTTTTAATTTTTTTTTTTTTTTTGTTTTGATAAAATTATACAATTCTGATTCTACTGTCAAAGCTAAATATATCTAAGAATTAAAAAATAAAACGATTAATTTCAACATTTTTTTTTTTTTAAGATTTCAAGTCGTATATAAGATTATTTTTTAAATTAATATAGGTAATAAAAACATTTGTGAAATTCTGTAATAAGTTTTGAAAATGTATCAAAAATGTTTTAAATTTTAGTTTCCACATTAAACTATCTCGCTAACTACTGAAATAACTTAATGGCTGAATATCGTTCCAAATATCGTTCCATTGATGTACTATAAGAACATTATTATCTTATCATTTTCTTGATATATTGGTGAATGTGTCAAAGTGGTAATATATTTTCTATTGACCTTTAAAGGGGTTTTTTTTTACCACATGATAATACAGTAAAGTAATGATTTTAAAAAATGTTCACACATATACTCGAAACCAATAATATAATAATAGCCTTTGTTTGAAAACATAAAAATTGTTATTATGATAAATATCTGTCTACCTAGGATAACATCAGAAGTACATAAATTCATATTTTCATCAATATTTTTATTTATTTATTATTTTTTTTTTTAAGACAGTGGTAAAGTATATTTCCGATTCAAATGTAGAGTATTTTAATTTCAGTAATGAAAAAAAAAATCTCAATAAATTATTATACTATATTTATTAGTATTCTTCTTCGTGGGAGACTGCATAGAAATTTTAGATTATAATTTATTAGTTGAGTTATAAGCTATACGTATACTCTATAAGGCTGTAAATGCTAAACTCTGATCGTTTTTTGATTTGAGGAATTATTTTGAAATTTTCCATAAACATTATAACTACTTGAATATAAATAAAGTTTCTGTTTTATGCTACGATTACCATTTTTTCAAATTTTAAATAATAATAAAAATAATTGGCCTAATATCCAATTTTAGGTTTGAAGTTCTTACTTTTTGATAGTCTTAGGTCAAATTAATTTCAACTTTAAATTTAATTCAAAGATTAATTTAATAAAAAAAAAAATCCTTTGCGTACCTAAATAATTTGTCATTAACTCAATAACTTATCTACTTAAAAACAATGTATAATTTGAGTGCATTTATATACTGCTAACTCATACATGAATTAAAAATCCTGGATTCAGTTTATTAAAGTCTAAGAATGTTTAATTTGAATTTCATAAGTTATATCAATGTTCAAAAACAATGTCATACAAAAATCCTGATTTTTGGAAATTTTATTGTGTATATATATAATTAAAATTTATTTAAACAAACATTAAAATATATTTTATTCAAAATTAAGATTTAAAATAAAAATACATTGTGGTTTTCGCAAATAAAGTTATTTCTTTATTTAGAGTACATTAAGTAGTTTTCCAATAATATTATTTTTTTTTATAACTGTTATAGCATATCAATATTTAGTTTTTATCTATTTTTTATTTATTTTTTTTTTTTTTGATAAAGTACGGCCAAGTGTGCACAATCTATTTTATTTCATCTGTGGTCTTTGGATTTTTTTTTTTATTTGAAACAATATTAAAAGAATGTTTAAAATTAGTTTTTTTAATAAAGTTACGCTTTAGTTCGTAATTTGACTCATATTATAAATTGTGTAAAAATACTTCTAGTCAAAGACTAAAAACTATATTACGATAGATAAGATGTAAAAGTTTTTTAGAGTTTCAATTTATTTAAATAAAATACATATTATATACCAATATTATTGATTGCATTATAAAAATAATTTTTTTATGCAAGAAAATTGTTTTACAGATGGACGTTAAAATATTATTTGAAATACTTATAATTTAATTTATATAAACATATCTAGACTATAATAATATAATACTTAAAGATGTTGCAAACATTATAGTTATGCTTAGCTTTAATTATGTTTACCTATTATAAATTATTGTATGAAAGTAATATTGAATTTAAATAAATGTCATAATTCGTGAAAATTAATTAAAATTATCGTATGACATTTTCAAAATATTTTAGTAGTTACCCATTTTATATTACTATATGAACAGACAAATAATTTTACATACTCAATATGATTGTGTACGATAAATAGTCATCGTAGTTATAAATAAAAAATAAATAAGAACAATTCAACGATTTCCTTCTCATTTATTTTAAAACAATTACATAAAGAATGTCAACCATCTTAATTAATATATAATCATTATAAATTGACCTCACAGTTTTCAAAAATAAATATAATTGTCATAACGGTCAGCTAATAGCTATAAAATTAAATAAGTTAGTATATGTAAATATTATACTGTTTAAATAAATTATGAGAAAAAAAAAACTTAAAAAGGAAACTATACAATATTAATATATTGTGACATTACAACATTACAAGTAATAACGATTGGTAATATTATACTCTATTATTAAAATACAAATATGAAATATTTAAAGTTGAAATGTCGTTATTTGTGTTGTTAAAATTTATATTACCCGTAAAAATTTCAACTTATTTCATAAAACTAATTATTTTAGAATCAATTATAATCAAATGTCATTCAGAATTGATGATATAAAAAATATTAATTTACCGGAAACCAACAATAATTAATTTGATTTTATAACCATAAATATTTTTTATTCAGTTATTGTTGAATCTTATAAAATAATTCAACTTTACACATAACTCTAGGCCAAATTTAAAATCATTGATAAAC
This sequence comes from Aphis craccivora, assembly GCA_009835225.1. Lineage (NCBI taxonomy): Eukaryota > Metazoa > Arthropoda > Insecta > Hemiptera > Aphididae > Aphis > Aphis craccivora. The sequence goes on from VUJU01000053.1 coordinate 131,405, forward strand.
AACACAATGAGCATGCGTTATAGTGTTATAATTAATTCACAAAAAAATTACACCACCGCATTTTAAGTGGCACTTAAATTACAATGCAAACTACTGTCCATTCATACGCGAGTTTTCATTATTTGTTGGCATTCAGAGCGCACAAAGACCTATTTCATGCACTCGATAATGGACCGAATGCTATTTTTATTTTTTATTTTTATTATTATTATTATAGAACAATAGAGAGTGTAATATAACTGACATTATGTTCAAAAATCGATTCAATATTATATATATTATGACTTCGTTGTTACTAGTCGACTTCTAGGAGTGTGTGTGTATGTGTTTATATGATAAAACCCAACAATGTTAGTTCATAGAATACATAGCATATTTGTAAAGGTTTCATATTAATCATAGATTTGGATATAAATACCTCATTTTTATAAACACTAAAAATGTGTAAAAGTTTAATGTAGCACTAATCATGCCTTCTTCTTAAACCGGTGTGTAATATAAAATTATTATATTATATAGTAAGGTTTTTAGATGTTTGGTATCTAGTTGTCCTCCCTGTGTTTATTAATGATGTAATTATCACTGAGTTATATTATATTCTTGGATTTCAATAAAAAATGAATCATATGTAATATTATTATGATAAATAATGTAGCTATACCTATCTAAAATTATTTTTTATTTTTATTGAATCATTCAAAAAGATAACCAGATACACTGAACAGGTGTATTTTAGGAGACTACGTCGAAAACAATTATAAAATATTTATGTATCAAATACAGTGAAATACTAAATGAAACTAAATAAATACATAGTTAGGCAAAATCAATACAAGTAAAAACACAAATTAAAATAATCTATAATTTGGAAAATAAATTTAAATAAATAAAATTATAAAATATATTTTTTGATATAGAAATATCGTCTTAAATAATGTATGAGTTAATAGTTAATAATAATATACAGCTTATTGAAGTAACCTTATTGCAAACAGATATAATATTTAAAGTCTTTATAGCCTATATAATGTCATTCTAAAGGAAGTTTATAAAATATAAATGGCTTAACAAAAGGAAATTAGTTTTAAGTGATGGTGCTGTGAGGCTAGGTAAAAACGATGACTTTATTCAATTTTTATCGAGTATTAAAATTAAGTTTTATCGGTCCATTTAAATTATTTTTAATTGTAAAGAAAACTACTGTTTTGAAAAGAATGTTTTATTTTTATTTTTAATACATTGAATTCTGAGTATAAGTTTACATTATTAAAGTGTCTGTTTATTTAATAAAATTCTTTATATGTTATTTGAAGTTGATTAAAGTTGGAACTGCAAGCATTGCTCCAGGCAATTATACCGTAGCTTAATAATCATTCAACTAAGGTGTTATATACATTTTTAAATTGGATAAGGTTTAGTATGTGTTTTCAATGTTTAATGGTATAGAACAGTATACAGACTTAAATCACAAGCAAATTTATGTGTTCTAATCATTAAAAAGTCTATTCATTTCAATAACTAGCTAAGGTATTTTATAGATTTACTGTAATTTCTTTTAGCAAGTGCAATGTGCATGTTTTTAAATTACGAAAATCATTCAAGATCAATATATTAATGTGATTTATACTTAGAAAACCAGTATTTTAAACCAGCAATAAATTATATTAATATAAATCTGAAAGACGTTTCTACAAGAGTGCCAAATCATTAATAGTGCTGTATCGTCTTTAAAACACACTAGTTTTTATCTTATGGGCATTGAGCTAATATTACTTATTTGAATATTAAATAGAAGGCTTCTTAAAGAGGCATGAACTTAGTGATATTGTGCTGTTATAATCTTTAAGAAATTGTTGGGATAATGCTATGTATATGATATCTAAAAGTTGTCATGGTCAACTACTGTGTTAAAAGCTATTGCTACTTAGAGTTAAATTGTTGTAAATTTATTTTATCATTATCTAATTCAGCAGTGATATATATTTTTTATGTTTAATATTCATATATTAAAAAGACTTACCCTCGACGAAACAAAAACAGGCGTCGTCATCTGAAAAAAAAATGAATCATAAATTATAGAAAATACTATCAGCTTATTTAATAATATGTACCTACAAACTGTGTCAAAAAATAAATAAATTGAATTAAAGAATGTTGTTAGAAAATATAAATCAAAAATGATGAGTGAGATGCTGAATATAAATTTCAGTTAACAGTCTCATCAAGTAAATTTTTAACTAATATAAAAATGATGACTATCATGACATACATACAATTTAACATTAGATCAATATTGCATTTGCCGAAAAAGGGCTTTTCACAGCGTTGTTCCTTCGCTTGAAATGAATTATTTTCAAAATGCAATTTATTTTATATCAGATTAAAAACTTTAAATATGGTAAACCACGACACGATGGTTATGCTTAATATATTGTATGTTTGCACATAACAAGAAAATAAAAAATAAAAATAAATCATTCAATATTTTTATGATTATATTAAAACTTCGATAAAAAAAAAAAAAAAAAAAAAAAAATGATTACATTTTCACATTTATTTGCCATACACACTATGTTAAACATTTTAAATAATTTAAATCAAGGATGAGATAAACAATTGCGTGAACTGTTTTTTGTGAAATATTTATATAATAAACAAATACACATTTTATGAGTCATATATGTACATGTACCTACCAATATACATACATATATACATACATACACACACACACACTCGTATAATATTAATATATATATATATAAAGCTTTTACTATATAATATTATAATGTACATAAATATTTATTGAGTCTTAAATTGGCAATAGGTTGTATGTTTTTTTTTAGATTTTGAATGCACTGAAGGAGCTATTGATTTTACAATGATGTTATTTTTTTTTCAGTATCTAGCGACTATTTAGGGGAGTAAAATACCTCAATAAGTTTTATTTAGCACCATACTACTGTAGATGGGGCGTTGAACACTGATTGTACTTTACAAACAAGTCATTTTCAGAATTCCCCAGTCGTTTTTGAGAGAAATGTGAAAAAGAAGAATAAAATGTAAGCGAACACCGGTTTCTTTCAAAGTCTTGAAATTTTTGAGTATAGGAACACTGATCTCCAGTTACAATATCAATGGTATTTTATTGCTTTGAAATGGAAAGGTACCTAACTTATATATTACACTTTTGTATATTATTTATCGCGATTCAAATACGTTACATAATAGCTGTCTTCAGATTCTTTTGACCTAGACTTACTAATAGCATATTGTATGCCCTAACATAATTTTTATTGAGTAAATTGTGTATTTTATGGTAATAATTTAATTTACCATATTACACATTAAACATTAATACATATCAATTAATTATAATTATTGATTAATACTATATTGAAATAAATATCAATAATTCAAATGGGATTCATTAATATTTATGGTCTACACATATTAGGTCCTAGCGCTCTTACCATTTTGATCATAAACATAATAAAATATATATAATAGGCGCATTTATATTTTCATTTCTTTTTATAATATCTATGTTTGATAAATGTTATAAGGTTATATTTTAAATTAGCAGGAATATTAATTTTCACTGTAAGATACTTACAAATATAAATTTAAAAATTATTTATCTTTGATAATAAATGCATATTTATGAAGGAAAAAATATTATATTTTAATATTACAAATTCACAGTTGTTCAGCACAATATCATCTAGTAAAATCTAAATCGAATACGATTTGAGCATTCAATAAGCCAAATAGTGGTGTTATAATGAAATTTTATTTTTTCAGCAATCCTTATACTTTATATATTGAATCCTATTTTCTAAATAATATTTAAGAAATAAGGGATTATTTTTTTTTTCTAGAAATAAAATCAAATACAATACTGAAACTTGTGTTATATTTAATTTGAAATAAAATATAAGATATTATGTTGTTCGTGTGTTATTTTAAATCAACAAAATACTTAAACATATATATATTTTTTAAATATTCTTATCCTTGCTGCCCTTATTTCATATTTAATCATAATATTCAATATTTGTTATAACAATATTACTTTAGTAAAAATATATTATATTATTTTTTATTGATAGTATACAGTCGATATAATCATATTAAATATGAAACATTTATAACGTGCAATAATAACATCAAATTGGTATTGAAAATTTAAATAATTCATAAATCTGCCATGAAAAATAAAGTGATAAATCGCTCATATATTCAAGCACACAATTTGAGTAATAAAAAATATAATGAATTATCACATTTAAAATAGAATATGAAAAATTAATAATGAGTGTTAAAAATATAATATAATATGATGTGATCTAAAATTAATGTTTGTATAAATGCAAATAAATATAAATAACTAATAAGTAAAAAATATATTAAGCAATTTTGTCTGAATATTAATTCACCGCATTTATTATATAATACAAGGGAGGTATAAAATTATGGCTATAATCTATACCAACCATATTTTTTTTTTAAATATAGTAATGTGATGCTTGATACTTTAAGCCCTATGTATATTGTATATAGCAGTTTCGTTTTAATGAAGTATTTCATTGGAATAATTTTACCACATTTACATTTCACCATTGTAGTATAATAAAAAGGTATCTCTTTGTGAGATTTTTCCCTTTAGATTTAGTTATACCATAAAATATATATATACTTATATTTTATTTATATTTACAAATATATAAAAAATTAATAATATTTTTAATAGATTATACGTGGTACAAAAAATTGTGAATGCTAAATTATTTTTAATTATTTTTCAATTTTTGATATAAAGTTAAACATAATTTAAATATAGTTAAATTATTATATTTATGCTGTTTTGATAAGTTTTTTTCATTTTACGATGTATAAAATGTATACAATAATTTTTGTGGTAAGTACTCAGTTATTGGAACTTGGAGTCCTGCTGTGTTGAACACGCATAAATTGTAATGTTTTGATTTTTAATACAGTCAATGAATTACATACTCTTATATTTATACTATTTTATCTAAAACATATTATTATAATATTATCTATCTATAATACTATTATTAATAAGTATAAATATATTTTGCTTGTACATTTGAATATTAAAATGTACTACTTAAGTTTACGTCATACCCGCATGTGTTGTCTCCGTCTTACACACGTATAACACAGCAAATTTCCGTTCACTAGATTCAAAAGTATGCTGTTAGTTTTAATATTAGAGTGAGAATTGACCTGTTATATAATTTAAAAGTAATATTATTATCCAGGGACCCACTATGCCTTTTATTGATATTATTTTTTTTAAGTAAGTTATGATCATTTTAAAATATAATTATAATTTTTGTTTATATTATTGGTTTGAATAAAATATTGTAATTATTTTAATTATATCAAGGTTTTATAAAAACATATTATCATATGACTTTCATAAGTAACTGGTAGGTTAGGTTAGGTTTGGTTAGGTTAGGTTACAAGATATATGTAAATCAACTTTACAAAGTACATTAATATTTAAGTATTTGTTATTGAAACATTACTTAATACAAAAGCACAATCATTATTATGTTAATTATTAACAAATAATTTTATAAAATAATAATATTTATGTATAGGTGCATAAAAAAAAATATATCTAAGTCATTTTTATATAGAATATTGCATTCCTTATCAGCCTTATTAATAATAAAAAAATACATATTTAATATTATGTGTATTTTTAACACACATTTTTTTAAATGATGATCATTATTCATAATAATATAAAAGTGCCTATTAACTTTTTTATACCTATAAATGATTTAATTAGTTTCAACTTTAAATTAATTGGATTGTATTATGGTAGACATTATTTATTAAAACAAGTAACTGATTTCTTTTTTTTAATTTTAAACGTAGATTAAAAACCAATAATTGTTTCTATTGGTATAAATAAATTGATTTAAAATAAAAAAAAACATATATATAAATACATTTTCTCTTTATTGATTACACAAATGCACAAACGAATTTATTGGAAATTTTGCTATAATATGCACGTGAGTTTTATGAAACAATAACCACAAATATATACAATATACACAAAAATTGTGATTTTAAAACTCATTATTATAGCCGATAATATACAAACACTGAATGTGACATTGCTTGATTATTAAACTAATGAGGTTTGGAATTGTTTTTATTAAATCAATATTCAGTAACGATCATAATAATTGCCACCAAATTTTCTAAGGAGACTTTGGAAAGATATTTTATTATTTTAATATTTATTTTATGCTAAATTGGGTTTGGTATTCTACGTTTTGGTATATTACGATACTATGATATATTATGCAACTCCTATAAATTTAAAATAAGATTATCATTTAACGATCCACACCTTACTTTAAAATGTAAATGCGTATTTATAAAAATTAAAATTATCAATTTAATATTCTTAATTTATAAATTATAATTTTATTAAAATATTGTATTTCGTTATATTAAATTATAAATATTTTAATTGTTTAAAAAAAAGTAAAATCCTAATTAATGACCATAGTAAAAATAAATTATTACTAAAAATAATGTGTTAAAAGGTTAAATACTTAACACATGTGAATAGTACCTATAATACTTGTTTTTATTTTTGGTCTTCTAAATCGATGTTTCAAATTCAAATTATCACCACCCTGCACCCACACTCATTAAATCTAATATTGAGTGGATACTCTAACTGTTGTCATTCATGCAAAATCGAAATCAGTCTTAATGAATTTAGTTGGAAACGTAATCTAAACAAATTTAGGCTACAAAATATTATTTATCTGACTTATTTAGAAAAGTTAAAATCTACAATTAAAGACAAATTTCCAAACGAATCTAATCCATGGAAAAAATCATATCGTGTATGTTGTTTTCATTAATGCTGCACTGTACCAAATATTAATAATATTTTTTTATTAAAAGGAAACTAAAAAAAAAAAAAACACATTAAACAGCTGTGTAAATAGTCAATATACTTTAACGGCGGACAAAACTCCTTCGTTCCTTCAGTGATTTGGAACCGGAGATCGTAATAAGATATTTTCAAAACTAACTTCAATCTGTTGGCCACATTAAAATAAAAGCCATAGGAACTCGTCATCGTCATTATATTATTCAAAGTAAACGATTCCAAATGTTTGACCTCACACAAATGTATAATAGGTTAATTATAAATCACGTTGTGTTAAGCACAGTTAATCTTCATTGACTGAAAACTGTCAAAAACTTGTAGATCGACCATCCAAGTGTACTTTAAATCATAACATGCCTATTATTTTCATAATTCAAAATTGTTATTAGACCTATCATTAGAATCAACCAATAGTACATAGAAAGCTTAAAATATGATATGTGACTGAGGGAAAAAATTAAATAGTTTTGATATTAAAAACTATGTATTACATATTTATTTTATAATCATACGTTATGATCATTTAAACTGGTCATAACTACGTACATGATATTGTATCAATTAATATACGGGTCTAGCTCTTTCCATAATGGCTTTCAAATAATAATAACTACTGCATTGAGTAATAATAATTCTGAATACTAAAAAATATGCTAAAATCGTATTTCAAAGCCACAAAATAAAACACATTGTAATAACCATGCATATAATTATCAAAATAATAATGACTTTCACAATTATTTGACAAATAAATGTTTCTTATCTGTATTACAATAACTCAAATCAGTCATTATAAATTCACTGATCATACGAATAATAATAAATGGTTATTTTCAATAAATTCCTACTAGAAATTTAACTTAATATTGTAGTATACATTTCAAATTAACAAAATCCTCCACTCGGTTCAAAACGTAAAAGGTATAGTAGGTATTAGAGACCAAAATATTAACTATTAAGAGGTATCGTCAATGGGCGATTTCCTCATCATAACTCATGCATGCCATGTTTTACTATATATTAATTCATTATCAAATACCCACTTTTATACATCTATACAGTTTGTAAATGTTCTTGTTTGTAGTAATAAAAAAAATACACCTATTTAATAAGCCACCTATCGACGTATTCAACATACTCCTACGTAATATAATAATACATCAAATCGATTTTTGTATAACAAAGGCCATTGTTTGTTTTATTGACTAACTATAGGGTATGTGGCGTATGTAGTAAAATACATGAAATGTATAAGGATATTTATATATATTTTTTAATAATGACTTATTTACAATCTATAATAATTTATATTTATCTTGCTATTGCTACTGGAATTTAACATGAAAGGCGTGAAAATAATCCCACAAAAGGGCCAAAAGAAAATTCGTATTATAATTTAATTTTGTTCCTTTTACGACGAACTGTAAACATGACGTCATAGTATAGTCAATAAGAATTACGAGACCCCAATAGGTTTTTATAATAACATAATAAATAATAATCGAATGAAATAATATTTGAACAATTTTTTAGTTATTTCAAATACAAAAACAAAAATGACAAAGACAATGTTTGTAACGATAAAACCTTGAGACAATATATATTTAAGTTAAATTTATGATGAAAACATGTCTGTATTATTTAAAACAGGTTGATAAAATATTGTTTCTGACAAGAATAATTTTTCAATGCAAACCTTTTTTTGAAAAATTTGGTTTATTTAAATTGTTTAAATACCTAAGCATTTTCAAATGTATTATAATGTATAATGGGAAAAATAACCATGTATAAAAATACTAAAATACTAAGAATTACAATATGCAGCATTGCAACTAACTATATTAAATACGATAAATTCTGAAACATTTAGTAGGACTGCTTTAATCAAAACATTGAAATATTTTAGTATCCGTTTATTGTATTTTCAATGTATATGATTCAACTAAAACTGGTAGAATAAATAAATTAACTCGTTAATAATGTACTTTTAATTGCATAACTTATAGTAGGTCAATTTCAAATAATTCAATAAACTGAAAGTTAGTATTTAAAAATCAATTAATACACAAAATACAGAACATTGTACATCAGGCATAAGAAGAAAAGTATTCTAAAATACATTAGAAAAATTTTATACCAATTTTAACATCACCTAGTAAGTAACTATCTAGACCAGAGGTTTTCAACTTTTTTTCGGTTTTTAATCAAGTATATTGCTGATCAGACAATTGAAGATTAAAGACTCAAAGTAGAGTTGTTCAAAATGTCAATAAATTTATAATGAAATGAAAAGGCCGTAAAAATGACGATAAAAGTTTTTTTTTTAAGTATCTATATTTTGTATCTATCAAACAAATTACAAAACTACGATTACGGCTTATTTTGCCGAATTTTCAATGAAAATAATATACCGTAATAGCAATAATAATAGTTTGCACAAAACATAAAAAAAATAAAACACAAATATCAATAAATAAAAAAATACATTTATTATCCGTATCATTATGTGGTCTTTTGAATACACATTTTAAGAATCCCTTGTCCAAGCATATATAAAAATATTTTTTATGGAATAGTATTTTAAATTTCAAGTATTCCTTGTCATGTAATAAGTCACTCTGTAATAGATGTGTTAAGTTTCAACTCAATGATAAATCATTCGATACGACTAACAGTAATGAACCCCTAAGTTTGTTTAGTTCAACTCCTAAGTTTATAAATATTTTATAATATTTATAAAATAAACTTAACTTGGGAATTTATTTTTCTATTAGTAATAGTAGGTAATAGTACACACTGAACTAATGTTTGTCAAAAATAATTTTAACTTCTGAGCGGATCGATGAGTGTAATATTTTTACAACACTGTGTGCTTTTTTCGAATGTTTAGAACGTTAAAAATAATTAAATCTTTGTTAAAGGTGGTTTCTGAAAGCAATTGAAAAATTATTTAAAAACTCCATATAAGGTTCACTATAAATTGATTTTAGTGATTCAAAACTATTTAAAATACGTGATTGTAATTTTTCCGAAGCATTTCAAGTTGACATTTTAATTTTTTTTTCCAAAAGACTTTAAAAATATCAAAAATACAAAATTTATTTATTTTTAATACCTATATACATTTAAATTTGAGATAATTAGATATTTTAAAAATAAATAATAATTGTTGATACAGCAATTTAAATTATTATGTATGTAGTCATTAAAATATGTTAATAGCAAATATACTTGAAATTATTCACCATTACTTATATTATTGTTTATATATAGATATAATTATATTAATTGTTATACTTAATTATGCTACATAATAGTACGACCTAATCAAAACGTCTTCTAATAAATTTTATAGACTTATTAGTAATAAATAACAAACAATAATATATATTGTAAATTAATATTATAATTTCCGATATTTTCGGATAAAATATGTTCAACATAATATATTATTTATAGAAAAGTAAATTATAATTTAAGTAAATATGAATTCATCTTAAAAATATAGATAAAAAACACAAGTTATGACCAAATTGATTTTTATTGATATTTAAATATTACACATTAATTAAATTGTCATTAATCAATGACGAAATACTCTCGAAATCTACTATATAGCATACTAAATTACTGTAATTTTGTATATTTTAACTAACAGAAATGTATGAAACCAAAATTAAAAACATTTTAGAGATGAGGTTATAGTAATTAATTGATTTACAATATTAATTAGGCAATAGATAAAAAAAAAATTAATTCAATTTTATAAATAGTTATTGTTATAAGTTTATAAGTAAAAATGTAAATAAGCCAATACTAACTTATATAAAACTTTGTAATTGTGTGAGATTAGGCTTATGATAATAAGCTTTAATTAGTCAAAATATTTTGAAAATATCATTGTGCAAATAATAATAGACATTATTTCAAAAAAGTTTCAAATTTCGTACGGTTGATATTTGCTGGATATTTAATTCCATAAATGTCACAGTGCATACTCGTCACTTAGCTACATATACATATTATATATTATGCGTGATACTTGCATTTTAATATATATATGTATGTACGTATTAAGTATGTACTAAAAGCATTTTAAAAACTTTTTTATCCTTTGATTTTCATAAATAAAATAAACAGTAATTTTATAAATTATAAGTAAAATTTAAAATATAAATTTAGAATTTCAACAATTGCATACGATTTCGAAGAATAATAATTTACAAATAGTTTATTGAAATTCTGCAGACAATTTAGCCGTAGATTATTTCCTATCAAATTTTATGAACGGATAATATTATGTAATACGTATGTCGTATATTATACTTATATTGCCATCAAGACCCTGGAGTCATTTCCAGTCTAAACATCTCCACTTCAAGAAATTTAAATTAATCCGTTTGAAAACTTCTATTTAGGTCGACTAAACAAACTTTAGACTTTCACCGATCGTTCAAAGCAATTTTCGACTTCGGTGTAATTAAGCTTGTAGAAAGTGAGGCTATGATTTTGAGGATGTTTCGAAAACATGTTAACGGATCTCTTCGGCTACTAGCAAAAAGTTAAATCGGTTTAAAAATAAAAAAAATAATAAAAGCAGATAAGCTATTTTCTTCTATGTGGTATTTAAGCGGATATGATCTAAAAAGTTAAAAAAAAAATAATAGGTAAACGTATTTTTTTTTTTGTTTTATGCGGTTATAATAATCGTTTGTTATGTATTAATTTTAATCGAAATTAAATGATTCATTGGCCAAAACTATTTTTATCAAATATTATTATTATTATTTCCGATAAATAGGTTGAAATCATTTTAAAAATGACTGGACTTAAATGTACAAGTACATTTAACTACACTACATCTCATTATGTATTTTTAACTATTTTACTAGTCATTTCAAAAAATGTTGACAGTATGCAGCACTTGAAATGATTCAAACTCCGTGAAATATGAATAATGTCAAATTTTTTGTACTTGAGTTATAAATAAAATAAAATGTTTTATTATTTGGATATTTTATAGAATATGATAAAACTATGTGATTATTTTTTATTATTGATAATGCAATTTAAATTAATGATAACGAATGATTATTTTAGGTAATATTTTTTATAATACTTAGAAAAAGCATGCTATAAGTCATAATATTAATATAGTAAAATAAAAATTAAAAAAATGGACAAAAAATAGAGACCAATTGATCATTCGTCTGACTCCACTAATACTTAAATCCAATATGTAATGTGTTGGGGTGATAATTTTTAAAACAATGATATATTTAATAATTTAATACAATAGGTTTGAGCTCTAAAGTACCTCGATTCGAATTACATTTATATTCAATTTTCAAATTTGATCGTTCACTGACGGTTATTTTATTCTTATAATTATATAAAAAAAAAAAAAAAATGACATTATTTATTATAAAATATTGATTTATAATTTACAGTTTCTACAAAATATTCAATATTTTCTCTTTATCAAAAACAATTGAACACAGAAAAAATATATAAATAGTGTAAATAAAAAACTAAAAAACATTGTATAATAGTTTGTTACTTTACTCAGAATCTTAAAGATGAATTAACATTCATCTTTTGAATATTTTTATTATTTATTCTTCAGAGTTTGAAGTTTGGTGTAATTTCGAACAAAATAATGTTCATGGCTCATACTACATAAAATGTTAAACTTTTTATCATTGTTATTTATAATTTTATTCCCGCGGGGATAAAATATGACTTATCTTTATACCTATAATTTATTAAAATTTAAAAATGATGTTCTTGACCAAACATAATTAACCTAAATAAAACGTATTTAATGTAACTTCCTAACTTAAACTCAATATAATATAAATAATTTGATTATCCTTTTTTAACTTATGGTATAATATTATGATTAATATAACTTTTATATTTAAATATAGGTAGGTATATCCGTATAATATGTTTATTCAATTATAAACAATAACTTGAAGAAAACAAGGTACACATTTTTTTCCTGTTACTATTTAAGAAAATTATTTTCATTTAATATTATTATATCTAAATTTTAGTTCTTAACAAAGTTTAAAAAAAAACCTGTTTATTGGATCATAAAATAAAAATATACAAGGTATTTACATTAGATACAGTAAAAATAAAACTATACAAAAACTCTATATAAATAATATATCTATTAGTTAATATTGGTAGGTTTAAAATTATTACTATTTATTTATTTTATTTTATTGGCAATTAAAATTCATAATACTAAAGAAATTAACTGTATGTTTACAATGTTTATTTAGATTTATAATACTATGTTCGCTGAAGAATTGAGGGCTAAATCATTATAGATACAGACTAAAATATTTGTAATTATGGCATTCAGGTATTTTATCACTCTCAAAGCCTAATTAAAATATTATCGGTCTTGTGCAATGTTTAAACCATATGCAAAATTAATATCCTCTCTAATACACCTGTATTAGTATGAGCAGGCTTATTTAATTTATTCAATTAATAGTTTTCTGTTCGCTATAATCTTTGTAATCCGATCAAATATAATAGTATACAAACATTCAAATTAATATAGGTATAAAATTTAATCACTATCAATCACTGTCATGTTATCGAGTGACTATTAGTTGACAGTTATGTTTTTTTTTTAATAATATGAAGTAAAAAACGAGACAGTCTACCAACAGGTGTCAAGTGTTTTTTCAGACACTTTTCAATAAAACTCATTTTTTATCATTAACTCCATTTTAGAATACGGAACTCTAAACTTTTAATACATATGTAATGTACCTGAATAACCATTAATAATTAAGGTTTAAAAAATAAAACATATTACAAAAGCAAAATTGTTTACAGTATAAAGTGTATTAACTAAAATAATTTAATAAATAATAAAAATGGCTGTTAGTTTTTAATTTTCTTTTTAAAACATCTGAACCGTGAAATACGGTTATTGCACGGGCAATAACGCTCAGTTGAAAAACTTAGATACCCTTTGGACATTTTATTTCAAGAATAAATTTTAATTAATGAGCTGATTTACTGGTTAATAAAATACCTATATATTATAGAGATATATTTTTTTCACTTAAAATAGTATCAATAATTATTATCTGTTGTATTGTTTATGTTAAATACAACATATAATAATAAACATTTAATTATAAAAATTAAGCCGGATTTTTATTCGTATTATTTGTTATCTGAATCCATATTATAAAATATTAATAGAACATTTTTAAATTCCTAAATGTTCAATATTTACCTCTCAAATACTAGTATCGGGGACATTTGATTAATCTTACTAGAATGGGTATATTATTCCTTATTGGTATGTTGAAAATATTTAAAAATATTTTTGATAACTCGTTTTTCATAAATCTATCATTTCTGTACATTCATTTTATTAACTCAATAATTATTAAAATGCATAATAAATAATAGGAAGTATACTTTTTTTTAGAATGAAGATGGATAGGTAATATCTTTGAAAAATTAAATGTTATGATGTAACTTAAAAAGTGGTATACTGAATACCCTAATTAAATATTCATAAATCACAAGTTATAATAAGACTAAATGTTTTTGAATGTATTTTCCGTTTTTAAACGCATAAAATATTGTATACAAAATAAATTTTGCTATAATAACAAACGTGTTTATGATTATTAGAAACACCTATAATATTATGCCTATTGAATAAAGATAAGGTGAAATATATATCACTGGAAAATGTGTGTCTATATAATTAATTACTTACACTTACCTACAGTGCTTACGCTTTACAGTTCAAATTCCTATATTAGTCATAAACGACCTAACTTATATAATATCCATACTATTGTAAAATTACAAGACACGCACATATTTAAAGAACAAAAAATGAATAAGAGATCATTATTAATATCTATGTTATATAGACACTTATAAAAAAACCGAAAAACATAATTTTGTATTGCCATAAATTGATGAATAAAAAATATATGCTGCCTGTGGATAATATAACATAAAAAAGAGCAATAATGTTACTTATATGTACTATATCTGTTTTTAGTTTCCAGCTTACGTCATGTTTTGTATGTAATTAAGTCAGAGTTACCATACATTTTTTTTTTTTTTTTTTTAAATGGAACAATCAATTTCGGCTCAACTCTAAAAAAAAAACCTCTAAAAATTGTACCAATTTTTATATTTTCAATGATATATTGATGATGGTTTCTGTCTAATATACGCTATAAATGTTACTCTCGTTGTGTTGTTTCATAATAGAAATATTCCTTTAGAATAAGTATGCTAATAAGGGTATATCTCACGCGTATAGCTGATAACTGTTCATCATCACTCGATACTCGATACATAAAATAATATGTTGTTTATAAGGTTAGCTATAGCTAATAGCTATATTAACTTTGGTTTTAATAATAACTTGATACAAAAAATAAAAATGTTGTTTATTTTTTTTCGTATATATATAAGAATTATAACATAGAAATAACGGAATAATACTATAAATAGACTATCTTATGAAAATAAGAAAAAAGTGTCCAGTTTGATGTTTGTCGAGACAAAAGAACGTGATACTCAAAAAATTAACAATTTTGTTTTAAACATTACGTATGGCCAGTGATCACTTTATTTTAATCATGGTAATTATGACCTAGTGTGTCGATATACAATGTGATTTACCAATCAGGTTTACTACTTTTTTTATTTTAATTTATATAATTCAAATTTTTAAAATATCATACATATTTTTACATAGATCATTGTAAGACTTGTATACAATTTACGGAATGCCTTTTTTTTATCAATTAAACTTTTTAAATGATAGGTATCTGCCCTTTTAATTGCAAATTATCGATCAATGATTTTTTTTTAAGTTTAACGTATCTAACTTAAAATCTTTTCAAAATTCTGAGTTATTAAGATGTAAATAAGTACTAGAAGTATACAACTATAGTCCTAAAAAATAATGTTATGAAAATATAAAATATATTTTATTATTTATTATTATTCTTAGACTTATATACAAGGTATACAGACTTATACAAACCATGAAAAGTTAATAGATTAATACTAATTAAATTACTATAATTTTCAAATAATCATATATCATTATCTTCTTCCATATCTACTATCGTTGACCTATATTACTAAGTACACAATGTTAAATAACTCAAAAACTACTATATAGAAATTAGTTTTATTTTAGATAAAATACAATATTCTAAAACCTTAGATAATTAATTTATTACTAGGAAAAAATGTAATTTTTATTCTAAAAAATTAATATCACCAGGAGACAAAAAAAAAATGTTATAAAAAATCGAAGAACCTACTTTAAAAGTTTTTATTTGATTATTGATAAAAATTTTTAAAAGCAGAATTTGAATAAATTCATTATAATAAATGTACGTGATTGTGAAAATGTTTAATGAATCACCCTGTGTGTATTCAAAACATAATAGTTTTTAATTATATTATTATACTTAACTATACATTATGACAAGTGTTATTTTATCAAACATTTTATCTTTTAAAGTGTTGCAAAATATTAAAATTATATTATAACAACGTGCAATGACTTAACAGCAACTTTCGTAACAATGAACGATTAAATTCTCAAGTTATAACAATAAAATTATGTAATTTGGAATAAACCATAATTGAATATATATTTATATATATATATATGTATGTATGCAACATTAGTTATTATATAATATTAGGAAAGCATATTTGATATTTCCTCTCAGAAACAAACAAACACTTGATTTCTTTAAAAGAGTAAATTAATAGTTAGTTTGTGTTTCAATTTCTATTTCACTGGTAGGTACTTATTTTATTTTCTGAAACTCAAAACATTTATATATTTTTTTTAACGATATTTTCTCATGTTTAATAAATGAACAAAACGTTTCTAATTAAATGTTGTATTACATTTCATGTAGAAAACTTACTGAAACGTAACAATTATATTATGAACGTATTATATATTTTATATAGGTACAGTATACTAAAGCAAATACATAGAGAGACATTGTTATATTTTGACCAAGCTTAAGTTTAATAATATACGTGGTCTTTATTTATTATTAATTGGATTATTTTATATCAAACGTATAAAAAAAAAAAAAAAAAATGAATTATCATTATTATTGAATATCTCATTTTTCTACGTAGAATTAACCCTTTGATTATCAAAATAGGAAAGTATATACATAGGAAAGGAGGCATAATTAAAGTCTTATTACAATATTCTAAGTATTATTAGTTTTACTTTATTTGTTAAGCTTAAACCAATGCAGTTATATTTATACTCTAAAGATGTAGTAAATTTTTTTTAATAACAAGAGATAATAATATTGTCTATGATATACGAAATTTTGGATGCTTAGTAGCAGTATTTCTTCAATTTTCAAAAATAATTCCTTATAAATATTAAATGCATTTATTAACGGAAACGGTACACTTTAAACTTAGGAATCGTAACTCCAATTAATTATCTCAAAGACCGGGATGAATTCAACGTAAAATAAATTACTAACCATAACAAATAAAGTTCAAGATGACGTGGTGGCTAAAGAAGAAAAACAGCAACGATTAGTAACAAAAATCTCTACAGAAACCGACAACCCTTATCGTTCATAAAACGGGACGGTTGCCGACTTTTTTAATTATATTTTTGTTCTGAAATATCAAAGTAAAGATAAATAATGAAAAATAACTACGATACAATGCAAATAATAAAAGAAAAAAGAAAATTACAAATAAAAAGATCTGATAATTGTTATTATTTTTTTTTTTTTAGTAGACAATTAAATTGGTTTTTTTTCGATAATTTAATCATTCAACTCGATAGTTTTGGCAATAAAATTAGTTTAAATTTATAATAAAATGTTGCATTATGCACAAAAATATGGCATAATATAAATTTTAGTTAACATTTTTATTGTAAAATAATATTATTATTACGATAAGCATTCTACATTTTTACAAACAGTGTTTGTGTGAAAGAATCACATTAAAATATTTTAATAATTGTACATATTTTTTTTTTTTAATTTATTTTTTTTTATTTGTATAACTTATGATTTTTGTATAATATGGACAAATTTCATCAAAGTATAAGTAATTAATTATTTAATAAACTTATCCCATATGGCATAAATTATTATCGAATCTGTACATATTACTGCAAAATAATGAACAATGTGCATTGTGCATGTGCATCATGAACAATACCATTTTCTAAAATCAAGATTATACTATATGCATTTGAAATATTTCACACTACAATATATAAGGCACACTTTAATTTATAGAGAAATAAAACATAATATGAGAATTGTTGTTATTTTTTACATTTTAAATGGCATTAAAATTAAAATAATATAAGAGTTTTAGGTATATAAAAATAGAAAATTCTGGATTAAACCCATCTCACTCGTTACATAATCCACCTGTCAGTAAAAGTATCACTTTTTTTATAATTAAAAAAAAAACTCTAATTTATTCATAATTACTTATAACCTTATATGAATTGAATTAAAAATAAAAAAAATCAAAGTTAGCTAACATAACATTATTATTACAATGACAGTAAACATCAATAGTATCATATTATTAAAAATTAAAAAAATTAAATAGTACCATAATCTTAATTTCTTTCCTGTGTTAAGTTGTAATAAATAAAAATTGTTACTAGGTATTCATATTTAAAAATACGTTTTAATGTTTCCCAGAGTATACAATTTTGGAAATCAATTATTAATAACTGCCCCACAAATTTAACTATGTAAGGTAAAAAGGAGAGGAAAAGTTAGGGACTAACTAGTTGTCTTGTGAAAACAAGTCATCAATCATCGTCTTATGTCGATTTCCATAGAAAAAGCTTCAAGTCTTTTTTTTTTATCTTCAGATTCCTCGTTTGATCGATAGCAAAACAGTCACTTTGGAAAATGGATTGACAGACTAAACGGGTTAAAAGAAAAAAAGACAGTGCTATCTGTCTAATGACACCTTTTATCTTAATACTATATATTTCTATGTACCAATAACTATAGAATATAAACATTACCTATATTATGTTATACCCATTTATATGATATAGATTGTTTTTTCTAGAACTACTATTGTCTTTAAGTACAGATAATAATTAAGAAATAAAAAATTATTATTTGATAATGCTATAAATCTCACTGCAGATATTTTAAGAGAGTTGGATTTTAAATCCTTTTACGATTCTCACCAGTTGTCAGTACAAAGATTGATTTTATTTATTGGGTCATTATTAAAAAAAAAAAAAAATGTATACAAACTAACTTCGCTAAATTTTCCGACTGTTCGATTTTATTTAATCTACCCGTGCCGATATGTCAATAATCTACCTCTGTATGTAACTATACCGTTTATCCTATCCTATACATACCACCAAATGGTAAGTAAATTTATTTATGTTTGAAACTACTCAAATATTTGTGTTTTTAAGGAAACAGAGATTTAATCGTATTTACTATACATTAATTTAATAACAATAAATAATAGTCTTATAGTGTTATGATAACACTATTATTTATTAGTATAGATATTTTAGTATACTATATTATTAAACTAATATGGACTTAATAAATGTATAATATAATAAATCCTTTAAAGTAGTTAATTTCATATTTAAAAATTATTTTACGATGCCATTATATTTTAATGTAATTTGAGTTATTTATCACCATAGAACATAAGAACAATAATAATTAAATGTGTCATAACAGCAATTCTAATCATCATCAAATAATAATATATAGATATAAATTTAATAATATGTATTACTTAATAGTTTTCCATAAATAATAATGTTCAATTACATACTCGTATTTTAGATTCTGCGATAAGTGATTAATGTGTTGGTTTTAAAGTGATACTTTTTATTTACTGTACTTTTTAAAACAATTTTTAGGTCACTTTTTTCTTTTATCAACAGCTTCAGTATGCATAAGCAAAAAACTATACTGACAAACATATAAAATATTGGGGAAAATATAAATAATATGCAAAGTTTTGAAACAATGCCTGCAAACGTACTATTTCGGGGTCCATTTAGAATTATATTTTGAAAGTGATGATCTATACACACCATTAAAAAGAATCTAAACAAAAGTCGAACACCCGGTTTTTGTATCACGTATGAACTTATTTCAATTTAAATTGTGCATAAATAATATTTCATAAATTCGATTTGTTTTTAAACTTAGACAGATCTACATAAATCAAAAAATAATATTTTATTTTGATTGTTATAAGCAGCTACTTTTCATATTTGTAATATATTACAGTATGATAACTAATAAGTTTATACATATTTGACCAGATGTTATCTTGTTATCGTTATATGAATTTCGAATTTATTATGCTTTATACTAAAAAATAATAATATAGATATAGGTCACCGGTTTAATGTTTATTTTAAATATTGTAGGTAAATGTTTAAATTATGAATACTAATTTTTTTTTTTTTTTTATCATTTTTCAATTATAGTCAATGTATGCAAATAATTTAATATTATTTCATATAAGAAGAAACCATAATATAAAAATATTTGCGCTTAGTACAAACCTAATTTTTATATAATATTATTACGGTAGGTACAAAAAATGTATTCAAGAAAGTAGAATATTATAACATATTTAATAAATAATAAATATAAAATTACATCTATGCACATCGCTGTACATTGCTGTACATCAGTAGAAAATAGGTGTATTATACATATGACATGTGGCGGAAATAAGTTATTTTTATTTTTTTGTATATAATACTGAAAAAGAAATTCAAAACACAACATGAAATGATAAATCTCCCTAGGTAATTTATGCGACATATATAAAGTACTGAAAAGTTAAGTTGTCGTTTTTTCGTTGATATTAAAAGTTTTAAAGAACTAACATTTCTGACATATTACAACAGTTACAACACCTCTTGCTCATTTTTTGACGATCGATGAGTATCCTAACTTTAATTGGCTGTATCATAAGAACACACTCAACTAGATTTTTTTATTATTATTCTCGCTTGTCGGTTTTTATTGGTGCAATTTTTCGCTGCAATCGTTGTCTATTTTAAAACGGCATACGTACCCTATAGGAAATTTATTATATACGTTTACTGGACATCCGTTTAGTAATTGCATACACATAAATACATTTACCGGTAACTGACCATCATGTTTACAAACGAGACGAGAACGAAATTTAAAAAAAAAACCACCGAACACCAAAAGTCCAATAACTTAAACCGTGTCAGAGAGCAGCCCCCTTTGTTTCAGGAAGGGTTAATTAAAAGCAAATATTCGACAACCCCTATATTGTTTACATTTCATTATACTGCTGCAGACATACAGTGGCCGTAATACGTATTATAAATTATGTATATTATATATAAAATAACGAGGTGCTGCATCGTGTTCGGGTAACGCGTCCACAGAAGCTGTCCCCGCAAAATCGGAACGATATTAATTTTTCGTATTTTTCCTGTAAATTTGTGTTAATCGTACCTGCGCCAAAAAACGTGCCCTAGTTTTATCTTTTACATATTATAATTTAATACAACTATTCTATATCGGTATTGTGCAAGTTTTAAATAATATTATCGGCTAACTGTTGAAATTTATGGCAGGGACCTTTAGCTTAGACCCCCCCCCCCTTTATTAAAAAGTACCCGTACGAATGATACTCATAGTTTTTGTTTGATATTAATTTAAATCGTAACAATCGTGTTCAATGATTATTGAATCACATATACGAGTTAATAAGTAGGCACCAAATATTATATAAGTATTTTAATACAGTAGGTACCGATATATTATTAATATTATATCTCGGACCACTATTTCGGAAAACTTTTAGTTGGTATAATGATTTAACAAACGCTATGACAGTTCTTTAGGCGTACTGTTGTTACATGTAAAATATAAAAAATATTTTATCAGTTTTTCTTTTTTAATGGATTTTTGAATTTCAAGAAAACATTTGTTCATATACATGGGAATTTAAATAATACTTAAAAATAGGTGCCTGTGGTAGTTAGCGTGCAAATTTGCTTTGACGAAGAGTCACGACTAATGCACTTTAATAATTGATGTTGAAATGGTTAATGTTTATCCCGAGAAAATAAATATGAGATATTTTAAATATATACGCTATATTATTACCTACAATATTTATATATTTATTTATTTACTAGCAAGCGGCATATAGATTTTTTAACTTATAACTTTTAATAACATATTGTAACTATAATAGTTTGACAGGAAAAAAAATAGTAATTAATAAACATAAAATAAAGTTACTAAATTTGCATATGGAATACAAGGACGAAGTGGTTGGATTTTTTCCAACCAAAATGAGGTAATTTGAATTACAACAGAAATAAATATTGTGTAAGAGAGTATTTTAAAATTAATTTGAGATAATAATGTAATGAAATCAATTTTGCATTTAGTACATTTTTAATGAAATTTAAATTAGCTTTGTTTTCACCACCACTTAAAGAAACTTATCGTAGATTTTCTAGCACAGGAGTGTTATCTTAAGGTGGGAAACATCAAAAATGTACGTTAAACTTTTTCATGTTGAAAACGAGAAGTTGCTGTAAGATGATTCCAGATAACAGAGCTATATACTCTAATTTATGTCTAACGAATTCTCATAAAGCCTTTAGAGGTGTCAAAAGTTTGAGATCATGTACTACTCTCTTAATAAAACCTAAGGTTTTTAAGGCTTTATATATATAGCAGAAATTATCTATTTGCAGATTAGACTTAAGTGTAGGAGTAAGGATGATACCTAGATTACAGACCGAACTGTTAAGTAAGAAAATAAAATTATTACTGATGAAGTACGAATATTTATATAGATTTTTGGCATGAGTATAACCTATAGCCAAAAAAAAAAGTTTGTCTAAGATATTCTAAATGATGGTACAACGATTTATTGAATTAATACAAAGAAATATTTTCAATTAATTAACGTAAAACACTGATAATAACGTAAAACCTCATTAGCACGATTAACAAATAAAGAGTGTAATAAAAAAAAGTGTATATCATGTACAATTTATATATATATATATATATATATATTATATACATATAAAGGTTAAGTTAGTATTAAACTTATAATGAGTATAGATTATCTATTTAAAATAAATATTACGGATAATATAATTTAATATATTATTTAGAATAAAATAGTATCAATGGCATAACACATGAATATCAAAATTATGACATATTAAGTTACTGCGACGATTTAAGTCTACGACATATAAATAAACATAGCAATTTGGATTTTATGTTAAAAATATTAATTGACTTTGACTTTATACGTCGTAATGATATTATTATAAAATTGTAACTGTTAATTAATAATTACCATACAGAATACTCATTCAGAATGCCGTTGAGACTTAAATTAAAACTATAATAATTATCAAACAAACGTGTACTCAGTGGCAATAGGTCTTATATTTTGTTTTAGCCAAAACATATAATTTATATACATATTATGTATTGTCATTACTTTTAGCAACGCATTTTGTGTTAAATTAGTTATACGTTTACCACGATTTTAAAGCATCTTGAGATCTGAGGTGTATGGAGAACGAATTGAGATTCGTTACGCCTTTATTACCCATGCGTTTATCAGTGTATAATATAAATAATATAATACGGTAGGTATAATATAACGATGGTATACATTGTATACTGTATTATAGTAATGCGGAATATGCATTATAATCATACGATTGCATAATATAACATACACCGACAGGGTTGAAAGTGAATATTTTATTACTCTTCTGGTTAAATGAAAACAATGACAATGCAAAAGTAATTATTATTAATGGAATGTTCACCGATGTAACTATTATTTATACTATCACTTCTACCGTCTAATGTACTACATATAATATTACAATTATTATACTAATAAAGTTGCTATGCGCTAATATTATAACTTACTATAACTACTTCTACTTTCTAATTACGCGTATATCACTATAAGTACTTTATCACAGCTAATTTTTATTTTTTATTATTTTAATAGTCAAATGGCAATCTCGGGGAGAGCACGTTACCCTTTTGGGTAGTCGTTCTCCAATAAAGCAATGTTTATAACATTCTGAAAAAAGTAAAACGTCTTACCGAAAATATGACATTATACTAATAATAATATGATTTTATGACATCCATTTTAACAAATAGCTTTGAAACTACAACGACAAAAATAATTAACATTAATTACGCAATATATAGATAAACATTCTGGTTTTTTTCTGTTCCATCAATCTGGTTTTAGTTTTCTGGTAACCACTGGTGTTGTGTGTTTTTTAATTTTCATATTATTGCCATTAATAAACCTAAATGTTTGCAGATGACATATTAATTTCATCGTATTCTTCAATATTTCACTAACTACGATTCTTGATTTTAAAGCTGCTCAATGTCCACCCCAAACTCCCTTATTCACCACTACCAAATATTTCACTTAAAAAAGGTAGGAAAACAAATTCAGTTCTTCCCAAGGTTCATAGGTTCAAGTATAAAAACAATCCACTATAGAAACTATTTCTGCTACAACTACTAGTAACTAGTACTACTACTATTATTAATAATATTAAACTTTTACGGTTCTGAAGTATAGGTTTAGTCATCTTCATATAATTATTATGCAAACCGTTAACAATAATAATGTTAATATTATTTTTTATGAAATTGAAAAAAAAAAATAACTACCTAATGGATAAAATGTTCAAATGAGATCAAAGTTCAAAAACGTGTCCATCAACTTGGGATGTCTAGAAACTGATGTACAGCTTTTAACTCGGTTGACTTATAAATTGCTAAGGCTGGCAATGGTGACTTTTGAATGTTTAATGGATGCCGTTATTTTTGAAAGTGCATTATATTGTTCGGCTTTTATCTGAATTATTATATGCAGTACCTACATCTCGTAATTTTTTTTTTTATAAAATAAAAACTACACAACACCATTTTATAATATATACTGAACAGTGTACAATACCGTTATATATAAAATCGTTCTATAATCATATGACTGAAAGGAAGATGGGAAATGAACATAATTTAACACAACATTATAAATTATTATAAGTACGTAATAAATATATATACCTATTCACAATATCTATACTTCATGTATTACCTACTATGAATAGTCTAGAAAATACCTTTTTTTCAATTGCATAAGTGATGATGTATACGATAAATTAATAACTGTCTACGTGTGTCCAAATTATATAAACGTTTTTATGAGTAACTATACATAGCATAAAACTGATTTATATTTATTTATTTTTTAAAACATCCGACATCCGATTACAAATATATTACACATTATTGAATTATCATTTTCATTTTACTAAATATTATTTCTGTCTATTCATACTTACAGAATAATAATATATCATTATTAGTATATACAATATAATAATAATAATAATACACAAAAGAGTTCTGTGCGGTTATATCTGTTTTAAATAAAAATCTTTCTATAAAAACAAAACCACTTATATTTTATTTTAATGCATGTTACTTTCATGATGTTTCTTGAAGACAAAATTTCAAACTTCCAAATAAAATATAATATAAACACTTAATAATGTTAAATAAGTTTAAACAACTCTAATTGGTTATTATATATTTAAATTTTGTGGCGACTGGATGTATTCAGACATACAAATACCAAGTTTTATTATAAAAAAACAAGGCAATATTCAAATTTAGTTTAATTTTCTTGTCCACTGTTCTCAAATATTATACATTTCGTGCCTATTAATTATTGCTATTTTTTAAGGTTAAAAGCTTAAATAAATTTTAAATTAATAGAATATGTTCTTGTATTAATATATTATTTAACAAAATTTGATTCAAACATCTAATGACGGAAATAAATAAATAAATAAAGCACAACATATCAGAAAAACTTTAAGAAATAGTCAGGCCTAACCGTCAATCAGAAAACACCATATAATTTGTCAAAAGGATAAACTTAGAAAATTAAATTTTATACAAATAATAGAAGAGTTTTGAACCTAGTCATAAGCCTCCATTTTATATTCACAAAATGTTTATTTAATTAACGTAAAAAAAAAAAATGAATCTTTATCGCATAAAATAGTATAAATCATATAAAGTCAATACATTTCATTGCAATGCGCTATCTGTAAGTGCATAAAGCTCTTTTATCATCACAGAATAATTGTATTAAACAAATGTTTAATATTTTTTTATTATATAGGCTAACCTTGACCAACCGAAGATACATGAAAATGCTGAATAAGTAATTCATTGCTAGAAATCAGAACGAAACGCATATAAATGAAACCATTTCTATGATTTTTTTTCGACCCCATTAAACTTGAGTAATAACAGTAAAATATAGAGAGAACTATTGTGACCATTAAAATTGACTTAATCACATTGTAGTTAACTATAATTTTAAACAACGATATAATTAGGATACGAGGTGTAACCACTGATACTACTTACCAATTATAATTATACCTAATAAAATAATACATTTTACATATTTTATCCAAATAAAAAATAAATTCTAAATACTGACGATTCTATATGAGCTTTTAGGTCTCATATTGCCAAATTGTTTAATACAAAAAATAAAATTATTAAATACCTACATTAGTAAATAAAGCTCTTATAATAAAATGATGTACCTATTGTAAAACTCTGCTTGTTAAATTAGCCGTGGTCGTTGATTTTAAAATAATAATACGAAATGTAAAGATAAAATAAAACCAAATGAAGATGGAAACTTAAAGCTTTTAAGATAAATCTAAAAGATGTGAAACAAGATAAAATCTAATAAAAAACTTAAAATCTAAATTTTTAAGTTATTTTTTTTTTTTTTATTGATGTAGATAGTATCCAAATATTCATTTACCAAAATACCTTTTAATCATTGACATCAAATCTAACTTAATAATGTATAACATTGTTAAAAAT
Organism: Aphis craccivora; assembly: GCA_009835225.1. Lineage (NCBI taxonomy): Eukaryota > Metazoa > Arthropoda > Insecta > Hemiptera > Aphididae > Aphis > Aphis craccivora. The sequence continues at coordinate 158,411 of VUJU01000053.1, forward strand.
TTAATCAAACGTGCTGCAATTTTCATCCTTAGCTATATTCACGATTTTTCATAGTAGTAAAACAATTGTTTTTTAGTTTATACGATCACTATCAAATAATTATAATTACGTTAATAGCTAGCAATCTTGTAATCTAAATAAAATAGTTGGTCTATTAACGTACCAATATAATACAAGAAATATGATAATATCTAAAACTAGTAAATAATCCAATAGATCGATGAAGTGAAGAAAGATCTACAACAGATAGTGATAAAGTAAAAAACTGGAGAAAAGATCGCGATGAGTGGAGTAGAGCTGAAGAAGAAGAAGAAGAAGAAGAAGAAGAAGAAGAAGAAGTACTTAAATAATCTATTAAATCACAAAATTTATATTAATTTAAACTTAATTTGTGTTTAGATATGTTTTTTTTTTTTTTTGCTAATAATTGTAAAAAATAATAAATTTATATGTGCTTTTAAAATATAATTTTATATTTTATTTTGAATAAAATTGAAAACATTTAGAAATAAATCTAGTTTGTTCCTAACAGTAAGATAATTTTAAATCTTTTTTTTTTTCATACGATATTAACGTTTAGTAAACAGATTAGCGTTATTAAACATATTATAGCTAAGGGAACTTAACTATATAAATTAACCGAGTATCATACTTCATACTATAAATCCTTTTATAAGCTCGCCTGGATACAGGGTTTTCTGATCCTACATATTTAGTTTGTTTATTTAGGCCACTTCTAGGTATTATTCACACGTTGCTATGGTAAACAGAATATACAGCGATAACCATCACACTTAACTATTCTTTATTAAAAAAGGAACCATAGAAAATGGAACAGAATTACAATGAGTGCGAATCTAAAAAAAATATTAGCGTTAATATTATCCCCATTGTACAAATCATTAACATTTTCGACATTTAAATAATTTGTGAAATATGGTAGCAAAGTATCTAATAATAGTTAATTTTCGATAATTTTGACTACAGTTTTTAATGTCTAAGTTAACATAACTTAACAATGATTTCATATTTTTGCCATAAAGGAAAAAATTCTAACTAATGTAGCATAATATTACTAAATTGTAAGAAAAATTTTCCTCTACTATATACGTTAAAAGAAAAACGACATATTTATTATTTAAAAAAATAAGAAAAATACCAAAATTGTGAAACTAATAGAAGAGAACTATATTAAAAAAATAAATTGTAAAAAGTATTTACTTAATAATTACTACCTTCAAAACTTAGGTTACCAAGTCAAATCTAAACAATCATCAATTCAGTGACGAATAATGCACCTCCTGATCTGTATTGTTCGTTAGACGTCAAATGATTTTTTTCTTTCAGTTGTGCCACAACAAAATCAATTTGAAAAATATACTATAAAAAAAAAATATATTTAAATACAGCATGATACTTATTAGTTATTACGTTTTAAGGACAGGTTAAAAAGCGATATATTATATTGATTTTTATATTAAAATCATGTATATCCATTGAGTATTCATCCGTAAATTTCCTATATTATATTCTAATAATAGGTAATAATTGGACATAGGTAAAATAATTTTAAAATGTGTTTTGAATATCTAATTGATACTAATATACTTAAAAAAATACAACTTTTACTGTAGATTCGAGTTAAATAAAAATTATATTTTGAATAAAGTTTTTTAAATATCATCAAATAATATAATTCAGAATACAGTAATAAATACTTTTTGAAAACAGTATTCTAAACGTATTCCAAGTACTATGATTGTAACTCTCTATTTAGAATACAACTCAAGTCTGCATAATTGTTATTAATTGTATACATACACAGTATGCATTTTTATGTAAATTATATACATATAACTAATAGATATATTTTTAGGGAAATAATAATGGATTTACCATATATTTTTCACGTTTTGAAAAAATAAAAACAACTATGGTGAGTATTAAGCACATGGAAGAATATACATAAACAAAGTACGAAAAAGAACCAAATTTTTATACTTCTGTGATGAAATAAAAATAATATTTATTTGCCTTTTACTACCTTAAAAATACAATTCCCACAAATATTTAGAAAAAATAAAATAACGTTTTTGTGTATTTATTTGGTTTTGTGAAAAACATTATACTTTCGTTGAGTAATTTATTTTTCATACTCCATAGATATCTATATAGCTTTAGAAAGTATATTACTGTGACGTAAATATTTTAAAGTTTAAGTTTTCGAACCTAATGACAAAATATGTGTAAACTTTTTTAAATGTTTTACAATAATTCTGAAAATTATTAAGTAAGAAAAATATAGGTAGGTGCCTATAAAACTATTAAATTAATATACTAAAAATAGCATGATATAGCGTACTATTTGTATGTGTACTATACACTGTACATGTAAACAAGTATCTAGGAACATAATTATTAAAGGGTTGAAACTTGAAACTATTAAAATCAATGGTTTTTTAAAATTATTGACTTATAAACCAGAAAAATCACTATTTTATTCAGTTAAAAGAACAAATAAATTAGTATTTTTGTGATTTCAAGTATTTTATTTTGTGTTTTACTTATTGTATATAATTATGCATATTTATATTTAAGGTTTATTAAGTTTACACATAAAATATTTCTATGTATTATAATATTTTCAAACAAAAATATATTATTTAAATAATTAACATAATTAGTATTTCATTTAAACTTCTAATTAATATTCACAATACTGTTTGGAATATTATTTAAAATACCATAAATACATAAATAAACAACATTTTAAGATTATGATGCATTATAGTTAAAAATAAAACGTATTTATAACCTGAACGAATTTAATATTTTGTTTCAAAATTATGTATAATATGTATAAATGTATTATACACTATAAATATATAATATTCTCAGTAAAAAAGTAAAATAGAAATCCTCAATCATAATGATATTTCAAACACATGTAAAAAGAGAATTTCTTTCAACAATTACATTTAAAATAAATCAATGAATTTATATTAAAATACAATTGGATTTATTTAAATATATCAAAAACTTAATACAACACTTTAAAAAGAAAAGAATTTTTTTTATTTTTAAATGTTTATATATTTTAAGTTATAATTATATTACTATATTTTTGTTATACTCAGCACATATATTCGAATTTTCCAATCGTTACTGTCAGCAGGTACGTTTTCACAAGGCATGAGAAAAACAACTTAGAACTAAAAGAGCATAATATACTCTATATTATTCATACCGTTATAACTTCATAATACGCTTGGTTTAAAAAATAAATATTTGATCGCATTTATAAATCCAAATAAAACTAGTAATGGATGACTACTCCGTTGAACCAATCGGGAATAAGTTAAAGCGCGAGTAAACGATGTGAGAAAAATGTACATTTAAAGTTACAGAGGTAACAAGAAAATATATTCTCAATAACATAAGTATTATAGCGTTTTACAATAATAATATTATTATACACCCACGTGTATACCATGACTGGTAAAACGAGACGCCAAAATATATTAATATATTATACTACGCGTTGTTATTATTATTATTATCATCATCGTAGGCATGGAAAAACCATCATTGCGTAACGTTTTAATAATATCGTGTATACTTGTACAGGATTTTCGACCTGTTCGATGTTGCTCCTCTCTCGTTAGTTATTTCGACTCGACCACTGCCACCTCCGCTGGCCTAGAACTGTATTCAGTTCGACTTTCGGCCCCAAAAAACGATTTCCGGAAACGAGAAAATTGGACTCTAGCCATTGCGTTCTATACAAGCTATAGTATATGATATACAGGCGCATTACGCCTCCCCTCGCATAGTTTTTGTTTTACAAGCACGCATTTCGCATTTATGATATTATGTGCTGTAGGTAGATAAGCACAATAGGTACCTGCGCGACAATGGATCTATGGGAGTACATTTATCGCTACGGGAATCGATGCGGACAAAAACTTCGAAAATATGACTTTGAAGGTGATTAAAAATAACGAGTCTACCTATCATTTATTTATTTTTTTATTAGGGATTGCTAAGTATAACGCCAAGTAATTTTAAACACACGCGCGTTAATACTCATCGACGGGTAACGAGTGGATCGCAAAAACCAAAACTCGTATACCGACCGGCTCGGATGAAGGATTGGAAAAGCGTAACCTCGTTAAGAACAGACATGAAAAAAAATAACTTTTGGAATGCAAATAAACCGCTGAAAATGCACTTAATGATAATAATAGTAATAATATTATTATATTATAAACCCAACAAACTAGTGAGTGTCAATTAGTCACCGTCCCTCTAGCCACGTCCACCGCTCTGCCGGCACCTGACGTGGCATCGTCGTCATCGTAATTATAGCGCGCGTAATGCGTTTTTAAAAGCAACCCTCGGCGAGGACGACGACGACGACACCGAGACGGACGGCGGGCAATGCAAGGGTAGGAATACGATTTATTATGCTGTAGTTAAATACGTTTTCGTTTAGACTGCTACAAATAATAATATAATTATCGTATGTTACCTATCGTAAATCATCATACCTGGGTATTCTCGCGGGAATCGACGGCGGCGGGTGCGTGGTGTCGTGACCGGCCACTGGCTGCGACCGGCTGATGATGACGATGATTTCGAGGTCTGAGTATACCGCGGTTCGACGAAAAGCACTTAGAGACGGTGTACCGTGCGTACGGTCCGTTCCACGACGATGACTCGTCCGCGGAGAGTGTGCGTCTGTGGCGGCGTGTGTGCACACGCGTATCTGTTAAACCCGCGGCGGCGACGATGACGACGACGGCGACGACTTCGGCAGTCGGTTGTCGAGCGGACCGGTGCGCTCGCGAGATAACCCACGGCGCAGGACGCCGGACGACTGACTCTCCTCGGCGCGTGCGGAAAACGGCTGGCGAGCGCGGTGAGATTCTGCGGCGGAGGGACGCAAGCGCGACGCCACGCACCCCCGGCCAAAAGTCTCACCACCCGCCACCCCCGTCGGTCCGACCTCACGGTTGATCCCCCGCACTGCAGTCTTTCCTCGATCTCCTCCACCCTTAACCGTAAGCGTATATGTGCGCGAGTGTGTGTGTCCTTCTCCGTCCGACCGTCTCTCGCCACCACCATCACACACACACACTGTCCGTCTCACTACGTATACACATCATATCATATACGCGTGTGCAGCCTATACATCAAATACTCGCCAACAACCGTCTACAAGGTATATTATAACCTCAATAATAATAATAATCAGTGGTCGTTGTTTTCATTTTCTTCGCTGTTATAGCGTCCTACGTGTTTATATTATAATGACCATATTATACGATCTCTCGGTTATATTGTAAATAGCGTGATTTTCGAGTTTCTTCGACCACTATTTTTCGCGACAATGTAAGTTTTCTAGCCGATAAAAAACGATTTATTTCATTTCCAAAGTAAAATAAAACTAATAAATTATTTTAGTGTTCTAAATAAGAACGTACTGGTTTACAACAAATTATACCACTGCTTTATAACGTCATTGATGGCATGCTATGTGCGATTCGCTCTTCCGCCAACAATAATTCGCAAATTATAAACATTAGGGAATGGGATTTATAGGGCGTATAATTTTTTCGGTAAACAGATATAAAAATAAACCAAGAAGCACATTCGTTTTCATTTGAATACACGCACAGTTGATTGTAGCGGTTGTGTATTGTGCTCAAACGCATTGGTGACATTTAACCTTCGACCATTGAAAATTATCAAAAAACATAACGACGTTATAATTGATAAAAGCCGAGTAGGTATACCGTGTAACAATTATATTATGAGTATGAAATTAACAAACAATTAGGTATGTAAGACTCGTGTGTTGCGCGTTGACACATACTAACTAGCACGTTTCAAAGGTTTCTCCGGGTACGCATAATAACAAATACAACAACAACTACCACTACTACAATAGTAATAATAATTTACTGTCCCGTTCCCTAGCTAGTACGTCGTTCTAAGGGGAAACTTTGAAATCACGCGTGCGTCAAATCTCGACGTGGTCACGCGGATTGGTGTCGTTGACGACGACGAACACGTACAATTATTATTACAACTATATGAATCAGCGGTGAGCGGTCGCGTGCCTCGGAAATAGTATACCGTCAGCTGCTGCACAGAATCACAATACATATGTATTGTACCCGTTTGTTTCGGTGACGTCGTGTCGTAATAAATAACGTTCACATCAAACCACAAATTCCGTAATATTATTATACAGTTTGATTAAAAATATCGTAAAAGCTACAACCTCAGCGCCGCAGACGGCCATCATACCTACGGTTTCTTATTATTTTTTACGACACGATTAAATAACAATAATATAGTAAATAAAAAAAGTAATCCATTATTATTTCACTGGTCGACAGTGTACATATAGGTACACACAACAATAATAATAGTTTTTTTGAAAACAATTTCTTACTGTATGTATGATATTCCGCAAATAACGTACATCCTCATAAATATTAATAATAATAATTAATGTATTGCGCTGTTTGATTCATAAAATTCTGGTCGGCCCATGAAAACAATAATGTACGGCATCATAAGTTCTAGATGATGCTCGAACTTTTCTAAGGGATTAGTCATGCTTCAGAAACATTAATAGAGTTTTAATTAATCAACAATAATAATACAGTAAGCTTCAGTGGCATGTTAATGACAGTTCGAGGTGTATAATAGTATTATATAACAATAACTATAACATAACAGGCGTAAAAACGTTGAAAACGCAAGAGAAATATCATTCGAAATCGTCGTATAGCAGAGCCGTGAAATCTATCGGTTTAGAATAATGTGGATTTTTTTATTTACTTTTCAAAATCGCTTTTTTATGAAATAAGAAAATCTCAATAAGTCACGTATATACTCAATCGAAATTCGAGTTTGTTCTACTTTAAAATCATGAAATTTTTATTTTCACGGTATAAAATCAAAAAATCAATTTCAAATAATAACACTATATAATATTAAAAAAATCTAATAATATTTTAAAATATTGAGATATTTATAATTCTCTATTGTACTCGTACATGGAATTGAAGAAATTTATAAGTTTTATATTTTTATAAAGTTAAAAATTATAAAAAAAACTTAGTGATGAAAAATGTATTTAAAAATCCATCTTTACTTAACCTTTTCTTAAATTTTTAATTCAATATTCCTTTCCCTCACAGGTACGAATACCTACTGAATAGTAAATGAGTAACTGAAAAACCTTTTTGAATATCAAATGTTTTATTTTTACTAAAAATAAAAATAATATGTTCTTCGAATAGTTTTTAATGATACCCATTGTATCAAATTATACTAAATAAATTATCTATGCAGTTAGTATCTGTAAAAAATACACCTAATAACTAAATAAATGGTAAATACCTATTTTAAAAGTTATTGTTTAGCCAATTATTTCTATCATACGAGCATTAAAGCCATAGGATTTTTATGAGGGCATCCAGCATATATTATGCATACATTTAAACCAATTTATTATTATTATTTATTAAATTTTTAAGAATTTGAATATAAATTATTTAGGTACTTATAATTAATATTAAGTTAAAAAAAAATAACAAAAATGTAATTGCTTAAATTTTCAACACAAACAGTATTTTGTAATAAGAAATATAGAGAAAATTGTTCATTTATCTTACTGTCGTATGCAATGTTTTTTTTTTTTTTTTTTTTTGAATTGCCAAGGAACAAACAATTTAAACTTCAATTACATTAAAAAAAATCTATGTTCTTTTATTTTAAAATCAGTAGGTCATATAACTTTTAAAAGTTAAAGCATAAAAGGCAAACCCTATGTTTAAACAAACAAATATATAAAAAAAAAAAAAAAAACAAAAAAACGCTATAATCGATTGAAAATTGAAAATATCGTTCTAATACTGTAATCTACTTTTATTACTTATACTTTAATTACAGTATTAAAAAAAAAAAAAAAAATAGGACTGCATTGTGATCGTATTTTGTTTAGGCCATTTTGAGCAGGTAGGTACATTAATTGTTATTAATAATTTGTAAATTTACTTTTTAAAAAAATATATATGTTTTTTTTTTTTAATATTTGACATTTTAACTTTTTTTTTTTTTTGAACGATACAACTGACTAATTTATAATATTCAACACTTTAATACAATAATTGTTGAAAGTTATATTAAAAATGATAACTTACAAATTACTTTTTTAATGTCTTATAAATAAAATTTAGTGTGTACACAATAACTCTATGTAAAAATGTCTATCAACACTTGACTTTTAAAATTGTTACTTGTTTACCTAACCATAAATATTAATGTGTTTTAATTTTTATTAGGTAAGTTAATTTCAATCTTGGAATACAAATCAAAAAAAAAAAAAAAAAAAAAAAACAGACGTAGTTAAAAAAAAAATGTAAAAAAATGTAGTATAGTATATTATGTATAAATACATAATTTTTAATTTATTCCTAAATATTCTGTTACGTGTGGTAATCTGAATGATTTATTAAAATATTTACTGTAATAATTACACGTCAATGTTAATAAATAATACATTTTTTAAAATTTGTGTTACAGTGTCAGTCTAAATAAATAACTACTTAAAAATTTTACTTTGAAAGTAAAATAGGTATATTTCAATATTTGAATGTTTGCCATACACTCTGAAAAAATAAATATGTATCGGAAATCAACTCTGTATTAATGTGTACATTAAGTAGTTATGCTTTTCTCAGATAATGGAAATGTTTCCAATGTCCATTATTATTTTTAAACAAATTTTAATTTGCAGGTATAAATATTTATGAAAAAGTAATTATGGTTCCAAACTATTAACTCAAAATAACACAAAAAAACGTTTTAAATTATTTGATGTTTCTTTTTTAAAATAATTTTTACTATTTTTTGTGATAGTTACATAATAATAATTATGTTATAAGTGAATATTTGAAAATGTTTACAAGCACTAAATAAACTCAGATGATTTAATTCAAATTACTATAATTAATGAAAATACCATAAGCTGGAATTAAATATATACATGTTTAACAATGTCTTGCTTAAAGCCAGCTATAAATGCACCAGATTTATTAATGATAATAATCTTCACTACTGTGAACAATTGACAATACAATAATATTTAATTAATTATGTCAGCTTGCTAACAATTTTATGGTAGGACTTTATAAATCTAGGTTTTATACAGAAAGCATATAGTGTTAATAAAACCCAAATAATATATTATATTGTGTAGCTAGTCGGCTACAGAAACAATTTTCATCCCATTTCTCGACATTTCTATAGAAACTTGTTTGAAATATGAATTAGTACGTCAAAGAAAATATTTAATAATTTTAAGTTTGTATATTATTAAATAAAACTACAATTTCATATTTAATTGATAGCTTTTATTATCATTGGGAAAATTCTAGTACCTTTACTAAAAGTTTAATAGACTTGTAGGATATGCTATACAACATAAAGTATAAATTAATACTAATGTTGTTGTATTTTTATCAAAGATACAAATTTATAATTAACCATATTTTTAACGACCACGGAACTAAAACTAATATTTTAAAAAGATAGTTAATTATCCTCTTTTAAGAACAATAAGTTACATTTAATTAGTCGGTTTTTGTATATCTATAATATTGTACTAAATGTATAATGTACATAATAAATAATGTATTTTTTGAAAAAAAAAAAACATATTTTGATTTTAATAGATATTTAATTTTAAAGAGTGTATTTTTCAAATTAGTAATCAATACTATTATATACTTACATTTAATTATCTGACGGTTAAATAGCTCATTTCTTACTCATATACTGTAACTTACTAAATATCTAATATTACCTATATTGTGTGTAAGACTTTTGTTGCTATAATTCATTACTCGTATACTTTTATACGCTCTCTATTTCAAATTAAAAATATATACGTTACTAATATATTATTTATATTATTAATATATAAAATATTTTTCAGGTCTCTATTAATCTTAAAATGATGTAGACTTGCTAATTATATCCCATTGATGTCCATCCGGTTTTGTTTTACATTTTAATAATAATAATCTATTTTTTTTTATCAAAGATGTTATACGATACTATAAACCGTCATACATTATTATTATTATTATTCTAATAAAGCTGGTAAGGATTACTAGTGTGTAATATAAAATTGTCTGCAATACAAAAAATTAAATATCTTCTTATAATTTGTAAATAATTTATAAAATGTTAGGTTACTTTGTCCTTTAAGTAATGTAGAAGCCAAATAAAGTACTGTAAATAATATTGTTCATACTCTACTCACCATTTTATTTTCGATCAATATATGTCTAATAATTTTTTTTTTTTTATTTATTAAATTATCATTAAATTAATGGGCTCATTTACTTTTATAATACATTATTATATCGGTCGTTAGTTAAAAACTAACATCAAAAACTGCATTTATCACATTCCTTATGGAAATGAGATGAAATTAAATAGTTACTAGTTAATTGAATTATTGAAACTAGAAATTACTTGGGGTATTTATATTATGTTTATTGGGTATTGGATAAAGTTGGTTATGCTAGTTGTTAAACTTAAATGAAAGATGAGTCCTAAGACTAGAATTTATGAGAACTTTGTTTAATTTGTTATAACCAATTCTATTTTGTCATTTAGTTATCCACCTAATATAAAATTACTTTAATTATTTTTAAAATTCTAGTGACAATAAAAAAATAAAGAAAGGTCATTTTCTTAATTAAAAATTACTTGAAAGGTAACCTATATGACAGAAAAGTCTCAAACCTCACTACTTAAGTGGTATAGAATTTATATTAATAGAGATTATATAAATACATATAAAATGGAACTAAAGAAATAAACCTACAAAAAGTAGAAATTACATTCACTAATAAAAATTCAAGAAAAAACCATTTATTATTTGATTCCATATTTTTATTAAAAGCGATTAAATTCATACTTCTTAGTAGGTACCTAAATAAATTAAAACTCAACTTCATGTTTTAAGTATTAAAATCTATTTAATTTTGGTGTTTAAAAATAATAACTGTTTGTAAGAAGAGAAGATAAAAAAAATATTTTAAATACATTAAACAATTATACAAAGAAACAGCTTTTTTTATACAACTCGATTTTTTAGTTATGGAAAAAATATCAAGTAAAATGATATTTATATATATAAAGTGATAATTCATTTGACAGTATTTATTTTTAAATAAGTATATTTTAAATATAATATTCCAAAAATAAAGTAAGCCTTAAATTACTACTAGGTAAATTTTATATGGTATCAAAATGTATATATAAAAAAAAAAAATCTAAAGCGTAGGTACTACTAAAAATCAAAATTATTTCTGCATACGAATTTAGTAATACATTATTTTTAATAATTCATTATAAATCGTAAAATGAATCATAAGTTCATAAATAAAAGACTAATTTGCTGTTTTTCACCAAAATATAATGATTATAGTTCAATAACGTAGTGAATAATTTGCTGTTATATTATTTTTTATTGCCATGAACGTTTGGCGAAATTGAAATTTTATTACACCATATATATTAATTTCTGAAAAATGCGTTTATATATCTTAAATATTAAAATTATAGACATATAAAAAGTATTTTAGTTAGTGTAATAATATTGTGTTTATTTTAATGATTTGGTTAAAATATCAGATGACTGTATAATTACATGTTAAGTGTTTAAAATTACAAAATGTATTTATAAATCGATTTTCTAACATAAACTTTAAAGACATTTTTCAATTGTTCAATTGTTTTTTTAAAAAAATTAAAAGATATTAACAATATATATTTAGCAATAATTTAAAATGATTTGTGCTGAAAGTTATAATATCATATAGAAACCATAGTTTCTTAAAATATTTAAGGTCGATTCACCCCAGTAGTTTCTCTCAATCATTATCAGGGTTTATAGATAATAATAATAATAATCTAGGTAAATTAAATATTAAAAAATAGCTATTGATAATTTTAATTTTTAAAAAAATTGAAAAATAATATCAAATATATTCAGTACAGTTTTAATAATTTAAATAAAATAAAAACACCCAATAGCTAACATTTATTACAAATATGATAAAATTAAACTACAATGATTTTACATATTTAAGAATTATCTAATTAGAATACCATAATTTTATTACCAAGTATAGTGTATACCAAATAAAATTAAATTCAACGAACTAAGCTGATAAATAGCTAATGATAATAAAAACTTGATTTCATCTATTGATATAATATGTACCTATATAATTCAAATGTGTTTATTAAAGTTTAGTTTATTAGAATGTTAGCTGCAAATCAGATAAATATTTTAATTTTTAAAATATATAAGACTATTATTTTATTTTCAAAACAAAACATTATTTAAACGATCTCTCATCAATAGGTTATCAATATTAACTGATCAATACAATATAACTTTTTTATTATTTCATCGTACCAGTACTTAGTTTTTATAGGAGTTTTAATAATTGGAGGTAAAACCAAAAGGTAAGCACTAAGCACGATTGGCTTACTAATCCTAAAATATAAATATTATTTTAAGTCAATTAAATTCACCCGTGTGAAGTACTGATGGTTAAAAATGGTTCGACAGGTAGCTTTTCGTTGTTATTGTTGTTCCGTTTCAAGTCGTTCACTTATTAGATATTTGGTACACGCGTTTGGTAACCTTTTACCTTAGCTAGGCATTTGAGAAAATCACGGTCAATCGTCGTCCGCTTTAAATGTCGTTCAAATTTAATGAAACAATTAAATAACAATGGCGTTTTGGCTGACCGCGGCCGTAGGCGGACAGCACCGAAGGGCGCTTTTGTGCACGCCGTCTCACCCACATACACATATAAACACCCGTCAAAATCGGCGTACTCGGTGTAGTTTAAAGCAATTCGCTTAGATAACCGTGATAAATTTGCGATATATAGGAACGACGAGACGAATGATTTATACAATTTATTATATACGAAAAATACCGTCGTGCAAAGACAATACGCGCACCATACATCCGTGTTGGCTTTATATAGTAATGATAATAATGAGCGGAGCGCAACAACGGCGATAGAAATCAAACCGATCTTAAAACAAAAGCACCGTCCTTTATCCGTTATACCTTTGTAATGGTCTTCACTGACAACGCGTAAATAATATTAATGCCCATGCCACTGCTGTGCATAATCACTGCAGCACACGAACAAAATATATATAAGAATAATATAATATAATTGTAATATTATGGTTTGCGGCATGGGAGTGTACGGTATTAAGTGCGACGTATATATGGCTGTAAGTATATTGTAGTCACGTAAAGCTATTGCTATACATGTCATGTATAATATTATCCACTCGTATACGAGTAATGCGTACATTTGTGATGCACACGCTACCGAATGACGACGGAGTATGATATTAATTTTTTTTATTACGACTTAATACGTGCTAATGTTGATATTGACAAGTTGTTATAATTTTACAATATGACTTAATATCAGTAGAAGATTCACAGCAATTTTCCAAACTCAGCAATAATTTTGCATTTTTAACCGCCTTCAAAAACCAGTGCCTAATATAATTTATTATGATAACGATTATAACGTACAATATATAAAATATGATATTAGTACATTTGTTACAAAGTACTAGTGTCAGTTGCATGCGACGTCTTATGCTGCGTTTTAACAGTTTAACGCATTCACATGCACTTAGGAAGAGCGTCTTATCAACTACGTCGTTATTCACGGTACCTACCCCTACAATTTTAATTCCTTGTTGTGTTGTAAAGAATATTATGATGTCAGTTTTAATTTTATTACGCCAAATGTGCATATTGCACTATAATAAATGTTTTTACAGTGTTACTTATGTATGTATATATATATATAATTAACTATAAATAATTCAGTATTGATGTATACATAAACTTAAAATTCATGACTTAGTTGAGTATAAATTATATTGTACAACATATGTGCAATAAACACATTATAATATTAATATGGCGTGATACACTGACGCTTAAAATAAATATGTATACAGAATGATTTATCAAGAATCCTTATCTTTATCCCTTTTTTATCTCCGATATTGCAGTTATTTTTTAATTTAAATTTTTAAAAACATTTTAATACTATATTTTCAAATCCTTAACATTTTTTTTACTACTTAAGATTAGTGTTGATGTGCCTAATTCAAAATTTAAATTAGTAGTTATTCAGCTAATAAACTGTTTATAGTAAAGATAAAGGTCCAAATGGTATTATAAAAACATAAAATAAAAGTATAATAATTAATCAAATGTTGATTATACTACCATATTGTTTTTAAATTAATAATTGTCGGAAAATTGATATTAATTACTAAAATGTTCAAGTCCTAAAACCAAATATTTCCAGAAAATATTAACCACTAATATTTGAAAAAATTATCCACAAAATAATTTACAATAGAAAATTAGGATTCTCATTTGAATAACATAAGTTCAGATCTTCACAGTATACTTCTTAACTAGTATAAAAAGTCTCTTTAAAAATTCCTAAATTTTATTTTAGGTAATTGATCAAATTTGAATCGATAGACACGTATTTGTCAGTAAGTTCTATGCAAAATAATAAAATTATAATTTTAATGTCATATTTTAAATTAACTTTTTAATACTGTAAAACAATTTAACCTTGATCGATTAAAGTAATTTCATAATATAAACAAATATATAAAAATAACATGATTTAATTGAAAATTTTTAAATTATAGTCAATTCTTATTTTTAATAATTGAATTACCTAAATGTAAGGATAATATAATGGAACTGTTAAAATATAATAACACAAAGTCTGCTCATTTTAAAATTAAATTATATCTTGTTTTGCATATCTTAAAATAGGTCAATCATACTCGTACATTCAAAACAAAATAAAATATGCAGTAAAATAATAAATTATAATGAAACTGAAAACGTATCTTATTATGACTTATTGTTGTCTATATTAATAATAAAGTTCAAATAAGTTTTTTACATTGAAAGTGGTACATATATATATACATATATATTAAAACCAATCTAACAGGAAATTGTAGGTGACTTGGTTTGAAAAACAAAAGAATTCACTATACTACATGTTTTTCTTGAACTAGCTTTTGTGTACTATTTTGTATTTCAGTTTTATTTTTACTCTTATCCTAATCACAAATAATGTGTTTGACATACTGAAATATATTTTAAGCTGATTCCAACTCAAGTAATTTTTTTCAGGGTAGATATCTGGGAAAATATTAATCATTACTTTGACTAGGGTCGAGAATGTGATTCACGGACTGTATGAATACGACCCATACAGCGCTCCCATTAATAGTGTCGTTTCCGTAACGATTTATAAGCAGATAAATCCCGAAAATAAATTACCTCTAGTTTCACAGTTCTGGGAAGTCGTCTCTAATTGTTTAAACTCAAATGACACCTCGCTGACCATACAACCCATATCAACCGTATGACAAGAAAAAGCGTTGAAGAAAAGTGGCCATTATATTGTTGAACGTGTCATTCAAAATAATTCTTACATTCTGCACTCTAAACTCTTTTATGCGATTTTATTATTTTTTTCTTTTATTTTTATTATTTCTTTGATACTATGAAAATTATTAAAACGAAAAACTGGTGAATTGATTTAAACATCATTGTTATTGGTATTTTAACTCTTTATAAATAAATAATATTCATATATAATTACAATTTATGCTGTACATCTACTTAAAATAATTATCACCTAATAGGCTTATTATGTTTCTATTTATATAACATGAAAAATAATCAATAATATAGAAATTAAAAATTGTAGTTATATCTGTATTCATAAATTTGTATATTATGATATACATCTCTAACATAATACTATTATATATTATACAGTAGAACATCGATAAGTCAAAAAATTCAACTGAAATGAAAATTGTTCGACTTATCAGAGATTTTAACTTTACTAAAGCTTTTGAGTTATTAAAGGTTCGAGGAAAAAATCGTCTCAAAGAATTTTTATCATGTTGCTATCATTTAGTATTATTATATAGTAATTAAAGTGTATATTATTATTATTATTAAATATTATTAAAATGTTTTTATTAAATTTTATATATTACAATTATATAATTATTTTTAAAAATATCTATTTCTGAAAAAAAAAGATAAAAAATAAATACCTAGTATAGTAGTATTATGACTTCATAAAAAATAATTTGATATTTTACTTTGAGATTTATTCTTGCACATGTTTTTATCAATGTTATTTTTTACCACTTTCAGATCAGAGTAAATTTTATTGTCCACATTACTAGATTGTTTTTTGAATGTCCTTAACAATATAAGTGCAATTTTAGCTTTTTTCACTGAAACACGAAGTACTGGCTCAGTCATGTTTTCTTCGTTGTCATCAATATCTACAGTGCACGAACGAAGTCGATGATATTGTCGTCTGATTACCAGAAAGACGTTTTCTTCAATTTCTACATAATTTCCAAATATTTCTTCCGTTGTTATCAGGATCCATTCTCTATACGTAACTAGTTTTTTCGATGACGGATATAAATAATATTTCGTCTTTCACAAAACTAAGTAAAAGTCAACACAATCTAAAGTAGTTAACGATTGTTATCGTTATGTTTTACTACAATCTATCAATAATTTTCATAATTCGTCGGACATCAATATAGTACTATATTACTTATTATTTATCTCACATTTTCCTTTTTTTAGACTATTTTGAACATTTTTTTATTATTTCTTGATTAAAAGCTTAATATGTTTAGAAGCTGTTTTTTTATTTTATTTTAGAATAGGACTCCCAATACTAACATTACCATCTCTGTATTGCTCAAATCACAACTACACGTCCCAAAAATAATTCAAGATCTCTCTTTCTCTTCTGATTTATTTAAAAATTAAAATAAATATACCTACTTATTATTTTTTATTATAGCAGATGATATGCTTGCTAGTATTTTAAATTCTTTAGCGATCTCTTTATTGATTCTAATTGTTACTTTTCAAGGACAATTTGTTTTTATCTAGTAGTAAGCGTTTTGAAATTACGTGACATTTTTTTATTCACAACACTTAACACATTTACATTAAAACCCACAAATTAACAGTGGTGTTGATCGATCACAACTGACTATAACGATACCAAACGTAATCATTGTAAACTAAATCAAATGAAAAATACATTATACTATTATTATGATAATAATAATAAACACTATATAAGCTAGCAATCGAGTTAATTTATCTCTCCGCGCTAGTTGATTAAATTATAATAGTAAAATTAAACATCAATACGTAATATCCGTCAATATTCATTACTGTTACATAAGATATTCAAGTTATTTAAAGTTATATATAGTTTTTCTTAAATAATCGAGTTTTTTTGCAAATTAACCGGCATTCGTGTCAAATTATCAATGTTTTAAACTTATCGAGGTTATACTGTAGGTATATAAATATAATGGGAAATAGTAGATAATATTGAGATTTATCCCCTAACCCCTTAAGATATATAATATTTTGTATAAAAATATATAAATAAAATTGACTCCTACATTCAAAAAATGTACAGATAATAACACACATGACGTTATGAAAAAAAAAAAAAATTAAAAAAAAAAATGTTTGGTTAGTTCCAATTAATCGCTTTTACAGTAAGTTGTTAAGAGTATTAATTTATGTTTGATTCTAAATAAATATTTAAAATACTAAGACAACTATTAGTACAACTACAATATTATTAATGCAGCATTTTGGTTATTAGATTAATAGGTACCAACGCAACCGCTTTTTAATCTTTTGAGAAATAAATTTATTGACAAAAGCCCTTTGATTAGAAGACTTGTATGGTTTTATAGATTTAAGTTGAACCGTCTATACAATATTTAAGCTAAATCATGAACAGGAAAAATCCCAAGATCATTATGAAAGGACTGATTTGAAACATAAAAGAGTACTTAAGTTATAGCCTGGAGGGTTTTAGATTGAAAACGCTGAATACTTATACAGTTGGTGTTTAAGATTTTTTCAGAGCCCCATAATATTGAATCCTGTACTTTCATATTGGTTTAAGAAAGATTTAATAGATAAGTAGTTTAATTTTTAATTTTGTAATTTTATGTGGCTAGAAATTTCGAAGGAGTGGATAAAACGAAGTTGATTATTACTTAAAGATAAAAGTTGATTGCACGTAAATTTGGAAACCGGATAAGATCAATGGTAATTCCTTGATGGTGAATGCATTGTATGATTGGAAAAATCTGTTCAGTGTGAAGATAGATATTTTGCCTTCGCAAAAGTGAAGATATCTGTGTGAGTGTGTGTATGGACTATACAGTGAAACCCGCCCCCGCCCCCATTCTTTGTAAAAATTGTAGAATTCGGATCATCAAGAAGATGTTCTTGAATGTACGTGAAGTCAATGGTCGGGTCATGATTGTTGGCTTTAAGAGCTTTGTTATAAATTAGGTCACCAATAGGACTGGTAGAATCCAGCGAGGGTTGGTCAGATAATACGTATACGACAATTAATGTTAAATAAAAAAGAAATTATTATTGTTTAAATTAGAAAACTCTAATGATTATACGAATATAAATTAAATCTTAAACTGATTTTAATAAACACTCCTAGATACATAAAGAATGCATTTTTGGATTAAAATGACTGTTATCAATAATACCAGTAACTAAAAATAAGTAAATTATTAGTTATTTCGTAACATTACGGTTTATTTTTAATAAATAAAATAAATCATACAAATTATATTTTAAATTTTAAAATAACTAAAACATGTTGTGTAACTGGTTACTCATGATTTTACTAAAAATTTTAGTAATACAAACTATCGTTTGTTGTTTGATCACATAGTTTTAATCCCTCTTATAGGCTTAAAACTCGATAGAACTTTGTAAGTATTTCCTCGAATTAAAATGTAAAAGTTTAAATCAAATATATTAAAATTAACTGCATACATTTTAAATTAATAGAGAACTCTGTTAATTTATTATATCATAGATTTTAAACCAAACGGTTTCTAACCTGGAAAAATTTTACATTTATCAAAAATAATGTTTACACATTTATTAAAAATGTTACCAAGCAAAATCACAATCAATTTATCTGTTACTAGGTTCTTAAATTGTATTACATTCCATACAGACAAATAAATCACATAAGGTATGATCCACTAGGGATCTAGTTTCTTCACGTTTTTTTGATAACGTTCTCAGACAGGCTTATTGAATTTCACATATAAATATTTATTTTGTATAGAAGAGTTTGTATTTTATTCTAAATTTTTTTATCAAATAAAATGTTCACATATTTCGAGAATGAAAAAAGTAATGTATTATTGAAACTAAAATCAAATTGGAAATCTATGTTATTTGTGAAAAATTAGTCCTCTATATAATTACGTTCATTCTCAGAATTGTAGTTAAAATCCTGAATTTAAGTAAAATAAAAAGTACTGAGTTGAATAGAATAAATATATATTGAACAAGAAGTGAAAAACGGCAGTTATCTGTGGTCATTCGACTGTACCATTAAAAAACCAGAAAAAAAAATACCCAATTTTCCAGTATTTTCATTGAGAACACTTATACTCTATGCAGCGTATATCAGTATATCTATAATAATATATTATTTAAGTAAAAATATATTCTTTGTGTCTGACGTAAAAAATTGCGCGAGGTCATCAACTCATCACATATACTTAATCTTCTTACCATCTTTTGCGACATTCGCTATCTTTTGTTTTTTTTTCTTCTTTTTTTTATCCGTACACTACAACTACTTTAATACAGTCAAGCGTCGAATAAAACGCTGACGATGGTAGTGAACTTTTGCGTTACTTTACTACGTACACGCTATACCCATTGATTATTTTAATTGTAAATACAGATTACTATTTCGGAAAGTTATTTTAAAAATGTTCTCGAAAAAAAAAATAATAAGTGAACAGGAAAAAACATCGTAGATTTTTGTCTCCATTAAAAATTCCCATTTTACAAGTATAATAACGTCGACACTTTTCGAATCATTGAGTGTGCGTCGACTGTTAAAATAATCACCCTGTATACATCCTATTCGTGCACATTTTCCGCGCGAATCCGTTTGATTTATGACACGTACGTAAGAGTTTGTAAAAAATAAAAACACTAAATAAATAAAAAAAAAAAAATGTGCGGCACATTACGGGTCGTGTTGGAATCAATTACACCGTGCGCACTACACGCGCTGCAACGCTCACAACGAGTACCTACCACCCATATTTTTTTTTTATACACATAGTGGGACATACAAGTATAGTCAAGTATAAAGTTTCCGGAATAATTTCAACCGTCCCGGTGTGCTTTTCGCTCGTTTAGCTCCCAAATATTATCATTATGCTCTACACGTCTGAATATACCTATCACTCGTCGGATCAATTATATCGTATACTCCTGGCGATTATGTTTGCGCAAGCACGCGTGTGTGTTTTATTAATTTATTAATTTATTGCCATGGTAGTAATTGAATATTAAACGTCGTCGGCTGCAGTGTGTTAAAATAACACTGTTCGTTGTGCAGTGCTATAGTCACCACTCGCCGCGGTCTACGCGAATTATAGTCCACGAGAGATAATAATACAATAATAATATTTCGGTTGAGGTTATACGCAGGTAAGTACGGTGTTGGTACGATGTTTGGGACGAGTTTAATTATATGGGGACATTATAATGTGTACTGCAACGGGACATAATGATATTATATAGAACGAGGAAACTCTGAGCCACGCGCGTACATAAAAGGATACAAAGCACAAAAGGAATTGCATTGCACAGAACATCCAACTAAGCGCCAGGCAAAAGAATTATAATATTATATATATATACCTAGTGGGTTTAAAAAAAAAAAATAATTATAATAATAATAAAAACCGTGAAAAATCTAATATTTGTTCAGACATTTAACGTTTCAAAAACCCGACGGGTACTGTACTCGTATACAAAACACCGACGTTGTAGTATCATCAAACGTGTTTGGGCGTCGGTTGTCATCTCTCTCTTTATTCTGATTTTATAATTCGGTCGACCGTATCACGCAAAATGGCTGTGAAAACGGTGAAACGACCAATCCGACGTTTATAAAACTACAAACACACATGCAAATACTATTTACATATAAATCTATATTTATATATATATATATATACTGCACACATTTTATATGAACACAGCGGTGATCCTCATTTTACATGCTATACGCTCACACCATTGTCAGTTTATCCACAATGTGTTCGAAACAATAAAATACCATTTCGATTTATCGGGAGTTTTCCTTTTGCTACAAATTACGATTAGAATTTTTTTATTCCAAGAATTTCGAAGAATACGGTAATACGGTATAGCGTTATAAAGTTTAACGACAAACAAATAGTTTCCAATTCATAATATAAGTATAAGCATAACTTAACCTAATTTAACGTAATAATTGTGACACACAATAATGCGCTGAAGTATATTATATTATTATTAGATACTCGTTTTTAACGCTTTTAAATGGTATACACCATTTTGCTTACTATTATACTGCAGTGTCCGTGTAGAATAAAGAACTGAAAACAATTTTTCACTATTTAACGGGTAAAAGGACCACAAAACAATATCGCGGTTAATTTATTTTCCATCAAACGCGTTATGCCACGTCATATAGGTGTAATGCTCATTTTTTTCTCCCACGAAATCATATTATATATTGATTCGTATCGACTCGGAAAATTACAGCGTTTAAGTTAAACGCGTATCATCCCGTGTACGTGCGCGCACGTGCGTCTTGTGTGCAGTGCGTGGTCCGTGTGCTATACACGTTTCGGTCGTGCGACCCATTTTTTTTTTTCGGGCAACGGTGTTTACGACAGCCCATTCAGTATAGCTTACACACTACACGCCACTGGCGGGTTGTGGGATTAAGTGAAAAGTTCCAAATCCGCCCGCAGCGTGACGTCTCGTCACACGAAGCATTCGTCTACGGCTGGTCCTTCGCCCGCAGTCCGCGTATAATATAAACGTCCGTCCGCACGCAGTTCACTGGCGGCGTGGAGTGGCGGCGCAATCGATGCGAACGATTTAACCTGCTTCTCCGCCGCCACTGACGATCGGTGGTGACGGCGGTACTATATAATATATATATATATTAGGCGTATAATGAATACACACACACAAACATCGTCATACCAATCGCTCTGACGCCATTGCAGCTATTTAATACGTGTGGTCCGTCGCACAACGATTATTTCCTATGTCAGTCGCCCTGTCTAGCAGATGGACCGTAAATGAGATCTGCTTCAGGCACTTCCGGTAATAACGTCAAGGTCGTCGTGTGTAGAAGAAATTCTATGACGCAAACCGGACAACCGGGCGTACACGACACGATATTCTAGGTCGCATTATTATAGTGTTGTATGAGGTTCATGACATAGTACATCATCATCATCATCCTCCCGCTTGGTGTGAAAACCGCACCGCAAAATCGGACGGGGGCATTGCTAGAAGTTCAGCTATACTGTTGAATTGAGTGGGCAGACATCGAACCCTCTCAATTCTATACATACCTATATATAACACTCGTTAAAGACACTTAAAAAAACTTTATAACAGCAATTACAAGTATAGGAAATTTTAATGGTCGTCTTTAAATCAGAAAGCAATATTAATTACTTTTAAACCAGAAACCAATTCGAGAATTGATCGATTTACATATCTCTAGATACAAAAATTATCAAATTATAATGAAAACATGCGGTGGTCTCCGTTAATTTTGATTTTTGATAAAAAAAAATAAAAGAAACATTTACCGACTAAAAATTATACTTTCAATAGATTCTCATAGAAATACAACTAAAACTTAAAAAAAAAAAAAAATAATTAAACAATGTTGTAAAGTTAATAATCCAGTTTATTATCCTAAATACACTGATAGAACAAAAACAAAAAGACAACTTTATATCTATAAGTTATAGAAGTTAATCAAATAATAATTATATGTAACTGATAATCTCCCCAAAAGCCTTAATAATGCTATTTTAAATTTAATATATTTGTTATTAAATTTCCTATATTGAACAAGATTATATCTAGAGTTCGCTATTAAATGAATGTTGATATTTAAAAAAGTATTAACAAATATGCTCAAATATTACTGTCTAAAGTAACATTAATTGTACATAGAAATATGAATATAACTATTAAATATTATAATATTAAGTATAAGTGAACACTCAATAGTGAATTCAGTAAAGATCACCTTTATCTAAATTTAGGTCATTTAGGCTGAAAATAATCCTCACATTGAAGGGTTAATACTTACAAAAATGTGTATCTTATATTTTTTATATTTGTTTATTTCCTTCTTACAAATTTAATTTTAGCGAAAATTTTAATAATATTTCTATGCATAAGAAAAATAAATCTGAAGATTGTAATATCATATTTAAATTCTTTGAAAGTAGCTTAATATTTGGGGAACAAACAATGCGAACCGTATTTTTTGTATTTTTTGAGTTAATTCAATAGTTAGGTACATATTAAAAGTTTGCATGTATAAATAACAAAATATATTAGTATATTATATTTTGTAAAAATATCATAATATATACAGAATAAAAGTAGATAATATCTAGAAGTTAAAAGATCAATTAATATTTGTATTAACATAAGAATGATATAACATTTTTTAATAATATAATATATATTATATTATAATATGATTAATGATAGTTCGATAAATTAAAAATTGTAAACTTTTATATATACATAATTATTTTGAACTAAACAACTTGTATTGATGTATTTTATCTCTTGATTTTTAACTCTATGACCTTATATCAAAATTTTCATAATATTATACACTCACTAATTATTAGTTATTTGATTTAGATCGACATTAATCACTGCTAATAATATTTAAGTATGCTTCTTATCAATATCGTTATACTTAAGACTTACTGATATTTACAGACGAATAAAATGTTACAGTGTACAACCGAAATCATAATTATTAATTTGCTAAACTGATAATACTATCATATAGTATGTACATTGTACCTCTTTTACTCGTTGAGTTTTGACCATATTATTTAAATGATCTAAGTACATCAAAAAATTTAATATTATAATAACATTGTAATATAAACGATACAACTATTATTTTATGTTTTATACAATCCGATCATAATAAATATATTTAATATATAATATAATATAATATTTATAATATATTATACTCGTAGATATATTTTTTTATAAGACCTATAATAACGTTTTTGTGAAAATATTTTTATAATGTAGGATAGGTATTGTAATGTATTAGTAAGTACTTATAATACATATTAAAAATATTAACAATCATCTACTTATATTAATCATTTAATGTTTAGACAATGGAGAAAAAGTAGTCAAACTTTAACGTTAAACTTTTAACTGCTAAGTTTTTGAACTATTTGGTAAATTTAACATAAATAAAATACCCGCACGTTACTATTTTCAAAATAATATTATCTATCCTAATATTTGTAATAAACGAAGAAGTTTATAGCTATTATAATTAATAATAACTACCTATGTTGCAATTAAAATATGCACCTTTATACATTTTGCAGCCTTTTCAGAAGAACAAGAAAAAGTTTTATTTATTCAACAAACAAAAAAATACTCGAATAAGACTCATTAATGAATCTTGTACATTTTTTTTTTTTTAAACTATATAATTCTGACGTATATAAAAATTTCCCGTACGACATATACAATACATTCATAACGATCATTTTAATCAACGGAAACTTGATCGAATCTTCTATAAAAGTGGAAAAAAATAATTAAATTATCACACACAGTAATAATAATCTAATTATTTTGTTAAAGAGCCATAAAAAATATAAATATCAATTATCCAACGCATTTATAAAAATGAGAATAATTTCCACATGACAATATACTGAAAACAATAACACTCATAAAATAATACGTCATGTAGAAAATACCGTCGTGAATAAAACTTAAAATTGTTATGAAAATAAGCAAAGTTTCTCATTTCTATAATTGGATAATTTATCAGAGTTATCAAACATTCATGTTTTCTTCAGTTGTTAACTTTAACTACACAAACTATCATTTTCTTGTACAGAATTTCATTTTTTTTTTTTTTTTTTTTTATTATCATCTATCAATTACCATACTTAAAGGGGTTGACTTTACTAATGAGAGAAACTCAACAACCAATATCCCTTAACCATCTTTATTTTTTGTTATTATTTTATTATATTTGATTACGAAAATATGTTTCCATTTATCTCCGAATTATAAGTCTCAGTCCAGATATAGTCTATTTTTTTTTTGCATAGTTATTTTGTTACTTCTTGCATTTAAAATAAAAACTATTTTATTACTGTTGTTATAGAAGCATAATATTCTAATTTTATTCACTAAATAGTAGCGGTATTGGAATTTGGTTACCACCCATAAATTATTAGTTGATTAGTCCTGATTAAATTATTCAGTTAATCTATTGCTTGAGTAAACAATTCAAATTCAAATGAATCTTTAATAATATACAATAATTGTTAAATTAAATTACATACTTAATAATAAAAATACATTTTAATTTATTATCATAAAATAAATAGTAGAAAAGAACACAAGTTAATCGTATACCTGCTTGCAATTTAAAATAATATATCATCTATATCATTTATAATAATATAATGTGCGTGTAATAATGAAAACCGAGCAAGTCTTCTTTATTTTATGCCAAGTGTATCTCGCCATTGAGTAAGTCACTGTAATGAATGTGCTAAATTAAAAAAAATTATGCATATTAATTATCATTTGAGATTACCATACCTTCTACTACACCTTATCTGCTTAAAATTATTTTTTTCGTAGGAATAAATAATTTCCTATTAAATTAAAACACTTTTATTACAGTGGCATGACCAATAATGAAATAAATTCAAAACTAACCATTCTACTGGTGTCATTATACCGATTTTTTAAAATAAAAATTTTGTTTTATATTCCGTGTATTTTATTTATAAATTAGTGTATATATATTATATATACTTGTTAATATCGATAATTTAGCATATGACTGTAAAGTTCAAATCATGAGATATTTTCTTAAAATCTGCTATTTTGAAAAAAATTTCAATAATAATGATAAAAAAAACTAGCTAAAAACGACACAATTAGAACAAACCCCTTCGAAAAGCTACCGATTCAAGAACTTATTATGTTCAGTAATAAAAATATTTGAAAGAATTGTATTAAAATATTCTAAATTAATAAACCTATCTAAATTTAATAAATTGAAACTAATACTCACATCACAAATTTGGTTTTAAATAAATCAATAGATTACTTAGTAACCTCTTTATCTATCAAAATATATAAATGATAATTTCGAAAAAACTTCTTTTCTTCTGCTATTTTTTGTTCGTAGTAAGTGACTCCTCTTAAGGAATTAATCAAATGATAGCTGATTTATTTCAAAGTTAGAAAATTTCACCCCTGTTTTACAAAATATATGTCTTATATTTCATAACTTCAAAGCAAAATTATCTTTATAAGCTAACAATTAGAAAGTCACTTTAGTTCGTTAGAAATGAAACCGTTCCAGACTTTAAACTATACCTACCAACCATAAAAATCTATCGAACAACTTTTTCGGCCAACTAAAACATGCAAATAGAGTGCAATATTACCGACTATGTAACAATTTCTCTTCCGCTCAAACAACTAATAAAAATAATATTTAAAATAGAAATAATTATATACCTAATAATGAAAATAATATTTAACTTCCCGTGTAATTTTACATATTTTATTATTACTACATTATTCAAATTGTTTTATTTTTTATGTTGTTGGTATATACTTAATTGCTATCTGCTTAATCATAATTTATAATAATATGATTTAATATTATTAAACATGTGTATATGTGTGTGTTTTAATAATAACATTACATTTAGATAATCAAATCAGAAAATTTTATTTTATAAAAAGGATTTCGAATAACTTGTTGTCAAAAAAGAATTTTATAGTAATAAACCACGAAACAAAAATAAATTAAGCACTTATGTTTTATAGTAATTGTTATATTCTAACATAATTTAATTTATTTTTTATTGGTTGGATGAAAACCTACTGACAGATGGCTGTACAATTACTGACAGAAGATATATTAAATATATTTGACGTTCGTTTAAACTTTGTTACACTACGTCAAAACTCAAATTATTTAATATTATTACGTACAAAATGATATACAATAAACAGATATGATGTCTCGGAATTAGGCATGCCAAATTTAATTAATTTATAATCAAACACTATACAAATAGCTTTAAATACGGCTCACTAATATTACTTAATGAAAAATTAGATTAAAATTATAATTAGCTTTGGTAGACATTAAGGTTAATAACAATTTGTGTTAAATTCGTAAAAGTTATTAAGTAATTTTTTTAAGGTACATCACTTAATATATTCATTTTGAATTAAACTGTCAAGTAAATGACGAATATATTATTATATTTTTTTTTTTTTTT
Source organism: Aphis craccivora (assembly GCA_009835225.1). Lineage (NCBI taxonomy): Eukaryota > Metazoa > Arthropoda > Insecta > Hemiptera > Aphididae > Aphis > Aphis craccivora. Next base: position 186,107 of record VUJU01000053.1, read on the forward strand.
TTTTTGCTTCGTTAAAACATTTATTATAACTATACTAATTATATATATTATTGTATTTAATAATTTCAATGGGTTCCATTGCTTATAGGCGATTAGGTACATACACAAATATTACATATTTTATTAAAATTGCTCAAATGAGACGTATGTAAGTATTCAATAATATATTTATATAAATTTTTTATACAATTTTAAATTATATATTTTTTTAAAAAAAAACCCTTCAAAATGATCTACTTTTGGCAATTTTATGATTTTAATAATATTATTACATCATTATAGTTATAATAGCGTAGTCCATTGTGTTCTAATTAATGCCATCGAGTCTTATTATAATATCGTATTATACAGACAGCTCTCTAAACAACGAAATACGAATATTATACAATGGACAATCACAATTATTACATTAAATGCATGTTAAAACGTAACATGGTAATATGAACAATTATTGATGACTTTGACGTTTTCCAACTCGTTTTTGAGTATTTTTTCATATTCTTAAATAGAATCACTCAAACGTCCTATTTAACAATAATAACTATAACAGTATTTCTCCATAGTGTTAATCTCGTCGTGATTGATGCCATCACAAATACTGTAATTTAAGATTGAAGACACGCGTAAAGTGAATTTGTCACAATGATTAACAGTGACATATTCTCCATCGTTTCTGATTATCGTGTTCTGTTTTTAACGACAGTATGAGTGTAATTTTATTATAACTCACAACAATATTATTAGAATTTTACAAAATATTTAGGTTATATACAAAAATGATCTCAAATAATATACGATGAACCGTGGGACTCAACTAAAATAATTATCGTTGTAGTTGCTACATATTTTTAACGTATCTGCATAATTAAAATTTCTCTATTATTTTAGACAAGTACTTATAAGTTATTATGTTATATACTTATATTTTATTAAAATAGTTTGTCTGAACAGTCTGAACTTGTCGTAAAAACATAGTTGGATAATTTTATAATAGGATTAGGTAACTTTACATTTAATAAATATCAAGTATTAAAAAATAGTGAAATAAGTAGCTTAATAAAAATAATGTTCTAGCAAATAATAATACTGTTTTAGAAGTAGAAATTGAAATCATCATATATATTTTTTAAACACCTACTCTCAAATACATAATAATATATCCACATAATTATTATATAATGGAATAATAATTTTTGTTGTAATTAATTTTTTTTTATTATTTCACTCAATTTTCATACGAGTCCCAAGAGGTATGAAATAAAAATTGTTTCTATCAAAACGATTTACGTACAGTAGTTTTATTCCAGCGTGTTTAATAACAGCTGCAACAGGTAGTTGAGATGAAATTATGTATAATCCGAAAATATGAAATGAATAAAGTTGAGCTAAACTTTTATCGCAAACCTGGATAAACACTCGTTTTAGATTGTGACCGTCTGCATTAGTGGTAGTGGTTTTTTATAATAAAGGGCAAACATAAAGGCTACGATATCACTGCCTTGGATGGTTAGCGCCTCGTAATTGTATTAGATGTCTTCAGCCGAGCTGATGTTTTGGGTGCCGACCAATTGCTTTCGCGGTAACTATGGTTACAGCTGATGTGTCACACGCTTGACGACGATATCTCAATGACCGAACGTGAATAATGAGACAAAAGCCGAATTTTCATAAAAGATGTTTTTAAGTGCTCTTGACACGGTTCATTTGGCAAGAATCGTTAATAAATCCAACGACGTTACTCGCGCTACACTTAATGTATATAATTATATAACGTCTACAGGAGGCTCTAACTTGAATTGATTAAGCTTTTTCATTTACTCGAAATTCTTCCATTTACAAAATGCTATTAGTAAAACACCCTATCACGCGCCTTTCTAACGCTGTCGCCGGCGAATTTCTTATACAAACAGTTGTCTTGTAATAATTATTTTATTTTATATTTTTTATGTTGTTTTATCGCGAGCATAACAACTTGATCCATCGTAACAACGAATATATATGTATAGAATCTGAAATAATCATTACAGTGCAATTTAAATTCAAACTGTCTGTAGATAATATATGGATATCAAAAACAGCGATGAATTGTAAATTGTATATCGTTTAGTTCATTTATATTTGTTGAATTAAATTAGAAAAAAACATGTACAACTTTGATATTTAAGTTATTAAGATATAGCCAATGACCTTATATTAAAAAGTTTCCATTAATTTTTTTGTTTTACTTTGATGTGTCTATAATAAGTTAATAACTATAATAGTGCAGTAATTAGTTTACTATTATCGTTAGCATTGTAAAAAAAAATTGACTTATCCCAACTTTTTTTTTTAAATTACATAATATCTTGACTGTTTCTTAGAAAAAGATTAAATAACTTGGAGTCATAAACTTAAAAGTCTAGTATCATCGACTTAATAATTTCTGTTAATGTATATAAAAATATTTTAAAACCAATTACTTTTTCTTGTTAAGAATTTTTTAACATTATAAGAACAAAATGTCTTTTAATTATAAAACAATTATCTTAGTTATTTTAAATTTAATGGATAAAAACTTTTTTTTCACAAATTTAACTATAAAAGAAAATGTCTAAAAATACAATCATAATTGTTTATAATTTAACCACATTATACTGTATGTTATTTTTAATTATAGCTACATACATTTTTCTAGAAACGAGTGCAAAAACAAAACCAAAATTAATTCAAGATGTTCGTAAACTGGAATATAATATAACTCGTGAACGTAAACGGTAAAAAATAAAATAAAAGGATATTGTGTTACTTTCTGTAGAAAAAGTATTTCTATAATTTTTTTTCTCTCTTACAGGTGAGTGCAGTACATACCTATAACGTTTACGATTTAAACTCTAACAACCCTCTATTTCCAACACCACTGCCATGTTTTCGTTTGTGGATTTTCATTCTTCATGTTTTATTCAAAACGATTAAAGTACCTATCTAAAAATATCTTTTTAACAGAATTTATGGATATTTAAATGGAGTATGGGTTCTGAGCCCTAACAGTTAACTTTGGTAATATATGCTTTGGTTTATGCGAGGGCGTGTATACCACTCAATGCCTCGTTAACTTCTACAATCGATTTATATGGCAAATTTGTGGACAATCGTAATTGTTGCGTGGCGTACCGTTAATAATTCATTTAACGTAGACAAATGTTTAATAAATTCCCTCGAGATGTAGAGACGAACGCATCAGCATCTTGACAACACCAGAGTGCCCCCGGAAATATAAACTATTTGACACGCTACACAAAAACACTTATTTTTATATGTCACACAATATATAATTTAATAATAATAATATTGGAGAGAAATTGTACTTGATATATAATTATTAATTTTATTTTTTCATAAAATGTTTCATGTCCAAACGTTACTACTAATTTATTTTTCAATTTAAAAACGTATACAAAAGACTTAAATTGCGAAAGAATTGATTACAATTTTTGTTCGATTTGTTTATTTGGTGTTTTAAAATATAAAAGAGATTTTTGTGAAGGTGTATAATAGTCTTTACCATTACTCAGAATTTATACAACTCGTTTAAATATGAAAATGGTAATAAATTTTATATTTATGTTTTACTTATTAATTATTATTATTATTATTAATACACGTCAAAACCAAGTTCATTACTATTTAATTTTAAATCACATTCATAATATTAAAATTCTGTTTATTTATAACAAAATTTTAATACGAAGTGTAAAAATTTGATTATTAATAATATGTGATTTTGTATTTTATGGGTTAGATGAGGCTGTATATTTTGTACGTATAGATTGTAGTAAATTGGATATTAGAAGTAATGTTCTTATTACTTAGCAGTTTTTATCTCCCTCGTTTTTAGATATTTTCTGTGACCTTGTGACTTGTATCTGTTATTTTAATATTTTATGAAATTGTATTATAATAATAATTACATAAACATTTTTAATGCGTAGTAGGTACAACTATTACAAACATATTGTATGACGGCGCGATGAATAGGCAAAATTGATACAAGGATGTAACAAAGAGTAAGTATTATAAAAATACGTCATATCGTGATAATAATTATTGAAAATCCATTTAACATTCGATTAGAAATGAAGACAACGCCGTACACGCACGTTTTGTCATAATATGTTATTAACGTATAAAATAGAAAATTTCCAGTCCATTTTACTATTTTATTTTTAATATTAGAGTGAAAATTATCCAATTATAAAATTTATAAGTTCAAATGTTATTCAGAGCTCCAAAATGGCTGATCATGATATTTTAATTTTGAAGCGAGCGATGAATATTTTAAGATCATAAACTTTTTGTAAATTTTAAAATGTTCGGAACTTTCTCTAAAGTTAAAATATCCAAAAAGTCTGCATGGGACCCTGAGCAATATTCGTACCCTTAGGTTAGGTTTATGTTTCAATCTAATATTAAACATAGCAGAGTAAAATGAATAATTTTATAGATATAGCTTTCTATAATATACGGTACTTAGTATTTCTATTCTATATTTCTTGATATAATTGTTTTTAAAATATATATATTATATAATATATATATATAAATCCTGATTTATAAATTATTATTGTTATTATAATAGCAGCCTAGATATTTTCTTGAATGTAGATAATAATTAATCTAATATAAATAATCACATTTTCTATATTATACGAAATCGTAAATATCATAAATCATAATAGATATTTAAATCATTAAAATTCTAATAATCATGTAATCACTATATACTAAAAATTAAATTAATCTAAATTTTAAAATAACATGATTTAGTATTCTAGTATTTTTTTGGTATGATAATCCGTTACCAGTCACGGTTATTCAAAAATTTCAGCTGATATAATTTTCTTAAAATATTTTAATCTTGCATTTAGGCAAATTTAGTACGTAATTTTTATTTATATAGAAATAAAACTAATACACATCTCTTAGTTCAAATATTTAATTATATATTATTATTATGTTAGATTAATATAGTATTCATAATAATATGTGTTTTCGGCTGTTCGTGATTGCATGTGCAGTAAAAAGTGCATATCGTTAGAAAATCAATCACTTAATAACTTGTTTCTATTATATTTAATGCTAGTGTTCAAATTTACAACCAAAATAAATTAAATATGTAAAGAAACGATAATGAAACTGCGATCTTTTGATCTTTAAAAATCAATTTATTTTATGTTTAGTTCATCTAGTGAAATTATCTATAATAAATAGGTAGGTATATAATAATTTTACTAAACTGTTTATGTTAGCAAATCTAAAATACAAATTATATAATATTATAATTGATCAGTTTAAAAACAACTAAGAGAATCTTACAGCGATAGGTGCAGACAACTTCTATAGATAAAATTACCTATTCAACTTTAATAATTAATAATTTGTAGGGTTGTACTATTTAAATCAACTATAAATGATCTAATTATTGAAATGTTATGTTTTACGTAGAAGTTTTTAATACTCAATTTGATCTTCATTATTTTCAAGAAGTAACCATGATAGAAATGACAAAAATTATCATGTAAAGTCAACTTTTGTAGTCAATAAGGTTAGACCCATAGAACGAGTTTTTCTTTTTATTTATATTGTTGACTGAAAAAATGACAATAAACATTAAATACAAGTCCTCAACAATTTGTATTATTAAGCATTATTGACATTTTGACATTTACAAGTTTACGCGACTAAAAAGCTCATTCTTATATCGTATTGTCTCCTCAAGTTATTGTAACTAAAATATAACTATATTTTATAAGTAAACCACCATGAAACTATATCCATTTCTAAATGCACATCATAAACCTAATCAATTTTAAACGAAATATAACTGTCATTCTTTTTTCTTTGTTTTAAAACCTTTGTTCAGAAAACCGCAATCGACCATATATTTTTTTTCTTACGAGGTGTTTGTTTCATAAAATCCTACCATATAAAATAAATATAAGAACATTAAATATTTATCTATGTACCTATAACTAATAAATTTATAACACATAATAATTAATAATATTTAGAAACGAAATAAATAAATCATTTTTTTATAGATACTATTTAAATAATCAAAAATAAGATAATATCATATCAACCATATTAAATAATTTACTAAAACATGATAACAATAAATATTTAATTTTCAGTCATTACACGCTTTATATATTAAATATGATACAAAATGGTTATAAAGAAAAAGTATTTTTAATATTTTAAACAATAGTATTTTAAATGATGTAACGTATTGTTACAGTTTTCTAAAAAAAAAAAAAAAACACACACGTGAACAGCTTTTATACTATAACAGTAGCTTAAAAAGTTGATATACGTATATCGTATTATAACAACTATATCAGTGGATTATAAATTGTTAAAAAACAAACTACAGAAATAACAGCAGTATTTTTAACGTTTTCAAATGATGGATATTTCACTGTTCCGCTACAATACTTCCAAACAATTTATACCTACTGTATCATTTATATTTAAGTTGTAGTTATATAATTCATGTATTTTTTTTTTAAATTACACATGTTATCTCTATTACATTTAGCAAAAATATATTGTTAAAGAAAGATAAAAAAAAATATATTTAATTATTCACTGTACACTATGTAAATTTATATTTCCTTTCTTTAGTTATGCGATTTTTTCTAAAAATGGTTTATATAAATATATATATAGTTTATAAAAAATACTTAAATAATATAATACTAGTTGAATAAAATAAAATAATACCTGAACTATTCATATTTATCCTTTTAAAGTTTAAACTGACTAATATTATTATATAATATTTATTTCGGCATCGATACCTTAAATCTATCAATATATATATATTTTTTTTTATATAATTTAACTGTATATTAAAAATATAATGTACTTCTACCTATTTTTATAATAAAAATTACACTAACAAAAATTGAAGATTAAATTATTTATATTTTGATCCTGTCACCGTAACCCTATGAAAAATTCGTAGAATAGCAACCCTACACATAAATACGTTTGTAATATCATGTTATATAAAACAAGTTAAATTCTTGCAATTATTTTTTTTTTTTAATTTAACTTAACTTAAAAATAATAAACAAATGAATAGAATAATGACTAAACTGACACCTATAAAGTATAACAATAGTTATGTTAGTAGGTAGTTGAAAATTTTAATTTTGCCGAATATTACTGTTATAGTAGTAATAATGTTCTTTCTTAAAAAAAATTGTTTTTATGAATTTTTTCTTATTAAAACACGCCATAGTCCAAGAATGAAAGTTTTTATATTTAAATTAATACATTTATGTAATATTATTAATATTATTAATGTGTAATTAATTTTAGATTTTAACCAAACCACAACATTTGTTATTTTTTGTTGATGTTACTAAACAAGTTTTTCTTAAATTAATTTTATAAATGTTTTATGTATTCTGCATAAAAATGTATAATTTTTTGTTTATATAAACATTTATGGTAATTTTTTAATTTGATTTTTAGTAAGCATAGAATAAAAAAACTTCCCCAAAATTACGAAAAATTGAAACATTTACCCCTGTTTATAATTATATCGATTTTTATTGTGACATTATTCAATAAAAATAAAAAGTTCTACATACTATGATTATTATTTAATACATCCCATTAATGTTTAAAATCCATAATGATTAATTACTTTTATGCAAAGCCTATAATTAGTTATAAAAACATTATATAAACCAAACTTTTAGTAAAAGTAGTTTTTTGAATTCTATAATTTATCATTGTTATAAAATTTATTATCGATATTTAGAGTTTGAGTGGAGTGCCGAGTGATGAATATATTGGTTTTAACTACAGTTAGGTATGTTTTCAATTTCAGTTTTAATTTTTGTCATCAATTTTTAAAGTAGTAAAAAAAATAATAGGAAAAGATGATTTTTTACGTGATTATATAACCATTTGGGAAACAATTCAATTATCTAAATTTTTTTTATTATACTTAAAGCATAACATTTTTATGCTATTTATAGACATTTTTCTTATAAATTTCAATAAAAAAAATTTTATTTAACTGAATAACTTTAAAATGTAGTATAAGGTTCCTCATATTATGTAAGTTTTAAATATAATTATTATAATTTTAAAATATTAAAAATAGATACTCCGGGTTTTTTTTTATAACCAATTTAAATTTTTTTAAATTATTTTTAATTCAGACAAAATTAACAATTCGTTTTGTAGTTAAAAAATGTAAATATAAATAATTCAATTTTTATAATACCTCAAGTTTGAAAGTTCATTGCACAGTTTCTTATGAAAAGTTCATACTTGAACTCAGCAATTTAAAAAAATAATATGTAAACATAACTTCTTTTTTGTACACTATTTGATATGATTCAGAAATATTTTTTTGTTGAAATTTGAAACTTTCACATGTATTATTATATTTCATATTATACATAATTATGACATGTTCAAAAAATTTAGTTTCATTTTATGCTATTGTCTATTTATTGCTTTTATCATATTTAACGAAGCCTAATAACACTTACTGAGTAATGAACGTTACAATAGAACATCTCCGTTCAGAACCATTTTTCGATTATAATTATTTATCTGTACAATGGACTTCTGCGGTATAGGTTAAAAGTTAACTACTTTCGCCTTTTTTTTTTGTTTATACGAAGTATATGAATATTATTGGGTTGATTTATAAATCTGAATGCTGTTTAGTAAATTATAACAACTGTCAAAATTCCAATTATTTATAAATGATTTCGTGGGTAATTAAACATGACCATGTTATTATTATCGTTGGTCATCGTTAATATTTGCTGGTGTAAAAATTAATAACGATTGACTTCGGCAGATTATGAATCCATGTAGGAATAATCGAATTTAAGGCAAATCTAAACCCAGTATCTAAATCCTTCGTTGCCTCTCACGCACTCCCACTCTCACCGTAAGTAACTTTATTCGAACACACATATACGCATGCATTGATAGAAACTCTGCGAGAGATAGTTCCTGTCTACATATACGATGATTCTCATTCTCTGTGTGAATATTGGCATTTTAAAACATTTTCTTCTTCGTCCCCTTCTTCTATTCATTGTTGTTTTGAATTCTCATACATTTTCCATTAGTTCTTTTCACGATTTTCCCGGTGCGTTGTACGAGAATTTTGTTTTGAATACGTTTCTTAAAACGTGTAAAAAAACTTGCTACGGTTCTATTTCAATAGCTGGACGTTCATCGATGCTTGGACATGGTTCATGAAAAGTACTTTATTACATCTTTCTTCGATCATGTCGAGATTTTCATTATATGTTTTGGACTACCCATTTCACTAGATTTCTTTATTGATGACGCTGCACGTTAACAAAATATGAGAAAATACGAGTTTTTCACCGGGTCGATCCCATAAGTGGCTTTTATTCGTAGTAGTACAAACAATATTCCCTGTTCGGTGTACCTACCCTTATAAGACCAAAATGATAACATAATAAAATTTCAAAAAACTCAAAGACTTTCTCTTTAGGCGTTTTATAATACATTATGGATGACTTGAAAAATAAACTAACCGTAAATAAACAAATAAATAAATAATATTTTATAGTTTATATGCCTCGTATCCGATATGATTTACACTAAAATATAAATTTTAGATTCAGCTAGATTATAACTTTTATCTAACTTGCATTCAACACACATTACAATAAGATCTTACATTTATTTTATAGTCAGATAAATAATAAAAAACTAAAAACGGACTAATTAGTCATGTAATTCGCTTCAAAAAATGGCTATTCTTTAGAAAAAAAATATTATTTTCATACTTTGTATCTTCAATATTTAGCACGCCATTCCTGACGTAGAAACTAAATTAGATTTTAAATTTTTAGACATTTTTTATTCACAAAAATTTAAAAATAAATAGTTACATGAAGAATGAATGGAAGATATGTCACCTACCCACCTACCCCTTAGTGATAACAATACAAATTTTCGAAATCATTTTAAACGAATAATAAAATATATATATAAAAACTTGCAAACCTACTTTTGAAAGTCACAAGCTACTTCTTTCCTCAAAATATCAAAAATACATAGGTAGTTATGTAATTCTGAATAAATACAGGAACATAATGCTAAATCCATGCAATATTACAATACATGGATGGCTTTATTAATAGTATGTATAACTTAATAATTTATCAAATTCTCTTTCAGGTTTATTATCATATGAGTTTTAACACAAAGTAAACTTTTGCAAACAGATCTTAGTGGGTTCTTACAGTTTGTTATTTTATTTTTATTTTTACAGGTGTATTTAATTAATACTTTATTCATTAAAAAAATTAATATTGGTATTATGGTATCTAAAAATTGATTTGCATTTTAAAAAAAATGTTGTTAATTATTATTTGTTCTATATAATAATAATAAATTATTCTTAAAATTCAATTTTTATTTTTTTATTTTGCCATAACAGTTCAATAAAATATTAAAATGTATTTAAAATTATTAAAATTAAAAAATTATTTACTTTAATATGGAATGCTTACGAAAAATTTAGCGAACTACTTGAGTGATAGTTCACTCAGATAATGATGACAAGTTTAATAGTAGTATGGTAAATAAGATATATCTACTAATTATCTCCATGAAATATTTAAGCCATAATATTATACATTACTGTTAATGATTGGTTTACATGTCACGGAATTACCACGTCACTGTTCAAGTCCATTATTAATAACGCCAATATCGTGAATATCACTGAATTTCTAAAATAAATAAATTATCAGTTAAAATCTACATTGTTCGTGAAATCATTAACCATATAAAAATTATTATATTTCTATAAATTTCAAATATCATTGCATTTAATATAATATTATGTGAATATTCAAAATAATAAACCTTTAAAATAACTGAATTATTTTAAATTATTATTATTTCATTTATCAGCCTTGTTTTCATAATATAAATATATTTAATATGTATACATTTGAAATATATTGTGTGTGTAGTTTTTATAAACTGTAATACTGAAAATATACCATTAATGGTCAAAATATCAAATAGTCAAAACTCGTATGAGACCAAAAAAAAAAAAAAACCGATAATAATAATGATAATTGAAATCATTACATAACAATGTACTTAACTGTTAACACATAAAACTATTTTGCTATTGTCATCATGTGATATTTTAATGTTAAAACCCAACAATGTAGTCTTCTAGGGAACGACCGAAGAAAGTAAACACTTTGCCAAAACAATAATATTATTCGAAAATTATCATTTTCAAACTTCACCAAAGCCACTCCTCAACTGAACTAAACCTATAAAATATTACCAAATTGAACGTCTACGGATCGAATAAATGGAAATTACCCAATTCTACCAAAATAAAAAAAATATATAATTTTTTTTTCCGACAGCTCATTTGCACCATATATTACCTTTGTAAACATTTCACAATAACTAATTAATATTTAAAAATACGATAATTTGACATAAGTACATTAAAATTGAATTAGAAAAATCAAATATAAACAGAGATATTAAATTGTACGTAAAATAATCAATTTTTATTTTTATTTTTAACATTATAATAGTATAACACAATTTTTTCTTAATTTTATTTTTTAAAATAACCAATCACACATATAGTTTTCAATCTCTCTACACAATACTATCTTAAACTTTAAAAATATTTATAGACTTATAAAATTAACTTTATTATAGTATTTGTTATCGTGTGTTTAATAATGAATTACGCCATTTTACTATTGTAAAATGTTTACACAGGTAAATTCAGCGTAAATAGGCTGTAAGAAAAAAACAATATATTTTTATTTTTCACCAAATAAGCTGTAACCAAAACAAATATTGTTTTTCTTGCATAAATTGGTAATGCTTCAATAAATATTCTCAAATGTTCTTTTTACTTCCTAAAATTAAATACACATTTTCTTTTAATTTATATTTATTTGATTATTGTATATTAAACGATTAATATCTAGCTAGTAGTGTAACTATACACATTTTGGACAAATAGTAATGTAATAAATTGTAATCGTAACTAATTGTACACATAAGACATAATATGTACGTTATTTACTGTTCTCAAATTCAATCGTGTGGTGTTTGCATCAAAATTGGTAACCGTAAGTGAGATTTACAGTAGTTGTTCTCACTGCAATATACCCCATTGATTTTCGATTTGAATTTTAATATAAAGGTTTATTAGTAGTTTTTATTTAACTGTTTTAAAATTTATTATTAGTTTAGAAATTTTCTTTTTGAATTATAGTAGTCTTATTTTCCATTAATTTTATTTAAACAATATCGTTATTATTGTTGATTTGATTTTATAATATTATAATTACTAATTAAAAACCAAAGGAATGATCAACCCATCAACCCATCTCCTCCACATTAAATTTATAATTTTGCGATTATGTTATTATTTATTATAGATTTGAAAATCTGCAAGCGATATCAATATTACAATAATTCGTTCTGTATAATACATTAATAATTAAAGCAGGTAAAACTAACCACATGCCACCTACATGTGTTAACGGAAAGTCCGACAAGACTTTACAACTATCGCCGCGAGTTATGTACACGAAACAGTATTGTAATATTATAATCCCGTAAACCGCAGCAAAAGCGGAAATACTTGAAAATCGCTTCACTGCTTTAGTCAACCTGCGAGCGCCTATCATCTACACCGCACTGAAATGCGCAACTATCTGCCATCATAATAATATTATATATCTGTTCGAAACCAAAGAAACTATGTGTTATTCGCTCACCGCTTGTCATTAACACATTATTAGACATAAACAACCAACCGCACCGATATAAATTATAAATGTTCATAATTTTAAGTGAATTCACATACAGAAAATGTGTGGTTCTAGAGATAGTGTGAAAAGAGCGTCTGCTGTGTAATTTTTTTTTTCCCAACGCGTTCAAATATTTGAAAATCTCCACGCAAATTACATTAAACAATATTATCTAAGCACTTCTAAAAGTTAAATCCACTTCACATAACGCATAAATCGATTAAATCGCATTAGAATAGTACCCGAGCTGGATTATAGATACAATTTCAACACTGCGGTTTCTGTTCGACGATTGTCGAACACACTGCGTAAATATTAATTCAAACACATCTGTAGTAACTACTACTGTATCTTCATAATTAACGGCCTACAGTGGTCAGAACAAGATGAATTCCTTTAAAATATGTAGACACAATACAATTATATAGTTACTATAGGGATGCAGTTTAATGTTAAATTCGGTTTTTATTTGAAAAAAAATATCTTTTTTTTTTTTTGCCCGAAAAAATCCTTATTCCATTGCAGCTCGCAAGCCACAACTGTCCAACTAGCCATTCCTTAGTGTTTAAATTAAAAAAATATAAATAAACAATGATAATTCAATACTGTAGTCCTAATTTTAGAATTTTAGATCTAAAAGTTCTTTGTTTAAACACGAAAACAGCATGTTTGGATGTTCTATCATAATAATAGAGTACTGCAAAATGCATGTACCAAACTGATACCGGTGGCGGAACTGAGCGCCTAAGCAATAATTCTAATGCTTCCGACCAAACTCGAGGTCATACGTCGTACCGATGGGTGGGTCCACAATATTTTATCGCCATAAAACGACGGTGAATACTCCTTCTCTTACGAGAGAACTATTATTAAACGACCTATTTGTATAGAGGCGATATGGAAAGGACGACAAAATTCATGACTAATTATATACGTTGAAATTATTCAAATCACATGGAAAAAAATCTACAAATTCACTAACAAGATCGTGAGCAAACTGCTTACGTATTGGTATTATAAATGGGATGTATTACATGCATAATATCTAGGTTAGTAGAGCAAAATATATATTTTTTTATTTTTGAAGCTGCAAGGGTCTTTGCTAACAATATGTTTACCGAAATAACATACTATTACAGTATTATTGCAGATACTAACTAATTATAATATTATAATAATTTTATGTTATTATAAATGGTATTATACCAAACCAATATTAAATTAACGACTCATGAGTCAAATATTACGATTAAAAAAATTATTCCTACTTTTATAGTTTTATTAATATCTGTGATCCAATATCTCAATTTAAGATTAAAAATGTATCATTATTAAAAATTTAAATGAATGTAAAATACAAAAATTATATATCTCTAATATAAATGATGATAGCAAACAATATCAGAAAACCTATTTGTATTATATTGTTTATTATAAAATATAAATATTACTAAATTGTAAAATTATGTAGATGTATTTATACAAAATTAATATGAGTCATATATAATTTAAATATATTATTATTACGATGATTCAACACATTTTTTTTTATATAAAATTATATTAATAATAAAAAAATATATTTATTATCTATATAGATGTATAATATTACATTAAAATAAAAGTACATAATGGTAGATTATTTTTCTTGAATAATTAATGCTCAAAATGAAACGAACCAGTGGAAAAATACTTCAATAAGTCATAGTAAGTTAAAATCAGAACAAAAAATTACAACACTAGCGTATGTCCGATAGTTTTTTTCTTTTAATGATGGTAAACAGGTTAGTGTGATGTGATGTATCTTTATAATTATTTAATGTTGTGTTGTATTAAAGTGTTTTATTTTTTATATCTTTAAATAGTTATGGAAAAATTATGATCTTGGACGTATAAGAGGAAGATGTATTTGTTATATCATTTTAAAGGGAAAATTCGACTTAAAAGCCTAAATTATGAGTATAGTTATTATTGCTAGGAAGCTAAATATAAAAAAGTGACCACTAAAATTATTAAAAAACATTAAGAAATTGATATAATTTAAATATATAATATGTATAAAAATAAATATTATATTCATCTGAATTATACGAATCCATTAAAGAAAACAACGATTTATTTGAATAAGTTTTATCTTTGAAAACCGGACGGAAACAATATATCTCATCGCTTACTGTGATTACAAGATAGACACTACAAATAATAACATCGACTGATAATAACTATAAAGTTATTTGCTAGGAAGCATATATTATACAAGTTCTTAAGCTTCCTGCAGAAACAGTCATTTATTCGTTTCGGTAATGGGAATAGTCGACTACGCATTTGCTAAATTAAATAAATGATATTTAACCAAACAGTTTAGTTATAGATATATTATAAAATATTTAACCACAAGAGACTTTATTATTGTTATAATTTAATAATTTAATAAAATATGCAAATGAATTGGATGACTTAGAAAGTTTAAATTGAAAAATTAAAAATAAATTGAATTTCTCATTATTTAAAATATATATTATAAACAACCTTTTTTTTTTATTCAAAATCGATACATTTAATAATTTAAAACACGTATAAGGTACTTTCCATAACACACCAGATTAGTTTTTTCTAAATAAACAAGTACATAAAACTCTTATTGGTTAATACTTATTTAAAACTAATAACTAATTAAACTTACAATTTTATTTATAGTTTAAAATAAAATTTTTTAAATTAATTTTAAACGTTGCTTTAAAAATATTAACTAAAACCTTAAATTATTTCAATGCTAACGTGACAGAAATTATGAGTAAAATAAATAAATAAAATACATAAATAGAGAAAAATATTGCATGATTTAGTACGAAAAAAACTTGATGTTTAAACTATAAAATATTATTTTATTAATTTATATCGATTTAATAAAAATATAATAAGGGTGCTTAATATTTATCTACATTTTAAATAATATTCTATCAATTTATATATATATTTTGTATAACATAAAATAATAACTTAAAAAAATATTAAAATAATTAAATTCATATTTATTGCGATAAAATATTTAACTGCAGGAGAAAATAATCATTATTAATACATTAGCAATAGATTAATTATTATTATAATATATATATATATACAACATATTGTTTATTAATGTTATTATAATCTTGAACGGAGAAGAGCTAGCCATGGATAGAGATAGATGGAGGGAAGTGGTGGTTGCGGCGAAGGACCTGAACGGTCTATATTAAGCCAAAAAAAAAAAAAAAAAAAAATGTTATTATAATATAATAATTGTACCACTTTTTGAGTAATTTTTTATTATTTTTTTTTTTTTTTTTAAGTAAAAGCAGAAACTATAAAATATTAAAAATTATTAATATACGCTTAAATATATTATTATATTATAATTATTATGTCTTTCAATTTTTAAACTATAAAAGTTTAAAAAATAATAATTAATCTTTAGATCCCAAACCATTAAAGTAATACAGAATAACTAATCACATTTCAGTATCGTTATTTGAACACACTGATTTATTATTTTCCACGAATGTGCAACTAATAATAAACCGCTTTTACTTAGCCATAGAAGCGAGTAAAAACAAATACTCGTAACCCAATTAGTTTTCTATGATCTTCCTTAACACAATATCACAATATTAATTTATTTCACTATAATTGAATTTGGGCGATTGAATATTAAATTATCAAATTATAATATATTAGCTAATTATTTTGTACAAGTCATAACACATAAACAAAGTATACTGTTTAAACAATTAACGGACACTTAAAACAATCATTTCAAGACGTTGTACATTTTATACGATTTCTATACACTAATTTTATAACATTCGTAGGAATTGCCATTATGCAACTTATTTGTACCGGAAATTATTAATTGCTACACCACTGCGGCACTCGAGAAAACGCGGAAAAAAACTGAATGTAGTCTATGGCCGGATATAATGTAACGTGTAAACGTGTACTGTGTAAATTATACATACGCAAAATAAAACAATCCTGTGATGGTGGCTAATGTAATTTGCATGATATCATAGTTCACCGCTTATAACAATCACGATAAACATAAACCTATTAACTGGACCACTACTTTGAGGCAAACGAGCGTTGTATTTATATAAATACCAAGTAAATATTACACGCGTGATAAGCACAGTTTATTTTATACAAACTGATACACAAACCGTTCAAGTTCTGTATTTTTAATGTAATATAACAGAGGTATGTACTGGAAACGGATTTTTCTAACTACCTATTTTAATTTTTTACATATAATATAAAATCATAAATTTAAAATAGTGTTGTAGCCTGTAGGTGATTTTCTCTTTAACAATTTATATTCGTGTTTGTGAAAATCTATTTCTACATTTTTTTATTTTTTATTTATTACGGTATATTAAATAAATTACATTTTTGGTTTAAAAAAATAAACCAACATTTCAACAAAATATAAAAGGTATAAACAATCGAACAGAGAGTATTTAAAAAAATAAGAAAAAATGTATAAAAAAATTCTTCTTATATTTTACCGTATTAGCTCTCTTATTATAGGCAAAATATTCTAGATTTTTAACATATTAAATAACTATATCGACTATCATTAAACATTTTGAAATATTTTTGTTAAAATTCCAGATGCCTGCATACATTTTTTTTTTATTATTATTCTATCTGTCAATAATGATGAAAATTAATAATTTGTTGATAGAAATTGTAGTATATGATTATTGTATGAATTCTCTTTAAAATCAGACCTGTGAGTTTATCAAGTATTACGAACAAGCTACATATATCCACCTTTATACATTTATGCTTTTTAAAATAAACCCATAAAATCTCTGTAGTAAAGTAAAGTCTTTAGTCAAATAATAATAAATAAAACTTTGTCGCTTTTTATTCTTTTTTTCTTTTTATTGATCTAAATTACATTAGTAGCTAAGGCCATAAGTTTAAAATTTAATTTATAATTTATAATGAATAATTCATTAGGTATACTCATATTACATTATCAACTATGCAATAATATACAAAGTTTAATGGTTTCCAAAAATGCACAAAAATATGGGTAGAAAAAAAATTACTTAAAAATATCATGACAAATTATATTGTTGTTTTGGAATAATACTCAATAACCCTCAATAACCTACAAAATTAAATTGTAACCAACACAATTTATTATGTAATCGTTGGTCATTTTATACGTTAACATGTACTGTTGTGACGCCCCTTTTGTTAACATTAACCATCACATGAGGTTTAATGATATTAAACACTAAACATGGCCAAAATCTCGGAAAACCAAAAATACAACTAGATATATATTATGCAGCGATTCGTGGTAAAGACTATATGGATGACAATAATTTAAAAAAAAAAACAAAAATAAACGCACAATTCGGGAAAGTCAAAATTATGTGCAATCACTGCTATACTACCTATGTAAATATGCATTGATCCATGAGTAATACTTTTAGTAATCATTGAGTATTATACTGTTTAAAAATAATTTAATAAATTATCTGTACCTACAAAATTATACACATTTATGAAATATTTAATACTTTTGGTCATACTTTGATACCCATACACGTGTAATTAAACAAAAAGATATTTTTTAAAGAAAACCTATGAAATTAGCTTTTGTTAGTATTCTCCTGAACAATAACGATACTATAATTTAGGTAATACATATAAAATTATAAGTCTACTCTAAACTAAAACAGTTTGTTATATAGAAAATATTAATTAATACAAATTGTTGAGAGTGAAAAAGATGGAGGAATCAAACAGTTTTTGATTTCAAACTATTCGGATAACGCAAAAAAAAACCAAAAACAAGTTTGTCGTATTGGCTATGATCGGGAATAAAAGTGTTCACCAATTGAGCGCAAACATTCTTCAGCTATATATTTGCCGTTAGCTTATCTACAGGGTGATTTTTTTATCGTTGAACACTCATTATTTCAAAAAGTATTGACTTTTTTAAATTTTTTTTTTTTTTTAAATTTTAGATTCATACTTTTCTACAATTGTATAACATTCAAATTTTTTTTACCCTTATATTTATTAGGTAAACCACTATCAACTTTTAATTTTTAAATGGCAACCCATACAAAAATTG